>JASPKZ010000043.1:4547500-5147500 GCA_030220185.1 Diploptera punctata | reverse complement strand
TTCCCTCCTCATCACACTGTATATTATTCATTATCTTTTACGGTGTCACTTACCAAAACATGGAATTCCCTTCCGTCCTATGTCAGAGACTGTCAAACTATAACATCCTTCAAAAACAAACTAAAGAATTATTTAATAACAAACTAACTTATACACCTCACTGATAATATTCTTTTAGAAATATTAATATATTTAATTATTTATGAAAATAATAGTAAGAATAACAAATATTTTTATTTGTTTTGTTTTAAATATTGTATAATCGTAAAATTAGTTTTCTATATCTCATTATTTTCCTTTGTTTTTTATATACACTAGACAGGGACAATTTAATATGCCTTGCTTGTATACATTTTATTATTAGTTTTAGTCTTAATATTAACTAACATTAACTGGTTGTATTATAGATCGTAATATATTAGATATTATCTTTTGATCAAATTTTTACTTAGTGTTTAATATTAGAGTTCATTGTGATTGTTATATTCTGATGTAATATATGTTTGTCCTGGTGAGTGGAAGAGAAGACCACATGGCCTTAACTCCACCAGGCTAAATAAATAAATCTAAAAAATCTAAAAAAAAAAAAAAAAAGCAGTCGCACGACAGCCCTATGTGAGCCCTGGCTTTCTACAGAAGCCTCTACCATTCCTGTCTGTTCAGGGCTACAGTCCTTCAATTTGCTATTCTCAAGATCTGCATGTCCTGCCAGACACACTCTTCCCATTTCAACTTAGGCCTTCCAACTTTCCTGGTCCTTTCTGGCTTAGTCTTAAATATCTTCTTCGTTGTTCTCTGGACACTAGCGCGCAGTATACGTCCAGCCCTTCCAATCTCCTGATCTCGATAAGTTTAACAATATTCACTCCGTAAACAAACTATACATTTCAGATTATGCATGTTCCTCCATACCCCATTCTTTTTCCAAATATTTTAACCAGAATTTTCTACAATATGTTATTCAAATGCTATTATCGGTCAACTCACTGATCAAATTGTTAAATATTTAAAATATAATAAAATGTTATACCTGTTGTTGCAGTCTTCCTCAACAAATTATATTTGTACAAAATATTCAGTTAGGCCTTTCGGAATTAGTTCCATTTTCAAAGCTGTTCATATCGTTTCTCGTTTGTTTCACGATTTATATTTCTTCTAAGATGTTTATTTTTCTTATCGTTTTCTCTACGAATTATTGAGAGGGTGTTTTCCATTATGTTCAAATGATGACCTGTGTTTGTAGCATTCTTAGCGAAACTTTGAAGAAGTAATTCTCTTCATACCCGATGTTGTAGTAACATTTTGAAGAAGGATTTGTGTCCCAAAAGAATTACTGGTTCAGGTTGGGTTTAATTTTCGGCAGAGCCGGATTCTCTTCTTACGGTCGGAAGTTGGTACACTGGATAGGAAAACACTTCAAAATCACTAAAAAATGTTTCTTGTAGAAATAATTGCACATTTAATCACTTCTTCATTTCCCAGCAGATTAAGTAAATGTAGATGGTATTATTCTTCGCCATCAATTAAAAATCAATTCTTTTCTTTTCTTAAATCAATTATTCTTCTTGTATTAAATATTGCATTTTAACAGGAGAGCTCTCTTTGCTTCTACATTTGTTGAAAGTTGTATGCAGAATGACTATTGTAATTCTTTTACAATTTTAAGACCATTATTACATCACATGATTGTAATTTTAAATTCTATTGGTTAATAGTTCTTTATATATAAGGTTTAATTTGATTTGTTAAATAAGAAATTTAACTGTTTTAACATCCAATCAGAGTTTAGTTTACTTTCATTTAAGAATATGAAATTAGGCAGGTGCCCTTATTACAGTTATAATGGAAGGCTTTACAATTTTGACAACGATGACTTAAAACAATTTTTAAAAGCATCCTCTTTACAAAAACAGTTATGTAGTACAATTTCTTTAATTGTTAGTAAGACATTTTATTCAACAATAACCAACAATAAATCATTTAGATGTTTTATTTATTTAAGTTATATTTAAATATTAAAAGAATTTTAAAGTACAAAATTATTAACTTTAACTTTTATATTCATTATGATATTAAAATTCTGCTTTAACTTGATGTGCTTCCATTTTTATGCAATCAGTGAAGAGATAAATATCTTATTTTAAAACTCCTGGTTAAAAGCATTGATCAGATTGTATCAATGTTTAAAAATATTCTTAAAATGTAAAACAAGAAAATAGTCCAAGATCCGGCTGCAAGATTACTACGTTCATCCAGTGTATGAACAAAATCATTTTTTTTCATAAAATTGTGAATTACTGAATACATTTTTGCCGAGTTGTCTATTAAAATTCGGCCGCCAGTATGTTTAATTAAAATATTATTTATTTATTCGAAATAATTTTATTTACTTGTTATTAAAATAAATTATAATACAGTTCGCAGATATCGATGTATACAACTTGAAAAGTTTTGGTTGCCATTGCACACTTGGCCGTAAATCTCCTCGCGGCTACATCAGGCTGTGACACCAATCAGTAATAAAATGGCGGTAAGTACGTATTTATTGTTTTATGTTGTTCCCTCGCAGCGGGAAGTAAAACCACTGCCCTTTATGTATACTACGTACAATGTATATACAAAAATATATCCAAAAGGTAGTGTTAATATACACTATACGAAACAAACCACAGCATTTTAAATGAGTTGAACTTTATTTGAAACAATATAAAAAAATAAGTACGTACTTACCGCTATTTTATTACTGATTGGTGTCACAGCCTGCTGCACCCGCGAGGAGGTTTACGGGCAAGTGTGCAATGGCAACCAAAACTTTTCAAGCTCTATACATCGATTTCTGCTAACTGGATTACCATTTATTTTAATAAATATTGGTGTATAATGCTATTGTGTTATTATTTAATGGTAATATTTTTATTGTGTTTTCTTTATGTAATTGTAATGTTATTGCTGTTTTTGTTTATTTTTCTTTACACTAGTACCAATTATTACTTTATTGTAACGGACTGTCAACAGCACGTACGGCTTACTACCCGTGCGACCCATATTTGTAAATAATATTGTAAATATCTTACTTTTTGTCTAATAAAGTCCTACTACTACTACTACTACTATTTTAATAACAAGTAAATCAAATTATTTCGAATAAATAAATAAATCATATTTTAATTAAAACATACTGGCGGCCGAATTTTAATAGGCAACTCGGCAAAAATGTAGATTCAGGAATTCATAATTTTATTAATAAAAAATACATTTTGTTCATACGCTCGATGAACGTAGTAATCTTGCAGCCGTATCTTGGACTAAAAGGAGAAAGTTACAGAGACACTTACGACCTAGTGTGTCACTGTTGTGTCAATAAAAGAATTGGAAGCAACAACAGGAAGGTATCATTAGTAATGATTACGCCGTCAGTTTGAAAGGGCGTGATTCCATATTAAAGTTAACGGTTAACGTCACGCAATGTTATTATATTCTAGTTGCCATGGTTACACAAGCCCATGTCAGCAAGATACTAATTGGAGCACAGTAAAATATCACTTTTTGTTAAGATCGTCTATATATCAATAACAATCGTTAACAGCACTGGTCAATATACATGTTTTTTGTTCAACTTATACCACATCAACTGAATCTAACAATACAAATGCAGTGTTGAGTTCAAATATGCTTCGGGTTAAAGTCATGAACAAAAATCATGGATCCAATCGTAAGGTTTGAAGTGAATAGGGATCAATCTAGAGCCTTCTACAGCCCACTTTAAGATAATTATAAGTTGGACCAATTCTTAGTAATATGTTTATTGCTATTCTAGAGCTACAATCTCCAATATTTTTTCTGGACAGGCAAAATAATATATAATAATAATAATAATAATAATAATCTTCTTCTTCCTTCCAAGTATTAGGCCAAGGCCTGTTACGATCCTATAGAACATTTTTCCTTATGGGAAATTCTCGTATAAGACTTGAAAGCATAATAATAGTCCCTTCGATTGGTTGCTGACCAAAGGAAGGCAAGACCAGTGATGGGGCTGCCATCTTATTGCCTCTGGTCAGGCATTTCTGGAGAAGAAAAGAAAATAAAGGAAAGAAGAAATGGAAGAAAGGAATGACTCCCTAGCCCTCGGATGCCCTAATAGCGTCGGGGTCGAAAAAAACAATAGTTAACGAAGAGAGGTTAAATAGTAAAGTTAAAAGAGTGCAAAACACAAGTAAGTGGAAGAAATGTTTTGCACAGCTTGGGCACCTTGTGGTCGCCAACCACATATCCCCTAGATGAGGACCCCTGAGATTAAATAATAATAATAATAATAATAATAATAATAATAATAATAATAATAATAATAATATTATTATTATTATTATTTATTTATTTACATACATAATTTTAATGTTTACACATCTTTCTGTGCCTAAAGTTTTATTTTCCTTCTCCACTCGTCTCTCTCCATCCAACCCATGTCCTCCAGTCCTCTTGCTCTCATACCAGTTCTTATTTCCTGCATCCACAAATTTCGAGGTCTTCCTCTCCTCCTTCATCCAGGTGGACACCATTCCAATATTTTCCTGGGTAATCTTTCTCCTTGCATTCGTCGTACGTGCCCATATCAATTTAATTGCTTATACCGTATATAATCTACTATTGAATGACCAATATTCATTTTTTTCTCTTATGACAGTATTTCTTATTTTGTCTAATTTTGAACATCTTGTTGCTCTCCTCAAGAAATCCATTTCCATCGACATAATAATAATGTTTTATTAATTCTGACAGAGTTAAAGCCTTCTCTTCCACTCAAGGAGAGCAATTACACATCCTCTTAAACTCAAACCATAATTTAAACACACAATCATGTAATAATCTGTCCTGAAATGAAATTCCAAGCAGTATTTGCTTTATGATTGAGGAAAACTAGGGGGGGTGGGAAACACAGTCAGGTTGTTCGGCATCAGGATAGAAACCTGGAACCTCCCGAATACGAGTCTCAAACGCAACTGCTTAAACCAACTCTCTAGTTAATAAGGTTAAATATTACACTAGGAGGATATCAGAAGGTGGTAACAATACAATTACCCATTATTTTGTAATTAATAGTACATTACAATACGAAGTTGGGAAGTGGTTCTTACAGAATCAGTTTTTAAAAATTTTCCTCGATTCTGTAAAATACTTCACAAACGTGCGTTGTACATTGTTTTTTGCGCGATGGTTCAAAATAATAAATAATAGTAAAATAACATATTTGCGTTCATTATAAACAATTGACTGGTGTTAGCAGACTGTCCAATGTATATATGCTAAATGACTAAAATAATTCTTAAGATTACAGCAGGCCTTGACATCAATCTCGCATAAAATGGTTGCAAGTATGAATGATTGTAATCAAAACGACGAAATTGAAGAAACGTGGGAAGTTGGGTGTGCTTCTTTAGTGCCAGAGGTATCTAAATTATATGAAAAAAGATAAATTTCATTCAGAAAGTGGCTGGAGGAGAAGAATTGTAGCGTAAGTGAAAAAAAAAGTACGGTTGCTTATTTCGTGCTTAGGAGTGAAACATTAAAAATCTCCAGCGAGTCTGTCGTCAGAATATTCAATGCTGATAACGATTATAAACTTAAAAGAAGGTATCAATATTGCAGATTTTGTTACACTAGTTAGCTTCCTCAAAAAGAATATTGGACATAAAGCTAAAAAGTCTGAATGTTTTCAGTAGAATTTTGTTAAGTCAACTTTCAATATTGTTTCAAATAAAGTTCAGTTAATTTAATATGCAGTGATTTCTTTCGTATAATGTATAGTAATAGAATAGAAGGGGGCACGCCGTAGCGTAGTGGTTAAGGCACTGCGCTACAAGCCGGAAGGTCGAGGGTTCGAGTCCCGGTGTCAGGATTTTTAAACTGATCCAAACCTTCTGGCGGCACTATGGCCCTGGGGTCGACTCAGCCTCTAACTGAAATGAGTACCAGACGCTTGTTCTGGGGTAAAGGCGGCCGTCACGCAGGGCTGACAACCCGGCTGACATCAAGTGCCGATTGTCAAGAAAAAGTGGGAGCCTTAACCTCCTACTACCCCAAGGGCCTCCTGAGGCCTGTAGTGGGACCACTTTACCTGAATAGAATAGAATAGATTGATTTAGCCTTTTGGATATATTTCTGCATATACATAAAGGGCAGTGGTTTTACTTCCCGCACGTGGATTGTAATAAGTAATATTACAGTATTGTTATTTAGGTTGGCAACCCCGAAATGCAGGAAGTTGAAATTTGAATCATGGTTGCCATTGCTGGTATGTACGACAAAAAGGGCTATCGCGCAAAAAAAAAAAAAAAAAAAAAAAAGGGGGACATTTCAGTTGAAAATTTAGCTATATGCTTATCGTAGGCAACGTATATTGTTATCAGTAATAATAAATGTTATTTGCTAATTGTTGCAAATTCAATCGTCAGATATAAAAATGAAACTTCTATTATCTGATAAGAGTGTATATTTAGGTAATCGTTTGGAAATACTGACTCTGGATATGTTACTTCTTCAGTTAAGTTTGAGATATTCGTTTAGAGTAAATTAGGCGGTGATTATCACAATTAATTACTTCCAATTAAATGTTTAACACTGATTTGTGTAATTAAATACAAATTTTACCAAAAAGTTAACCTGAATGTGTAAGGCTTTGTAAATAATGGATATTCTAAAATATATTATCTGCAGTCTTCCAAACTAGTAACTTACGCTACAAATTAAGGTTACAGTTAGAAACCCCGGTAAGTCACATTTTACTTGAAACCTAGAAAGCTTACTTTTAGTTGTACAACACACATAATTACTTACCGGTAGCCAAATCTTGGATTTAAGTAAATCCATTATTAAATTGTATGTTTTACTATTCACACTTATAAATGGAGAAATAATGACGTCTCAAAACTCACATATATATATATATATATATACATACATACATACATACATACATACATACATACATACATACATACATACATACATACATACATACATACATACATACATATACATACATACATACATACATACATACATACATACATACATACATACATACATACATACATACATACATACATACATACATACATACATACATACATACATACATACATACATACATACATACATACATACATACATACATACATACTAGCTGATACCCGGCTTGCGCTGTTACGCGTAAATAAATGAAAATTGATGTAATTTATGTTTTGGTGAATAAGTAAAAGGAAAAATAAAGGAAAAATAATTATAAATTTATATATTTTAGATACCCCGTGATTATTACCTGACGATGCCCGGAATCTACTTATCCCGATCTTTTTGCCATAAATCAGCTGAAATACGAAACTTAATGTGTTTTATGTTTAGTTAAATAAGTAAATGGAAAAATGTACATCGTTATTATTTTTAGACACCCCGTGCTGTTTACCCGGCGTTGTCCGGGAATCTACTCATCCCGATCTTCTTGGCATAAATGAGCTGAAAGACAACAATTATCGTACTTCTCATTATTAGTTGAATACGTAAAATGAAAAATAATTATAAATGTATATCGTAATTATTTTAAGATTTCCCATGCTGATTACCCGGAGTTGAGAGGAAATCTACTTATCTCGATCTTCTTGGCATAAATGAGTTAAAAGACAAAATTCGTTAATGTGAGTTATCCGTAAAAGAATACAGGTCATGTGCTGCTATTTTGCACAGGAATCTACGTACTTGTCTCGATCTTCTTGGCATCAATGAAAGACAAAAATGGTTATTGTGAGTTATCCGTAAAAAATAAACATATGCTATGGCGGACTTTTTTGTAGAGCTTTTCGACACATTCAATTCTGTGTACATTAGTTTTGTGCATTTGTTATGATTCAGGCAGCGTAAGCCATTTAAGGGTCAAAAGAGCTACTTTTTTTCAGTTTTCCACTACAAATGGCGATTTTTAAGGGTGTAGGAGTTGAGTATCACAACTCTCTTATAGCCTATGTTCATCTCGGGAATTTCCTGAACATTTTGCAAAAAGCCCTATCACAATCAGTTAAACGGTATGCCCGCGCATAAAGTACGAACAAACAAACAAACATTCATTTTTATATATTAGATATATAAGAGGATCTACGCGGTTCTTTCCAAATATCCTTCAAAATATAAGTAAGATAGAACTAATAAAAATATGGTTGTATGGTAAGTTATCAGCGTCTCAGTAAAATGCGTTGATATTTATCAAATGAAAAGGTTATTTCAAACTCGTGAAGCGCATCGAATATCAAGTTTAGTTTGTTCAACTGAGTTCATAAATGAACAGAAAATATAGGCATTTATCAAGTTTAGTTTGTTCAACTGAGTTCATAAATGAACAGAAAATATAGGCATTTATCAAGTTTAGTTTGTTCAACTGAGTTCATAAATGAACAGAAAATATAGGCATTTATCAAGTTTAGTTTGTTCAACTGAGTTCATAAATGAACAGAAAATATAGGCATTTATCAAGTTTAGTTTGTTCAACTGAGTTCATAAATGAACAGAAAATATAGGCATTTTTACCAAAAATGCAAGAATTATTCCGAAATATATAAGCTACGATTTTATTTTTGTCATTTGTAGGATATAATCTCCATCAACAAAATGTAAGTTTATGCAGTCACTTTTCTCGTATGTTTGTTGCTAAATAGGTCTTGAAATTCCTATTTTCCTCTCGCCTAGCTTATCACGCCAAGCAAATAATAGCTACCCGTAACAAAATACACTGATGCATATTAAACTTCAGGCTCATGATTTTAGAAAACTTAATTGTGATATCTGATTATTTCACATATTATGTAGAATTTTTCCCCTCCAAATTGAAAATGAATTAAGTTATTCTATTACTCATTATAATAAAGCAAGGAAAGTGTAATCTTTATATTTGTACTTAAGCTTACCTATCATCACCTTTCTTTAAAAATCACGTAGGCAAAACATTAAAAAATATAGGAGGGAAGAAAAACTAATTACAACATTATTATTTCTGTTTAATTCTTGTTCATAGACGCTTCAATATCTAGATCAGAGGTCACCAATTAGATTTCATGGAGGTCCGTTTTCGAAGTAGTAAATGAAGACGAGGTCCGGAACCACTATTCATAAAACATACCAAGCTTATATTAAGCAATTAATAATAACTAACTCACTTGCACTATCGAAACCGTAGGTTCTCTATATATATCCCTATCTTGAGAAAATGTTTTCCAATCATCCCCCTGTATAATCTACTTCCCTCAAATCATAGTTAATGTTATTCTCCCACCTCATTCTTGGTCTACCAACTGGGCGTTTTCCCTCTGGTTTTCCTACAAGAATATTTCATACACGTCTTTCATTCCCCATTCGTGCCACATGTCCTGCCCATTGCAGTCTACGAGACTTAACTGTTCTCAATATATCTGGTTTCCTATAATGACCAAGTAATTCACTGTTATGCAGTCTCCTCCATTCGCCTGTCTTTTCATCTCTCTTTGGTCTAAAAATGTTCCTAAGAACTTAATTCTCAAATGCTCGTAATCTTCTTTCCTCCCTTAAAATAAAAGTCCATGTTTCGCATCCATATAATAGCCTATAACTGGTAGAATAATTGTTTTGTATATTTTCAGTTTAACGTTTCTTGAAAGGACTTGGGATGTCAAGAGTCTCTGTAATGCATAATAGCAAGCATTTCCAGAATATAGCCTATGTTGAATTTCCTTGTGCATCTCATTCCTGTTTGTGATTATTGTTCCTAGGTATTTTAATTCAACCACTTCCTCAAAATTTACCTCATTTGCCATTAGCTGTCCATTTCCATTATACAATGTATTTCTATGTGTGATCATATATTTAGTTGTATTGGTATTTACTTCCAGTCCCAATTTCTTAGTGTTACTCAGTAGTGTGTGCGTGTTGACCTTTATTAATATTACGAAAAATTATTTAAACTATGTTATGGGTATGAATTGTACAAATTAAATAAAACTACCATGTAATACTAAAATGATACAGCACAGTGGTACATAGTTATTAATTCTAATAACTATTAATACGTTTATGATAAACAGTTTAACCATACATCATTCAGTGTGAATAGTGACACTTTTAAGAACTAACAATCTGTCTGAAGTCTGGATCTAAATTTGTACAAGCTGTTTTCAGTAAATCACTTAAGTGTTAGTTAGTTAATTTTGACCTAAATTTATTCTTGTAAAATTCATTTTCGAAAATACTGATTTATTCGACGTTTAATCGGGTTTAAAAAAGTTGTATTCATTCGATATGTAATCGGTCCGGAAACCAAAGCCGCCGAGTCAGGATCCGAACCGCGGTCCGCCAATTGGTGACCCCTGATCTAGATCATATTGACTCTAGGATCTTTAGGGTGCAGTTAATAAGAATTTGATATAGCCCAATACATTTATATAGTACAGCCTACAAGATATAAAATCCGAGGAAAATGGGGTTTAGATTTATTTTTTTAGATTTATTTATTTAGCCTGGTGGAGTTAAGGCCATGTGGCCTTCTCTTCCACTCACCAGAACAAACATATATTACATCAGAATATAACAATCTCAATTAACTCTAATATTAAATACTAAATAAAAATTTGATCAAAAAGATAATATATATATTATATTACGATCTATAATGCAACCAGTTAATGTTAGTTAAAATTAAGACTAAAGCTAATAATAAAATGTATACAAGCAAGACATATTAAATTGTCCCTGTCTAGTGTATATAAAAAAAACAAAGAAAAATAATGAGATATAGAAAACTAATTTTACGTTTGTACAATATTTAAAACAAAACAAAAGTAAATATTTGTTAATCTTAATATTATTTTCATAGACTATTTAACTCATGCCCCAAATGGGAGTCAATGACCAATCACGTTTCAATGATTTCTGTATTACAACCAATCAGAGACGTGTTTCACGAAATAATTATCAACGTTAGGATTATCATATATTAAGCAAAGCTCCTCCTTTTTAATATTCTGAACAGGTCTGACCGTTATTTTGCAGTGACTGAGCCTATAACAAATACGGCTACCAGATTGTATATAATAGTGCTTACATGTCAACATTTGTAGCAATTGATTATACCACCAAAAAAAGAAACCACTGTTTGCACTTTCTTAAATGTATACGACATCAAAAATGAATTAATATACAGATTGATGTGTTTCATTTTTTCTCCACTAGAGAGCATTCTTACAATATTGCGTTCCTTTGGCAATAAATAGTATGATCTGGTTGCAGTGATAAACAAAAGAAGCAGTAGAAGCGTAGGCTACCTATCGTTTCTCATTAGTTTTCAAACATCACCGTTTACTTTAAATATAAAAATATTTTTAAATAACTGTAGTTAAATAATGATTTGTGAGTAAACAGCTTTATTTTATTCGTTAAATAGTCCTAACAAATGCCACTCTTGATTTCCAAATTCTCTAGATAAATTCACTCCTCACTTCGTGAGTCGTGAATTTATCGATAATTTGGAAATCACTCGTGGCATTACTTATGATAATTAAATTTATTAATTGTTAAAAGAATACTATCAGTAAGGTGTATAAGTTAGTTTGCTATTAAATAATTCTTTAATTTGTTTTTGAAGGATGTTATAGTTTGACAGTCTCTGACTGTCTCTACATGTTTTTTAAAGACAAGTGAAAATATTTTTTATCAGCTGATGATATGTATGATATGTCCAATAACAAACTACTGCAATTTTCCTATTCTTACTCCTTTCATACCTATCAGCGATCTGGATTAATGTAACATTAATGTTAATGTAAGTATGTGACTTAAGCAAAATAAGCTTTTAAAAGTGATTTTTTTACAGATTTAACAAACTATGGATTTGAAAATCATATTAATCATCCTGCTCGTCGGAACCAAATTAGGTAATGTAAACTAATTCAAATTAATTTAATTTTCATATTTCTAGGTGTAGTCGGCCGCGGTGGACTAGTGGTTATGCTCCTTGCCTCTGGTCCCGAGGGTCGCGGGTTCAAACCCGGCAGTCGTCGATGGATTTTTTAGGACGAAAAAATCCAAGGAGCAAGTCCTCCGGGAGGGACTTTAAGCCGTGGGTCCCGAGTCTGAAGATATTCAGGTTCGTAAAAAATCCTTAAGCCTGAATGAAAAGGCCTCTGAGCAAAATTTACGAATTTTCCCGTCCAAGTACTACCTTGGTTTGCTAGATGTCAGTATGAGGCGGAACGCTGACCACGGACCACTCAAAATGACATCTATACGAAAACAAGTGTAATTAAATTAGTACGGTTCAAATTCTTCCTTGAAGGGGGAGAGCGCCTAAATCTCTGTAAAGGGAAAACATGGGCTTACAAAAAAAAATTATAGATGTTCAGTAATCTATATAAGGCAAAATCCATTTCTACGTACGTCTTTTAGGGTCAATGTGAACCAATGATGCAAAATATGTGTTATCTACACAAAACGTACATCTAATTACTACCGTCAATACTAATAATAATTTTGTTTTTGGTCGATGTGACTAATTTCTTATACATACCAATATTGTTGTTACTGGAAGTCAACTTTCCCACATCTAACCCGGTTGCTATGCAAACAAAAGAAATCGCAATGCTGATAATGACTCAAAAAGCAAACGTTCGGTAAGTAAAATAAAACATTTCTTGAATGTTTTGTACACTAACTCGTACCTTTCTTTAGACTTTTCCGGAATTAATGCAGAACAACCCACCCTCCAGGCTTCTTCAATTTCCCTGTCATCTAAAAGTATCAAACAGATTCTAATCACTGTACTACATATAAAAATGTCTCCACAGCCAACAATCCTTGCTTATAATAAAACAAATGAAAAGCTAGACAGCAACGATCACCAAATGTCTCTTTCTCATAGAAGTCATTTACATCCAACCAATATTTTAATTCATTTATTACTATATTTAATAAAAATTAGTTACATCAACCAAAAAATAGTATGCAATACACATGAGGTAAGCACGTAACAGATCTCGAAAATTGAAAAAAACTTTTTCTCGATCAGGAACAAGTGCTTATCTTACTTTTATCGCAATGTACTATACTAACATTTCATATTCGTATGTTATAATATCCCCCATTAAGGTTCTGAGGGAGCCTCCTCCAAACAATTACAGACATGCTTGTGACCAGGGAACAAGTGAGGGTAAAAGTGTATTGACTAAAACCATCACTACGTAATAATAACTAAGGAAGGGAACGTACCCTTTAAGCCTACCTGTCAAATGTACTATATTATCGCCTCACTATGATAGTTGACCATTTATATAAAGGCGGGTGCCGCGCGACAATGCTTAGCAATGATTAACATGCGGTGGCGGTAGTCGGAATATTTGTACTTAATTACATAGGTCGACAAAAATGAACCTCTTTTCTCTCACAAGAATAAAAATATGAGATTTCAGAAGTATTTTTCATCCTGAATTAAAATATAATTTCAGTTTTTTTTTTCTATCAGGCAAGAGTTTTCTGTGATATTCATTTACACTTTTTATAATTTTATAATAAAATCCATCTAACTCTAACTCATTCTGACTTACCTAGAAAGTGGTAGATAGTGATTTTCGGGCATATTTTATGTAAGATCATTTTTATTTCCATCTGAATCGTTTTCAGTTTGAGCTAGGTCAGAATCAGAGTTATGAGTTAATGTCATATCTGCATACACTGGTACAGGGAACTCTTCATATAAGTTAAAGAAAGGTTCCTATGACAGGTCAAAGAATTTGCTAAAATCATTTTAAAAAGTAGCTGTCACAAAAAAAAAAAAAAAAAAAAAAAAAAAAAAAAAAGCTATGCCCGATGGAAAAATTCTGACTACATATCTGAATTCAGTATGAAAAAATGCAATAGATTCACTAATCAGATTTCTTGTGAAGAAAATCTTGTCGACCAGTGTTATTTATAACAGCTGCGGCGATACAAAGCGAGCCTCTGGAGACAACCATATAGTGAGGCTACAATACCAATGCATACTTACGATATTACAGGGGCACGCCGTAGCGTAGTGGTTAAGGCACTGAGCTACAAGCCAGAGGGTCGAGGGTTCAAGTCCCGTTGGGGTCAGGATTTTTAAACTGACCCAAACCCTCTGGCGGCACTATGACCCTGGGGTCGACTCAGCCTCTAACGTAAATGAGTACCAGACGCTTGTTCTGGGGGTAAAGGCGGCCGTCACGCAGGGCTGACAACCCGGCTGACATAAAGTGCCGATTGTCTAGAAAAAGTGGGAGCCCTAACCTCCTACTACCCCAAGGGCCTCCGGGTCTGTTGTGGGATCACTTACGATATTACTTTTTTAACGGGCAGATTTATGTGTATTTAATAAATACAACGAACATAAAAAATAAACAAATCCAACTATATGCTTTAGGAGGCCCTTGGGGTAATGAAGGTTAAGGTTTCCACTTTTTTTAAAAATAATCGCCACGAGATAGGAACAGCCCTGTAAAACAACAGCCTTCACTCCCAAAACATAGCCTGATAATAATTTTACTTGACTCCATGGTCACAGTACCACCAGAATGTTTGAGGCCAGTCTAAAAATACTGACTCCATCGGGACTCTAACCCCCAACCTTCAGGATTGTAGTGTATTGTTGAAATAAATCACTCCACAAGTGCCAAAAGTAAATAAAAACGTACTAAACTAACACACCGGCTCTATCGAACCCGTAAATTCGGATATAATCTCTCCGTACATACCTATCCTGAACTAATGTTTTCCAATCATCCCCTGTATAATCTACTTATCTCAAATCATGGATACCGTAATGTTATTCTCCCATCTCATTATTGGTCTACCAACTGGGCGTTTTCTCTCTGGTTTTCCTACCAGAAGCTTCCATACACCTCTTTCATTCTCCATTCGTGCCACATGTCCTGCCCATCGCAGCCTTGTCCTTATTATATTTGGCTTCCTATACACATCATGCAGCTCACTATTATGAAGTTTTCTTCATTCGCCTGTCCGTTCATCTCTTTTTGGCTCAAAAAGTTTCCTAAGAACTCTATTTTCAAATGCTCGTGATCTTCTTTAATCCCTTAAAGTAAGAGTCCGTTTTTCGCATCCATATAATTTAGCTGGTAGAATAATAGTTTTATATATTTTCAGTTTAACGTTTTTTGAAAGGAGTTGGAACGTCAAGAGTCCCTGTAATGCATAATAGCACGCATTTCCATAATTGAGCCTATGTTTAATGACTTGTGCATCTCATTCCTATTTGTAATTACTGTTCCTAGATACTTGAAATCAGCTACTTATTCAAAATTTTCTTATTTGTCATTAGTTGTCCATTTCCATTTAATGCATTATCAAAATAAAATCAATTAATCAGAGATTTTGAAAAAATTCTATTAAGTAGGCCTGTAACTGTCAGACTTAGGCAAGGGCTTAATAACTCTGTAATTTATGTTTTGCCGCTTTATAAGATCTTTCAATTAAGACTGATATTCATTCAGCTTTGAATTCAGCGTTAGAACTCATTATTTTGTCTTCGGATTTCTTGAAGAATCGTACAGTTCATTCAATAACACTGAAAACAGCGTGATACAGGTGCAAACGACTCGCCAATGCGTAAACGGTCAAGCATTTATATTTTTACTTTAAGCGGCAACACTAGGCCTACTCGTTTCCCCTTCGGAACCAATTTTCTGTCCTTTTACTCGACATTATTCATTGGCAACAAAGCAGAAGAAACACGTGCTATTCAATCAAAATTATTGCAACGAATGACAAGTTGAAACAATGAAATACCGATTGTGGCGAGGGCGGCATTTATCAACGGATATCTCATACCGGTGGCTTTTAACAACAAACTTTAGTAATAAAATAAAAATAAAACGTAGTTTTATTTGATTTTCATATTTATTATATAATTCAGTGACAGCTGTTTCGGTAAACTGTACCTTCTTCAGACATGTTTACAGATTATGAATTGTGTTCCAACTGATCTAAGCAAGGCTTAGTGGCGATAAGATTTCTTATAGTTTCATATTAATTTGTCCATTTGGTTTAAATCGCTCTTTGTAAAAGCCGCCTTGACACTTGCCTACAGTACAAAAAAAAAAAAGTTGCCCATACGTTAATAAAGGATAACAATCCTTCTAATATACTGACTAAATCCGCGAATAAATTTTTTTAGCAGTGAATAGAGGAACTGTGTCGCAATAATTTAACACGCGAATAAGGGAACCGTGAATAAGGAGCTTTTCCTGTATCTGATTTTCGTCTAATGATAATTTTATATATATACAAAAATGGAAGCAACACATAGACAGAATGAATGAAGATAGATATCCAAAACAAATAACAAAATACAAACCTAAAGGCACCCGAGATGTGGACAGACCTAGAAAGAGATGGGCTGAAGTCGGAACGGGTCAACAGACCTAATCCATGAATGCAGATGATGGTGATGATAATTATAAATGTAATCTGGTGTGTTTCAGGGAACTGCCTTAGATGCTACGAATGTGGGAAAAGGAAAGACACGAAGCATGATTGTTATTCTAATTTTACACATTTTGAATCGAAATGCGACAAACATGAGAAATATTGTTTAACTATTATGAATGGTAAATATTTTAATTCTAAGATATTCTGATTCATTAAACAATTCAACCGATTAAAAAAAGGCATTCCAATATTTACTGAATTGAATAACTGATTATAATCAAAATATTTTGTTATAATTTATTTTAAAAGTTATTTGATTATACCAGATATTTAATTCAGTGAATAGATGAATGATTTTTAACTTATTTAAAATTACTCATATTACTTAAGTAACACTTATGACTTGAATAAAATAGCTCAGAAATATGACATGAAGATATCGACTTCAAAAACGAAATCAATGGGAATTATGGGAAAATATACATATAGGGTTAAAGTAGAAATAAATGGGCACATAATAGAACAAGTATCTAATTTTAAGTATCTTGGAAACATAATTTCAGAAAATAAAAGGGATATAGATATAAAATTGGAATAGAATTAGAAAAAAGTATAATAAATTAAATGGTATAATAAAAAGACATTTTGAAAAATCAAAATAAACAGAAACTAAATTAAGATTAAATATTATTATTTCAAAACCAGCACTTAAATATGGAAGTGAAGTTGGGTCCTGAATCAGATATATAAAAATAAAGAATAGTTAAAAAAAACTAAAACAACACACTTCATTAGAAAACCGAACTAAAAAATTAAAAATAATTTTAATTTCCAACACGCTTGGGATAAAATTAAAGTGGCTAACAAAAAATCATCTCCAACACATCTAGAATAAAACTAGAGTTATCTAAAAAAATAATAATTTTACCATCAAAAGCGTGGGGTGCTCTATATCAATCAATATATTTGATAATAAACAGATATTGGTAAAAGTAAAGTCTCTAAGAAGAAAACGTAAAACCCATAAAAAGCACCCCACGCTTTTGATGATATTTTTTTTTTGTAGATAACTCTAGTTTTATTCTAGATGTGTTGGAGATGACTTTTTTGTTGACCACTTTAATTTTATCCCAAGAGTGTTGGAAATAAAAATTATCCTTTTTTTTAATTCGGTTTTCCAATAAAGCGTGTTGTTTTAGTTTTTTAACTATTTTTTTATTTTTTAGTTTGGTTTTCTAATAAAGCGTGTTGTTTTAGTTTTTTTAAACTATTATTTATTTTTTTTTATTTTTAGCTTAATTGATTGTCATAAACCGGAATCCCATGAAAATTTAATTTCTTAATAATCTTCTAAAAAATCCTCCAGGCCGGATTTGAACCAGCGACCTATGGATTACTGAAATTTTATACCACTACAGTCCACCGCCCTACCAACTGAGCTCTTACAACGACTGACTAAAAAATCAGTAAGTCCGCAACCTATTATACCGGTTTTATTTTATTATTTTTATTTTCTGATGATTCTGGTCAGTATTTTAGAAAACAATTATGACATTATTATATTGTCATTGGTCATTTACAAGTATACAAAGTTTCAAGTCGATCCAATGGTTTTAAGTGGGTGAAAATCGTGTTCAAAGATTCCGTTACATAGACAGATACAGGTCAAGCTAATATAAAGCGTGTAATAAATTGGAAGCAGCAAATATGTGATATTTGAGACCACTTATTGGATTCGCAAGGTTAGAACATCAAAGAAATATCGATATCAGAAAAAAAATTAGAGTCGAAAGTATAATAAATGACATAACCAAATATCAACAAAATTGGAAGTAACATGTTTTGAGAATGGAAAGGGGAAGGTTACTCAAACTATCTGTACATTTTCAACCACGGGGAAAGAGAGATTTGGAAAGACCAAGACGTAGATGGATTAACCAAGATTACCTTGAATAAACTACAGCCGACAGATCCTACTAAAATGTTGTTTATGATGATGATGATGATGACTTAAGTAACATATACGTAGTTCCTAAATTCTGTAAACATTAAACATCGTAAAATAATGAAATATTGGAGAGAATATATACTCCATAGAGTTGGGACTCATTCAATGGCGGTTTACTGCAGGTCCTCAAGCGAGCATGGGTTGAAGCATTTCTTGGTCGGATCTAGCAAGTTTCTGAAAGCAACTAAAATTGCCATGGAACCTGCCTAGATGTTTATCTAGGCCTTATTGACAGGAGGGCCCGTCCTATGTATTCAATGAATCACTGTGCCAACAAGAAAAATACATTAATAGTGAGTGGAGAACATATTTTAATCGACTCACCTCATACACTTTTAAACTACTTTGATACCGACG
The DNA here is from genome assembly GCA_030220185.1 of Diploptera punctata. Taxonomy (NCBI): domain Eukaryota; kingdom Metazoa; phylum Arthropoda; class Insecta; order Blattodea; family Blaberidae; genus Diploptera; species Diploptera punctata. Next base: position 5,128,668 of record JASPKZ010000043.1, on the reverse strand, counting down.
GTTTCAGACAATATCATGTCCTTCTTCAGTCATGGCTTCCACTGATGAAATTCCGTGATTGTTGATTTCTTTAGTGACATCACTTCTTGTGCTGCCATCTTTCGTTTGGATTATAAACTTTGTAATTAAATTTTTATCCACCGGAATATCGAAATTCATAGATCGATATTTATTCTTCTGAATGAATATCATTTCCCAAATTGTCAATTCTAACGGTTTATCCAATTGTTTCAAAAGTTTCGCTTCTTTTTTCAATTTTATGATGTTCTAGTAAACTGTGTAGCAATTGCTGATTTTTCAATTTCACAATTTTTAATATTTCTAAAATTTTCTATAGTGCGTGTTTCCAAATTCCTTTTTTTGTTTTTCCTATGTATACTTTGCTACAATCATTACAATTAATTTGATAAATTCCAGATTTCTTACTGTCTGGGATGTTGATTTTTTATTGGTATTTAGAAGTTTTTCCAGACTAAATTTATTTATTGGCGCCAAAGTAATGTTGTATTTGTCAAATATTTTTTTTTTTGAAATTTCCCATGTACTATTGGATGGTAAGTAATTTTCTTGAAATTCTTCTTTTCTTTACTAACAATTTGCAGGGTACAGCATTCTTTAAGTTGTTTTATCTTTCTGAATTTCTTTAATTTGTTAGATATTATACTCTTATTAAAACCATTTAATCTGGCTATATTTAGGATATTCTCGTATTCCTTCTTAAAATTGTCTCCTTTTAATGAGACATTTATCAATCTATATAAGAGACTATTAAATATTGCATGTTTATGTGCCAGAGGATTGAAACCCGTTTATTTTATATAATTATCAGTATGTGTGCCCTTCCTATATACATCAAATTTAATTTTTTGAGTTTTTTCATTCCTAATTATGTATAAATCCAGAAACGGAATTTTGTTTTCAATTTCTGATTCTATGGTAAATTTAATTGATACATCTTGTAGATTAAGTAATTTCAACGCATCATCAACATGTTTAAAATTTATTATCGAAAAAATATCAACATATCTGTACCAAGTCTTGAAAATCCATGGGTAAGCCTTGGTGATATAGCACTCGAAGTAACTCATGTATAAATTAGCCAAAAAAGGCGAAAGAAGATTTCCCATATTATTAATTATATTAATTATTTCCCACTAGTAATGATATAACCTCATAATGTTTATTTCCCAATATTAATTTAAATATAAGAAAAATACAATTAATTAAAATCGGTGTCAAAATATCAAGAAGAAAGAAATAAATCTGAAGAACACGAAGTGGATATTGTCAAGTTGTAAAAAAAATTATTCCAAACAACTTTAAGACAATGAAACCTGAAAAACTACTGGTATTACTCGCAGTACCATCTCTAGATACCCAGCCTATTATATATAGAACTACAGTATTTTAATTCAGCAAATAAAAAAACAGAAAGCACTCCACATGAAATTACAGCAGTTGCCATTTAAACAATCAACATTTTGTATCCTGACGTTTTGTTCATGGATGGGTCGTCGCTTAGTCGAGAAGAAGGAATTCATTATACTCTCCAATTCCTTTATGGCATTGCGCGGACTACCATATTTTACGGAATATAACACGCTACGGACTATAAGATGCACCTTAATGTTTAAGCAATTTAAAAAATATATTTTTATTATTAGATTGCAATGCCAGACTAAACAAAAAAAATCTCAGTTTATAAAACCGTTCTGATCTTTAAAATCCCTGAAAATCGTCATCTGAACTTTCTTCTTCTTATTCTTCTTCTTCCTCTTCGAGGTCATCGTTGTCCTCTTCATATGTAACATGGTCTCCACTGCTATCGAGAGCGTTACTTACGCCGCACTTCTTGAAAAGTTTAATAATAATGGCTTCTCTCACCCTAGACCCATTTTTTTATCCACTGACACACTTGTTTGATTGTATATCTTTTAAAGCTCCCTTCGGCGTGAATTCATGTTGGGTTTCATCCATCAACCATTTGTTCAAGTTCACTGACATCGTAGACTGCAATGAGGCTAGACAGTGTTCTGGGTTTGTGATGGCGGGACGGGAGGGAGGCAGTGTTAGGCAGCATGTGAATCCCCGCAACTCATGTTCGTCGCATCGGTGCACTACTGCTGCCAGTTGAATCCAATGGTGCCAGATAGAGACAGTTTTACCGCGGCATCGACTATATGGTCATTTTTAAGACTGGCGGGAATTTTAAATAAAACACTGGAAATCTTTATATTAATTTCGAGTATAAGACGCACCTGAATTTTGGAGGCAATTTTTCGAAGACAAACGTTCATCTTATGGTCCGTAAAAACGGTAACATTACCCATTTTGATGGACAAATATTAGCTATCGGCAAGGTACTCTCACTACTATTAAATGAATGGGTGAAAACCATAACGGTATACATTCATTTAGATAATTCAGAGAAAAATGTGTTTAAACATTTGCAGTAAATCTCAAACCAATAAAAACAGTTATATCCACCCGTCGCCAGACAGCAGTAGTTAACAGCATACGTTTGGATCTCTCTCCCGTTCAAAAGTAGGACCCAATAACATGTGATAGCACATGTAACTCAATTACCGTTATGGTTGTCACACATCTAAATATAATAAAGACATTTCAAAAGGTTGTCATAACGACAAACTCTCTACCAGTTATCCAACCCATAGCGTTTTCCAGCAATATATCTAACCTAAAAACAGAATATATCCAAAATTGCGTTAGGATAGCCTACTTACTGCATTCAATAAAATTATAATTCTGCACTGGATACTTGCCTACAGTTGTATACATGACAATGAAATAATACACATTCTAGCAAAGACCACAAGGTAATGTACCTTTCTTCTCAGCAAAAACTTCTAATAAACAAGCTAATAATATCATAAATGAAAGAAAAATGGATTACTGACAAGCATCAACACATTATGGTCAACTATATAATTAAATATGCTGCATCTGATTCACCAATCCATGAAACAGTGGCTTTTTCCGTTTAAGAACTGGTCACAACTGCTTGACAGTCCATTTAAGTAAGATATCTATGAACGGAATTCAAATATGTGTGTTATGTAAAGAGGAGAGTTGAATCATTAATGGAGACGACCTCTCAAAACGCTCCGAATTTCGAAATTTCTTAAATCAACCTTTACGAAAATTATACTGGAAGCAAAAAAGCAAAGGAGATCATACAATATTATTCAATATGATACTATTACTACTACTACTACTATTACAATAACTACTACTACCACTACGAATACTATTATTACTACTACTACTATCACCACCACCACCACCACTACTACTACTACTACTACTACTAATATAATAATAATAATAATAATAATAATAATAATAATAAAATACAAATCAGTGACCTGAAGTTTGTAATAATTTGCTGTATGTTTTTCCACACACCATTCTTCTGACAATGTTGCAATACGTACTTTTTCTTTTTTTACTAATATTAAACAACTTTTGAACCATATTGACAAATTTAACAAGGTAGTAATACTTACAGATTCCAAGACAGGACTACATGCAATTAAATCACAACATACTGAAAATCATAAAATAAGAGAGATCCACACCCTAGTGAAAATTCTTCAAGGACTTAATAAAGAAATAGTTATACAATGGATACCGGCACACTGCCAGATTGCAAAAAAATGAGACAGCTGATTTCCTTGCAAAAAAAATGAACAAATATAAAGCAAACAAACAACAATAGTGTATCTCTCCAGAATAAGAAAATCTGGATCAAGCCCAAAGTCCATCAAGCCTGTAAATAAAGACGTATAGAAGAAAGCACAAATAAAACTTGGAAAATACTACTGGAGGACAAATCTTTCATTCTTGATCTACTTAGGAGGAAGTCAGTGGCGCTTTTCAGATTATTAACGGGCCATGATTGTCTGGCCTCTCATCTTCATAGAATCAATATATATCCCTCACCACAATGTACCCTTTGCAAAGATAATGATTCCGTCATGAATGAAGAACATTTGTTGAAATATCCAGCAATTAAGAAGATTGATGCTGACCTAGCATCTCAGCTCACATGTTATTATTGGGACGCCCGTAGGAGAGTGAAGAAGTCCAAGCTCCTTAAGCATTGGTAACAACAACATTTCATATAATTTTAAACATTTTGCAATGATGCTTGAAACAGTTTTTTTGAATTATTAAATATTTATCTTTGCACACAAATTGTGGTACTTATCTCTCAATATTTGTTTCTAATTTCTGTAAAACTGTAGTGCGCATGAGCGTTAGTTTAAGAAATTTCCGGCAGGTGCAGGGGCATACAAGTGAAACTGGTATGATCAACATTAGCAATTAATTCCATAACATGTTTCAAAAAATGGATGTACTCTTACTTCATATTATTAGGATCTGATGATACAAATTAGTGGCACTTAAAATATGTAATATACACATTTGTTCAAATATAAACAAGAGAGACTTTATAAAATAGTTTACCAATATTTCTAAAACAATTAATAATAATTCAAAACTAATCAACGAAGTTTTTTTAAACAAAAATCCACTTTAACTGAGGAAGATCGATATACAAAGGTACTTATATTAATATTTTTTTAATTTTTTCAATACTTTACTATTAGTCTTCAAAGTGATCCCCAATCGTTATTATACGTTTTAAGCGTTCTTCCAACTATTTTCCTAACGTTCCCCAAAGTATTTTGGTAGGGCACATACCCATTCAAGAAAACTGTCTTGTTATCCTCAAACCGCTCTCCTCCCATGTCAGTTTTAAGTTACAAATAATTAAAATACCTTTGAGCTATATCTCGACTGAAAGGTGGATGAGGGAGGAGGTTCCATTTTAGTTCGCCGGTAGTCTCCATGTTTTATTTTTTATTTCTTTATTTTTGGCAATGTGAAGCCTCGCATTGTCATAAAGGAAGGAAATCCGATTTCCTCCTGCTTTCCTCGTGGATTGGGGTTTTTCTACATTTCTTCTTTCATGATATTGTAATGATATTCTGCATTTAAAGTTAAACGTTCCTCAAAGAAATCAAGATGGATAACTGCTTTCCAATCCCAAATAATGTTACTACTAACTTTCCAGACGAGATTGTGGTTCTTGATTTCTTCGGTTTTGGAGAATGCTATTGCGCCACTGTCCCGTTGACTGCCGAGACTTATGAAATCAAACAGTTTACCCAGGACTCACCGGTGGTGATTATGTACTTAAGAAATTGTTTTCCTACTGATTCAAACTAACCCAGAAGTTCAATATTCATCTGCATGCACACTATATTCCTTTCACTGATACGCATATGTGGACCCAACAGACATTCACTTTCCTGCATTGCAAATGTTTTTTTATATGCTGCCGGAAAGAAATCAACCTAGAGGACTAGTTCGTTTTACTGAAAAATGATGTGACAGTTTATCGTTGTAGGAATATACGATAACAAATTCGAACCAAATGATATACACATGTCACAGCAAGGGGTGCCCGAACAATCGCATCCAGTAAACATTGTACCCTCTCTGGCGGTAAATTAGGTGTGTATTCTCGCATACGAACGGTCATAGCGTTGCCGAATGGCATACTCCGATGCATTGTCTCAAGTATCTTGCACCTGTTGTAGCAATTCGAAAAGGCACACATGAACGTAGTCCTGATGTATGCAGGTAGTCTTTGGTTACACAGCAGTTATAACATGATCCAAGATTTCTTCCTCATCATCATCATCATCCTTCATGGATTAGGTCTTTGCCTGTTCCGATCTCACATCTGTTCAGTCCAGTGCTTTCTTGGTCTTCCCACCGATCTTCGTCCTATAGGATTATACATCAGTGCCATCTCTGGTATCCTATCCTCTGTCATTCTTTGCAGATGTTCTATCTAATTGTTCCTGTGTTCTTCTATTTCTTGAAGAAGTGGTTGTACTTTTAGTCCTTCTCTAATAGTCTCATTTCTAATATGTTCTTCTCTTGTAAAACATTTCACAGCCCGTAGGAATCTCATTCCCGCTGCCTGAATTTTATGTTTTCTTTTTCCTTCAGGACCCAGGCCTCACTTCCATACATCGCCACTGATAGTGACATCGTTGAGTAAAATCTTAGCTGCGCATCCTTTCTTGCATTGTTCCTCAGTGTTCGTCTGATTGTTCCACAAATATGTTGAAATGTCTGTATTTTCTTATTTACATCTTGTTCTTTTCTTCCCTGGATGCTATTCGGGGGACCACCGCTGCTTGCATAATGCGACGATCTTGACGTGCATGTGTACTACGCTGCCTTCCTGAACCTGGTCTACGGATGTAGGAATGTTTTACATAACACCGCTGGAAGCAGCAACACACCACCGATACACCGTGCCCAACATGTGCAGCAATCCATCGATAAGTTTATCCAGCTTCTCGCAGGCCTACAATGCGACACCGTTCAAATGGCTGAAGTTGTTCAACAGGATTACATATTCGATGGCCGGGAATGATTGTTGCTAGAGTGAATGCTGCAAGCACAGTTCACCTCCAAAACCCCACAGTTACTGCCTCCAGAATCAAAAGAGAGGGAGCAAAGACAGGCCCCCTGAACGCCATCTTATCGCCAATGACCATGACAAATGTACCACCCCTCAGTATACAAATATTATACCCTGGTCCCAATGAACACAGTCGTTGAAGGTGTTGCAGTATAGTTTCTTACACTAACTACACACTTACTTAATATTTACATTAATGCATGTGCCATCTCTTATAAACACATCAGAACTATCAATATTGTTTGGGGTGATTGAAGTTCGCGGTCGACGATTATGCAGTGTGATCTCCGCCCTCTCTTTCTTCTATGAAAGTTTTATACCATTCGAATTCTCGAAGGAATGCTTTCCCAAAACGTATATTGGGCTTCTGAATAATTTCTGAGGTTGAATCCCTTCCCAAGTAAGAAATTTAAATACAATGCAATGATCAACGCTATCAACTTCTTCACTTATGCCCCATGCAGAACTCAGAGAGGACTGGGCCGTCTTAACCTGAGATGGAGGGCAGGATAGGAATTTAGCCCTCTAAAGGTTCAGTAACTATTTGGATTGTTTTTTATGTACCGTTTATTTGAACCAATTTGTAGGCAGCAAAAAAATTGTTTATATTTTTTAACAGTGACGTAATTTGCAGAGATTCGTCCTCTTTTGATATTTATCATTAAATAATAATTATTTGTAAATAACTACGAGACATTGTTTCAGATTACCTTTTTTTACCACATAATGCGAATTCCTCAATTTTATATTTCAAATCGGCTTCGAGGAGAAATTTTTGATGATTATACTTTATAGTTTTTCGGCAACCAAATCCTGCCAACTATATTATATTTCAGTAAAAATATAAATCAAAATGAGAGTTACAAAAGAAAATCAAAATATTACAAAAAAGTAGCAAAGTATAAAAAAGTAAAAAGAATCAATGTTTTATAGATAATAAATATATTGTTTGTACTCTAAAATATTTTCTGACCGTCGCCAGTATATATATATATATATATATATATATATATGCATGTTCCAGTTCTGTGTGTTGTTATGGCGAGAGAAATAAGTTTGGGTTATTTCAATTGTATCTCTGGGTGCTTTCAAATAGTGTATGCTCATATTTAATTAATTTAATACTATTTTGGGAGTAGGCTAAGGAATTCAATTTAATTTTGGCAAATGCATAGTGCTTCCTATATTATCTCCAAATGCAAAAATAACAATGTACACTAGTAAACGCTATCATAATTAAATATTAATTAAAATATTTAATTTTACGTATTTTTACAATATAGTATTACATACTGTTTATTTTTAAGATAAAAACAATTACTTCAGATTTTTAATTTAAGTTACTGTAATCTTTAACAGCGTATCTAAACAAAGATTTTCGTTTTAGATGCATAAGTAAATTCAAACTTTTTAATATAATCATTAAATACAAATTTACCTCATAAAAGGTTTAGAGTAGTTTCAGATACGCTTAGCAAAAAAAAAAAAAAAAAAAGAATGAACCGCTTCAAAGAGCAGAGTCTTTGTCCATGCTCGAAGAGCCAAAATTCACGACGTAACGCGTGATTAAATGTTTTAAATACGCTGTATTTGGCTTTAATCGTCATAAATAACTAAAAAAACGAAATGAAGGAAACATGTTTATAGATATTTATGAGGGTTCGACAAATGCAGTATTACTCAAATTGCGACATTCCAAATAAAGTTTAACTCTCCTTCATAATGTAAAACCAGGATTCAGACAACTAGTATCCGACGTTCGAGTAGCGTAGATCCTAAAACCAATTCCAAACAATGAAAAATATATGACAGCTAGGATTCGAATTCCTGGACAATGTCCTTTTTACTTGTATTTTCGTAAAATACATCCTACAACATTTAATTCCTGCCATGTAATATATGTCCACTTTACACTATATTAAGAAATATTCCTGTCTTCATAAACTCTATAACACTTTAGATACCGGTATAAATTTAATTGTGTATGCAGTACCAGGTTTTAACAATAATGCTATAAATGTATGTAATAAAATATAATATAGCTTCATATAATTACTATGGATGGATATTTATGTGTGTTACTTATTACGTATTAGTGAGGAAAAAGTTTCACCCTTCAATTAAAATATTTAGTTTATATACGTCAAGTCCAGCATAATAATAGCCCATAGATGATGGACAATAATAATAATAATAATAATAATAATAATAATAATAAATGAAACAATTGGATAAACCGTTAGAATTAACAGTTTGGGATAAATATTCATTCAGAAGAACAAATATCGATCGATGAACTTCGATAATCCTGTAAAGAAAAATTTGGTTTCGAAATTTATAAACCCAACCAAAGATGGCAGCACTATAGGTAACCATAGAGAAATCAACAAACAGTTATGACTGAGGATGAACGAAGAATTCGTTTGAAACCAATGGTCTCAAGGAAATTTGAAATTGTATGAGGTGAGTTATTAAAAATATGTTCTGCGCTCAATATTATGTATTATTATTATTATTATTATTATTATTATTATTATTATTATTATTATTATTATTATTATTATTATTATTGTCCATCATCCTGACACTGGTATCTTTTAAAATAAATCTAAATTTATATTTGCTCTAACCTCGACTTCATCACTACCCAGTGTAAGGTACATATGTTAATTGGTGTTTCTCGTATAATTTATCATTTATTTATATTATTTTTATTATCATAAGTATTATTATTGTTATTAACATATAGAATGTTGTTTGTGCATGAAATTTACATTGCAACATTTAATATATTCTTAACTCTTTATAATTACTATAGTGTATATCCAAATTTGTCTAATATTTATTTGTATTTGTGCTGGTTGAGTGGAAGACAAGGCCTTATGGCCTTAACTCGCCAGAATAAATAAAACATTATTATTATTATTATTATTATTATTATTATTATTATTTATGGGCTGTATCAAAGGATGTGAATAATGTAATTACCTGGGAATCAAAATTAACTCAAAATGTACCCAAGAAAATTACATACAATATAGAATTAAAAAAGGCAGATCGGTAATAACAATGTTAAACGGAGTTTGGTGGGATAAGAACATAAGAATAGATACCAAATTACAAATTCATAAATTTATAATTCGAAGCACGCCAACATATGGTGCAGAAACTTGGCAGTTGAATAAAAATTTGAGTTTAGAGCTTATATCTACTGGAATGGATTGTTTTAGACACTCAATTAGATATTCTATATTTGAAAAAAAAATCAGAAATACCATCATCAGACAACAACATTCAAATCCCAAATTCACTTTTACATTTTGCGCGATGATGGGCAACTAAAATGATATTTCGTTCACTACACAGAAAAGAACTTTGGAATGGTTTCCATCTGGGAAAGGAAAGAATTAAATGGATGGATGATGTAAGAAGATGGTATGAGCGAGCTAGGTGCTGGAAGAAGTGGAATGAGAAGATAGAGAGACACATGTGAGACAAGAAGATTTAAATTTAACAAGGTTTGGGCACAGGACGATGTTTGTATGAACAAGTGTAACCCTGTTCATCAAAATACTTAATCATAATAACTACTAATTACTAAATACTTAGTACTAAACAATAATAATAATACATATAACTAATTACTTTAAAATAGTGAGTAGGTTCTTGCTTTACGAATGGGGAAGATGGGGATAAAAACTAGAAAGCATTTTTTGTTAACAGAATTATCACATTTAACCTCACCGGAGAATCGAACAACTGTGGACTCTCTTGCATACGATATGCAAGCCACCAAGGTAAAGCGTTCACTGGCTTCCTGTGCTTGAAAGCATGCTCTTCAAAGGACGATGGCGACAAAGCTTGGATCTCTGTCATAACTGTGTATAATTCGTTTACCGGTGATGAATCGCGCGTTAAAACTATAAAATATATTCTAGGCGCACCAAGGTCGGTCCATTCGTTTTTTTTTGCTAAGTGTACATATTAAGGTTCCATCCTGTTTGTGGTTTTAATAATATAATATTTGATAAGTAGTTTATGTATTATTTTTAGAACGAAATAAGACAGCCTTATAATCGAGTGGTTTTAACAAGGCGCAGAAACAAAAGCCACCCTTCTATGTTTTCTTCCTGCACAGAAATGTATGCTGATTTGTGATAAAGACTTGTGCAATCGTACCGGACTAAGGTTTAAGACCAAAAAATGTGTTTGAATCAACTGCACATTATAAATTTTTTTTTAACGTGATGGATGAGGTTTGCAACTCCTATATTAATATTGTAAAAAAAAATATTTCCAAAATTGAAAATTACTTCAACTTAAATGTTACAAATTATTGTATAATTTAAAATATGTTTAATTTTATTTTCAAAAAATATAAAATTATGAATAAATTGTTTTTTTGACTCCTTAACATTTTTCATTTCATTAACACTTGTTCACCAAATTCTAAAAGTGAAATTTTTTATTTTTATTTTTGACCTGAACACGTTTGAACACAAATGCTTCGACTGATTTGCTAGCTCTTGTGTGCCAGATAACACTTATTATCGAAAAAATTAATATTACTTTTAAAAAATGTTATCTTACTTGTCTACTCGTTTGACCTACCTACGTTATATTGATTCAGAAGCCCTCCCTTTTCACACCACTTGGCAACAAATTTTGGGCAACTTTTTGTTCCTCTCAGTTGTTTTCCGATTCCTATATAATCCGTTCCACCCTGAGTTCACCCTGTCCGTTTTAAATACATAGCATCAATAGTTCTATGGAAAATTAATAGGTCTATATTTAAAAAATGAGAATTAACACAAAAATGTATCCACAAAAATAGATGGAATAAATACCAGTTTATGTTGGTGTTGTATCTGATGATATGAAATAGGATTTTGTTTCAGCATCACTGACTTGGCCATCAAATTTATTAAAAAGGAAGCTGTGACCGCCCATTTATTTTGTATTGCTGAGGACTGTCCCTCACCAACCTCCAAACGTATCCATCATGTTTATATCCCACCTGCCCAGGTATCTTCATTCCACGTTTTTAAGATCCTGATGGAATCGTTCTCCATGTTCTTCACTCACATCTCCCAAATTTGGTCTAAATAAATCCAAATGTGAATGCAGGTAATGTAATTTAATTGGCATTCTGCAACCTAATGTACGACATGTACTCAGCAAGTTCTCAATCAACTCTCGGTAATTGGGACTCTTATTTGTTTTCAAGGAAGCCATGCACAACATTACGAAATGTTTGCCATCCACTTTTTTGAACTGGTGTCGTCTTTTGTTCTAATTCTGCAGACTCCAGCATCTGTCTTATTTGAGATCCTGTAAAAACTCCAGCAAATACTTTTGTATGAGACAAACGTGGGAACATAGAGCGAATATGTTGCAAAGCATCTGATGATTTAACCAAAGCTTTAACATACTGTTTTTCTAGTCCCAATTTAATGTGGAGAGGTGGTAGTGAGATCTTCTTCCTGTCAATAAGAGGTTCATGTAAAACATTCTCCTGGAAAAAGTTCGTTTCTTGTTGGATGTAGTGTTGTTCCATAAACAAAGGAAACATGGATACATGGGTGCGATCGAACCGTTAACATTTGGAGATAAATAATATTAACAAATCATATACTTCAAATTGAAAAAGTAACAAAAACAAAAATCGTGATTACTATCGAACCGTCGACATTTGGAGAAAAATAAGCACATATTTGAAATCAGCGCAAACGACTGAGTCAGAAACAGTTAAAATATGCAGAGGAACATTTTCAATGTTATCCAGTGTAATTCAACAGTAATCAGTACTCCATCATCCACTGCAACATTGTTACGTCTTCTAAAAATCTTGGTGCAAGCGCTGACTATGTTTATACCTCAAGTCACCATAATTCCAAATTAATTTTTAATATAAATCCGAATGTGAACACAAAATATGTCTTTTTAATGTTTGTATGAGTTCATGAGACCGTCCAAAAGAATACCTATTTGATTTCTCCTCATCGCTTAACATGATAGTTTAAGTAACTTTGGATATTTAAAACTGAATCGGAAACATTAATCAGTAAATGTACTTTTTTTCAATACTTAACACAAGTTTTAAAATGTTGATTAAATATTATAAACTGAACACTACCATTTAATTTAAAATCTCAAAACGGAGATTCGTGGCCTGCAAACAGAAATTCTCTATACATCCGTATCCTGAGCTAAGGTTTTCCATTTATTCCCTGCACAATTTACCTGCTTCAAAGCATGGTTAATATTATTTCATCCTCGGCTTACCTAGTGGCACTTTCTCTCTGGATTTCTTACAAAAGATTCCATGCCCACTTTCATTCCACATCTATGGCACATGCCCTGGTCATCCCTGTCTACGAGACTTAACAGTTATTATTACATTCGGTTTAAGATAAGGTCATGAAGCTCACAATTATGTTGTTTACCCAGCATGCCTGTCTATTCTTCTCTCTTTGCCAAAAATTTCCTAACTTATTCGTTCTCTAATATTCTTTTTTTCTCTTATTACAGTCGATGTTTCAGATTCAAACTGTGTAAATATTACTGCAGAACAACCATTTTATATAACTACCAAGAGTCCCAGTAATGCATATAGCATGCATTTCCAGAATTGAAATTATACTTAATTTCTTTAACATCTCATTTATGCTTGTAATTTATATTCCTGTGTATTTCAATTCCACCACTTCAATATTTCCCTCTTTGACTAGAGCTGATATTATAAAAACGAAACAGATCTGAACAAGAGACGAATGGCCTAAGGAAAACCCTACATAAAATAAATAGAGATAATTATAAATGAAGAAATAACTAAACAGCTGGGCATTTGAAGGAATAAATGAATGGGCGAATAACAGAAGACAGTAATGGAATTTGCATGTACCTCTAATGGCACCAAATAGGATGGTTCGTTTATTAGGAGAAAATCTACCGGTGGGTGGATGGAAGAAGGTCATTTGGAAGACCAAAGAAACGTTGGAAAGTTTATTGGTTTCTCGAATGAACAGGCTGTAAGCTTAGCATATAACTTAGCAGGGAAAAGAAGAAGAACATTTTAGGAATAGTCTAATGAACCTCTCGATTAGTTTATGTAGGAGCTGCCACTGTCTATAGGACATTCCGGATTCCCTAACCCTTCAGTAGGGAGGTGATAGAATAAGGAGGTGAGGTGGTAATAACGCCCCAGAAAGAATGACATTAAAAAAAACTGTGACTTCAAAACTGTACAGAATTCACAATTATGGTTACTCTATGCACCTAGTACTACCCGATTATGTGTTATAAATATTATAGAAATTAAAATAATTTTGAAATTATGATGATCTTGCGGAAGACCAACAGCCCGGAAATCTTCTGCAAGATCATCATAGTAACTCCAGCCGTGAAAGCCTAAGTCAAAATTTTGAAATTATACTGTTGTAATTTTTTTTATTATTTCGTCATTTTTTAATGAAGATTCATTTAATCTGCTTTAAGATGATAAAATATGTAAACACTAACAATATAAAATACATTCAGGTATAGAGAATCATATATTTTTGCGCGATAGTGCGTTTTGTCGTACTTACAGCAATGGCGACCATGATTGAAAGTTCACTCTATATTTCGGGATTGCCAACCTAAATAACTATACTGTAATATTACATTTACACCCACGTGCGGGAAGTAAAACCATTGCCCTCTATGTATACTACGTACAATGTATATACAAAAAAATCCAAAAGGTAGTGTTAATATACATTATACGATATAAATCACTGCATATTAAATGAACTGAACCTTATTTCAAACAATATAAAACAATAAATACGTACTTGCGGTCATTTTATCAATAATAATGGTCTCACAGTCTCCTGTACTTTCAACCAATAAACATTGCCCACGCTGTTAACGATACGCAATTGTTTATAATGAACGCAAATATTTCCAACAAAGATGTTATTATTTTACTACTATTTATTATTTTTAAAAAACCATCGCGCAAAATATCAATAAAGGAAATCTCATAATTAATACATCCAATTGGGAAATTTCAGGATTTTTTCAACTTTCAAAGGCAATCCCATTTATATTATTCTGGCATTAGCAGGTAGTTGGTCGTCATGGAAGAGGAAAAAAAAATACATTGCATTCAGATGCAGCTTCAAAATTCTGCAATCCAATTTACAGATATAATAATGGTCTCATAAAATGCTATAAAGAAGAATAAATGTACGTGTTGCCAGTTATTTCAATAGACACATTAAAAAGCGGTTAAGGTAGGAAGCCTTAGCGCAGAGCTACGGGACTTGCGCTGGTTCGAGTCTCCATGGGGGAAGAAATTTTCTCATGGTATTTCGGCCAGTATGGGACCGGTGCCCACCCAGCATCGTGAGGCAATTGGGTAGCTACAATAAGTAGCGACTCCAGGTTGAGGAACCAGCTATAACGGCTGGGGGACTCGACATGCTAACCACATGTCACCCCTGACTGGCTGTTGATCATCTACCTCTGTGATTGACACATGTGGATGTGAAGGGCCAGCAGCCGGCTGGTAAAATGGCAACCGCTGAAAAGTGGAAAGACCCTCAATCGGAATCGGAAAAAGAATATTGCATAGTAGACCTACAGTAACTTCCATTATCTACCGTTACCTACCGGATATAGACATGGTTAATTCTAGGAATTTTGAAATAATACATCAAAAATAGACACTAAAATACATGTGCAAACTTGTTTGTAAGAAGTATTGTTCATAAGTAATGCCACGAGTGATTTCCAATTTATCTAGAGAATTTGGAAATCAAGAGCGGCATTTGTTAGGACTATTTAATGAATAAAATTAAGCTGTTTACTCACAAATCATTCTTTAACTATAGTTATTTTAAAATATTTATGTATTTAATGTAAACGGCGATGTTTGAAAACAAATCAGAAATGTGAGGTTATGTTCATTCACTGCAACTAGATCATTTATTGTCAAATAGGATCGCAATATTGTAAGAATGTACCCAAGTGGAGAAATAATGAAACACATCAAACTATATATCATAATCAACATTACGGGTTATTCATTTACTTTTTTTTTAGTAAACAACTCAGTAAAATCAAGGAATCTGTTCATTATTTGCTATATTCAATGTATTTGTTGGAGAAAAATAATGTTCTGTCTTGTTCAGAACGTTAAAAAGGAGGAGCTTTCTTTATCACAAAAGCAGGAGCTGATAAAGAGAAATCGATAAAGAGCTACGTGAAACACGACTGTCATTGGTTGTAAAACAAAATTCATTGAAACGTGATTGGTCATTGACTAGCATTTGTTGCATGAGTTAAATAGTCCCTGAAACTTAAGTGGGGAGGTGGGGTGGCACCACTACCCTACCACATTAAACTTTTTTTTTTTAGAAATGAACAGTATTCATCTGGGCATAATTATAAAAGCATAGATTACAGATATTAATAAAATACTCAAATATACGAAATATAAAATTATATTTGTTTTCAAAAATGGGTGAAAGTTTAGGGACGGTATACCCACCCCCATCCCCACTTATGGGTTAAACTTAATAGCTGTTATTATATTTGACAGTCAGAAGAATAGACTATATTTCTTACAAGTTTACATGCAGATAATACACGAGCTACATCCAGAGAGAAGCATAATATGTGTCACAGCTACGTGATGGGGCGGAGTCCGTGGGGAACTCCCATTATCGTCAATAAATGATAAGCATAAGCATAGAGCGGGTCACAGAAATGTCCAACTCAATTAACTGTCTCCACGGAATCCAGATAATGCGTCATTTATTAAATTTTAAGACAACATCACGGTCAAATTTTATGTATTAGAATTCACTGGTACATTCCAATGTAATAATGTAATGATTAACTGAATAATTACGTACTTAAAAGAAC
Source organism: Diploptera punctata (assembly GCA_030220185.1). NCBI lineage: Eukaryota > Metazoa > Arthropoda > Insecta > Blattodea > Blaberidae > Diploptera > Diploptera punctata. The sequence continues at coordinate 5,112,224 of JASPKZ010000043.1, read as the reverse complement.
AAACTTCCATAATTTCAGCATTTTTGTTATCTGCTACAATTAGTGCAATACGAAGAAGTGGGTTGTCAGAAAACAATCTACTTTCTCAGTCAAACTTCAAGTGGCAAGTAACATTTTCAAAAATGCTACTTAGACCATTGTTTCCCAACCTGTGGTTCGCGAACCCCAAGGATGGTACGCAAAATATTTCAAGGGGGTTCGCCAAAACTTTTTCGTAATACTTACTTACTCACTGGCACTATCGAACCCGTAGGTTCATGGCCGCGCGGACATAAGCTCTCCATACATCCCTATCCTGAGCTAATGCTTTCCAATCATTCCCTGTATAATCTACTTCCCTCAAATCATAGTTAATGTTGTTCTCCCACCTCATTCTTCGTCTACCAACTGGGCGTTTTCCCTCTGGCTTTCCTACAAGAAGCTTCCATGCACGTCTTTCATTCCCCATTCGTGCAACATGTCCTGCCCATCGCAGTCTACGAAGACTTAATTGTTCTTATTATATCTGGCTTCCTATAAAGACCATGTAGTTCATTGTTATGTAGCCTTCTCCATTCACCTGTCTGTTCATCTCTCTTTGGTCCAAAAATTTTCCTAAGAACTTTATTCTCAAATACTTGTAATCTCCTTTCCTCCCTTAAAATAAGAGTCCATGTTTCGCACCCATATAATATAACTGGTAGAATAATAGTTTTATATATTTTCAGATTAACGTTTTTGAAAGGAGTTGGGACATCAAAAGTCTCTGCAATGCATAATAGCATGCATTTCCAGAATTGAGCCTATGTTTAATTTCTTTGTGCATCTCATTCCTATTTGTGATTATTGTTCCTAGGTATTTGAATTCAGCCACTTCCTCAAAATTTCCCTCATTTGTCATTAGCTGTCCATTTCCATTATATACTGAATTTCTACATGTGACCATATATTTAATGACGGGTCTATTATTGTTTCCATCATTTCTATAGCATTGTAATAATAATAATAATAATAATAATAATAATAATAATAATAATAACTATTATTATTATTATATTATTTTAAAATTAAAGTAACCCTATAATGCCCCTTGTTGTATATGTGTAAGATCCAGAATTTATCACATTATTTCCACAATAAATTAATATTTACCGCGAATGCCTGATTTATAGTTATGTATCAACGTTAGGAATGCTTTTTGATTTCGCTACAACTAGGCCTACATGTTGTGTAACTATTAAGCCGTAACTAGAGTAACTTTAGGTTTTAGCCGTCAAGGGTTAAGTTAATTTAAGGTTATTAAACCGTTTGCTTGGAATTAAATTTTATGCATGTCTACTAGTGTATGTACGATATTTAAAAGCCAGTGGTTCACCCAACTCAGATCGTTGAGGAAGAGGTTCGCGAGGCGAAAAAGGTTGGGAACCGCTGCCTTAGACAAAATTTGCGAAAGCATTTCTTGCATGTAGGGCATAAAAAAAGTGTTACATTGACATAGTTCCGGAAATGCTTTATTTAATTTTTAGAGCAACTTCTCTACACCTGAACCCTATACAAGAACACTCGATAACAGAATAGTGGGGAAACAGCAACGCTATTACTCCGACGTGCTATCTTCGGAAGGCGAATAAAGTCATTGGTTCGTGTCGTTGACTGAGAACAGGTGACAAAAAATTCAAGGCATGAGAGGCCTCTGTGCAATATTTATCTGGCCTTTCGCGCCCACGTTAGAATGACATGAGGTATAAAAAGAGCATCGTTAGACAAAACAATTAATTAGCAAAGTATAGATTTATGGCAAAATGTCTGTTTGCGCGAAAGTGCGTTTTGTCGAACTTACAGCAATGGCGACCATGACTGAAAGTTCAACTTCTTACAATTTGGGGTTGCCAACCTAAATAACTATACTGAAATAAAATAGCTATACTGTATTACAAACCACGTGTGGGAAGTAAAGCCACTGCCCTCTATGTATAATACGTACAATATTTATACAAAAATATACCCAAAGGTAGTGTTAATATACATTATACGAAACAAATCACTACATTTTAAATGAACTGAACTTTATTTAAAACAATATAAAACAACAAATACTTACTTGCCGTCATATGATCACTGAATGGTGTCACGGCCTCCTGTAGTTTCACTAATAAACATTGCCCACACTGTAACGTTAGTCAGTTGTTTATAATGAACGCAAATATTTCCAAGAAAGATATTATTTTGCTATGATTTATTATTTTGAAAACACCACCGCGAAAAAAATAATGTACGACGCACGTTTGTGAAGTTTTTTTTTTTTTTACAGAATCTCAGAAATTAAAAACCTCGCTTCAGTAAAAACCACTTCTCAACCTCGCATCGTAATATACTATTTTGTTGTTGGCCGTCAGAGTAAATTTAACTGTACTGACATGTTATTCATGCCCGATATATCTAATATTACAACAAGACACTTTTTTTGTACCTTTTTTACTTACTCTACGTACAGTTCTGGTATTCTTCTTCTTTCATTGTACCTTTCGGCGTTGGACCATCTACTCATACATTATTTCATAAAAGAAAATGCTTAACAATATGTGCAAGTTTAATTTCTCGTTAACAGATCGCCGACAATTTTCTCCGTGATGCAAATTTAAAACATAATTAAAGAATTTACATTATGATTTAAAGGAAGTAGATTATACAGGGAATGATTGGAAAACACTTTAAGGGAGGAAAGGAGATTACGAGTATTGGAGAATAAAGTTCTTAGGAAAATTTTTGGACCAAAGAGAGATGAACAGACAGGTGAATGGAGAAGACTGCATAACAGTGAATTACATGGTCTTTATAAGAAGTCAGATATAATGAGAACAGTTAAGTCTCGTAGACTGAGATGGGCAGAACATGTGGCACGAATGGGGAATGAAAGACGTGCATGGAAGCTTCTTGTAGGAAAACCAGGGGAAAATGCCTAGTTGGTAGACCAAGAATGAGGTGGGATAATAACATTAAGTATGATTTGAGGGAAGTAGATTATACAGGGGATGATTGGAAAACATTGGCTCGGGATATGGATATATGGAGAGCATTATGTCCGCGCGGCCATGAACCTACGTGTTCGATAGTGCCAGTGAGTTAGTTAGTTATGATTGGATAACAATAGCTCAGGATTGGGAGGTACGGAAAGCTTATACTCGCGCGAGCATGTATATACGATATCGATAATGCAAGATGAGTTAGTTCTATGTTATAAAAGAGTAGAACTATTTTTCTTTGTTTCATTTTTCTGAGCTTTTTCCATAGAAGACTCTACCCTAGTATTGATATAGTCGTAACTTATAAAATTTCATTTGAATTTCTGTTGTAGTTTTCTACCAGAAGATCTTCCAATTATTCCACAAATTGTTTGTTGTTTATTAACTTTCATCTCATTGTCCATGACAAATTTAAAATCTAATATCACATTCTAGGTAGTTGAATTGAACTTGAACACAGTTTGAAAGATAGAAGTATAACAATTCCTTGAATTTAGACAAATGCAGAATTTAACAATCATCTACTTCACACGGAGGCCACTTGTTAACACTTTTTTTAAACAAAATCAATTAACTTTATATTTCTTTTTCATTCCACGATTCTGAGAATTATTAATGATTAACGAGAGACACTTTGCAGGATGTCACCAATTAAAGAGCATTGCTCTAGATCTGAATATAAAAGCAGCATCCTTAATTATTTATATAAAATTAACATTGGCTTTAAATATAAAATGCCATTTATAATACATGCGCGGTTACATATAACCTATATTAAAAAAGTGTTCAATACTACAAATTTCGAATATGTTTCGCCTTGTAATCAACCACACTGGTTCTGTTTTAATTGAATCCGTGCAACATACGACTATAGGCATATATCGGCAAATGAAAGTAATTAACAATGCAAATTAGCTGTTAAACTATAATTTAAAGTAAAAAATCATTCTCATTATAACTATCAATTGGAATTTCTCTATGATGACTTCCCAATCGTTTCCTCGCTAATAAATGATCGATACCAGTGGCGTGCATTCAACCCCAGCTACCCCAGCACTGCTGCTGCGTAATTAGTATACATATTAATTTCGGATTAAAATGAAATAACATATTTGTCAAATTTCATTCAAATCAATTATGCGAGATCATCAAAATCCAAAATTTCCGCCGCCGTATAGAGGAACACATAGAGTGTTTCCTTTGTTATCCCGACCAACACCAGCTATTTCTCTGTAAAGAATTAGCGATAACCCACTAAATGAATCTTTTTTTTTTTTTCAAATGCCCCAGGTTTGTCTTTCGACATTCCTGGTTTCTCTCCTGGCATGGCGTATTTTTAACCCACTTCTGAAGTTGGGGTGCCTGGAAGGCGGGGTTACGTTACCCCAATGATATGATGGGTGATGATGATGATGATAACGATGAGCCAGGAGAGTCCCAAATCCTAAGGTTAACCTAAGATGAATACGAGTGATGATGATTGCGATGGCCATATGATTTCGGGGACCGTTTGGGCCTTAAAGATTTCCTGACATTTGTCTTACATGTGAGGAAAAACCCCGATAAAAACCTCACCCAGAAAAACTGCCCCGACCGGGGATCGAACCCGGGCCCGTTGCGTGACAAGGTAGCACGCTACCTCGAGACCACAGCGGTGGACGCATGTGTCTTATTCCATTGATTTTTTTTATTGAACACCGGCAAGCGGAACCACCAAAAGCGTCACAACTCGAAGTGTACAGAAGGTCGAATAACCTTTCGACTTATCGATTCATGAAACATTCATGTTTGGCTGATTTGGAAAGCGCCAATTCCTCAATAACAGAATTTTTTAGAAATAACGTTTTTTTTATTTATAATATTTAATTTATGTTAGTTATTTTTTACAAAATACAAAAATAAATAAATAGAATTATGCGTTAGGTTTTGTCAGTCATAGCAACCTTTAATTTAAGAAGCTTTATATATATAACAACTGAATTATTACGAACATGTATATATAATTATCATTTGTGGAAAGCAAAAGTTGAATGTAATATTCACACTGAGCTCGTACAAATGCGTTATTAATATACGTTTCAAAGTGTTGCTGATAAAATTTGATTTGTCAATTTAGTAAAATGAATATAAGTGACTATAATTTACATAGTAGATCATTTTCGTGCAGATCTTTCAACGAGAAAAATGACCTTATACAACAAGGTAGGCCAACTTCAAATTTACCAGATCTAACAAAAAAAGTACTTAGGAAAATTTTTGGACCAAAGAGAGATGAACAAACAGGTGAATGGAGAAGGCTTTACATAACAATGAATTACATGGTCTTTATAGGAAGCCAGATATAATAAGAACAGTTAAGTATCGTAGACTGCGATGGACAGGACATGTTGCGCATATGGGGAATGAAAGACGCGCAAGGAAGCTTCTTGTAGGAAAGCCAGAGGAAAAACGCCACTTGGTAGACCAAGAATGAGGTTGGAGAATACAACTAACTATTGATTTGAGGGAAGTAGATTATACAGGGAATGATTGGAAATCATTAGCTTAGGATAGGGATGTATGGAGAGCCTATGTCCGCGCGGCCATGAACCTATGGGTTCGATAGTGCCAGTGAGTAAGTAAGTAAGTAAGTAACAAAAAAATACAAGACAGTACGTTTTTACATACCAGAAGTCATATTTTCGTTATACAGCTGGGGTAATTGCTCTGACTACCGCACACCACTGATAGATACTCACTGGGGATACATCGATGTAAATTAACCCTTTATTTCCATACAACTTATTTGTATTATAAATGTTATTTTTTTTTCCGTAATTTGGACAATTAATGACAAATGAGAGAAATTTCGAAGAAGTGACTGAAATTCAAATACATAGGAACAGTAATTACAAACAGTAATGAGTTGCAGAAATGAATTAAAAATAGGATAGACTCTGGAAACGCATTCTATTATGCATTACAGAGACTCTCGCCATCCCAACTTCTCTTTAAAAACGTTAAACATATATAAAACGATTATTCTTCCAGTTATATGTATGGTCTCTGACATTAAGGGAGGAGAATAGATTACTGGTATTTGAGTCAATACTAGTAAAATTCATATCAAACTCCGTTGAGATGAAGTCATATGATGAAAGTTATAAATTAAATTGTACCTGTTGGTAGGTGCCATCGTCCTCAACTTTGTTAAAATATTGTATATAAAATTAACTGGAGCGCTGCTGCAAACAGTTGGAGTAAACATCACCGTACACAACAACAACAAATAGCGGAAACTCAACCTGCAGAAGATGGAAGATAACTTCCGAAAGCGCTCCAGTTAATTTTTATTACAATATTTTAACAAAGTTGAGGACGACGGCACCTACCAACAGGTACAATTTAATGTTTAACTTTCATCATATGGTATTTGAGAATAAAGTGCTTAGGAATATTTTTGGACCGAACAGAGACGAACAGATAGGAGAATGGTGAAGGCTGCTTAATAGTGAATTATATGATATTTATGGGAAACCAAATGTAATAAAAACAGTGATAAATTTCGTAGACTGGATGGGCAGGACATGTGGCACGAAAATGGAATATAAAATAGGATAAAGTGGTAGATGGGAGGAGAATAGGAGAAAGGAAGAGAGAGAGAGAAAGAGAGAGAGACAGACAGACAGGAGAGAGATTTAGCACCAGAAAGTGTACTTAATATTTTTCCTACAAGACTTAGTTCAAATGAACGAGAATGGTAAAGTAGTTCAGTTATCGTAATGTTGAGTGATTCCGGGTTATGTGGCCGTGGTCCATAGTTGGTGTTGATACCAGACGTTTCGCCCTCAACTGCGGAGGGCATCTTCAGTGGCGAGTGCTTCTATGCGTGTTTCCTGGTCGGAAGATCTACTTAGAATGAGCGCTGTGGACGTAGAGGACGTTGTATTAGTGGGGGGTGCAGGGTGAGTGGGCGTGGCTCTTGCTGATTGGCTAATAGTCGTCTCCTTGTTGTCACTGGTGTTAATGCATTTATTTTCTAGTGTATGAAACCAGGCCTTAGACAGTTTGATACTTCTTCTTTTCTGTTAATATTTCCCTTATGCTTGTGTATTTCTATAGCCTCTCTACACAAGCATAAGGGAAATATTAACAGAAAAGAAGAAGGTATCAAACTGTCTAAGGCCTGGTTTCATACACTAGAAAATAAATGCATTAACACCAGTGACAACAAGGAGACGACTATTAGCCAATCAGCAAGAGCCACGCCCACTCACCCTGCACCCCCCACTAATACAACGTCCTCTACGTCCACAGCGCTCATTCTAAGTAGATCTTCCGACCAGGAAACACGCATAGAAGCACTCGCCACTGAAGATGCCCTCCGCAGTTGAGGGCGAAACGTCTGGTATCAACACCAACTATGGACCACGGCCACATAACCCGGAATCACTCAACATTACGATTACCGGCCGTGAAAGCCTGCATTCAACTAGTTCAGTTATCGTTAATTTATTATTTAATCGTTCATACAACGTTCCTTCATAATACCAAGTACTTCTTGTGATATAATAATGTATTTACAGTTACAACGCAGAGAAATTTAATTTCTGAAACTTCGATTTGTCTTCATTGATCAGAGTTAAGTGTCCAACTTTCACATCCATATAATAAGAATGGCAATGCTATCACTATACAGAGTGAATTTTAATTACACCGAACAAACTGCAGAGCCCGATTCCGACTGTAATTGGAGGAAAAAATGTCTTATGAATAAGTGTCCATAAATGCATCGTTGTCATGGTAGATGACACTGACGAATGGTATTATTCTCTAGGCCCGGTTGAATGGCCTTCTAGGCCACCGGACTTAAACCTCCTGGAATTTTACCTCTGAAAAGCGTTGTGTATGCCGAACCATTTCCTGATGTACATACCCTTAAACAGCATGTCCACGTTGCCTGTGACACTAATCGGAGAGAGGCCTGAACATTCGAAAGAGTGAAACAGTCCATAATGCGACGTGAGACGCTGCATTGCATCCCATGGAGGCCACTCTGAATATCTATTGTGACGTGGATACGATTATGCTGTGTACTGTATGCCGGGACGATTTGTTGTCGTTGCACGCACATCGTTCATTTCTGGACACGTGATTATAAGACCTTTCTTTCCTTCATTTCCAGTCAAGAATCAACCCCTGAAGTTTATCGGCGTAATTATCGTTCACCCTGGTTATTTTTTAGCAGTGTTTATCGTCTTACGTTGTATTTAATGTTCGTTGCATTGTTCCACAGAAGTGCCTGAATAATAATAATAATAATAATAATAATAATAATAATTCATAATTTGTAGGATTTTCATCCTGTTTATTTCCACAATACTCCTCGGAGGAAGACGTATTGGATGTGCATACACTGTCTATCCATCTCTTGTCTGGTCTTCCTCTTGTTCTTCTCCCGTTCATTGATCTATCTTCTTTAGCTCTTTTTGCAAATCGGTTGTCTTCCATTATTTCTATTCTTTCCAATATTTTCGTCTATCTATAATAAATTTGGTTATGTCCTGAATATGATGTTTGTCCCTAATTTTTGTGTTGTTTATCTTATCAAATAATGTGTTCCCCTGAATAGTTCTTAAGATGTTAATTTCACATATGCTTCCCCCCGTGAATTATTGCCTTGTCGTGGCGGAGGAGCCCCAGTACCCTATGAACCAGACGATAGAGCCAGGAAGCGTAAGCTGCTAGTCTATTAGATAGGAGAAGCAAAGAATAATCCACAACGGGCGGATGGGGTTCGTTAGTCCTGCAAGACAACCTATTTAGGAGAGAGAACTCCTAAATAAAACGGGGCAGGCTGAGCTCTGAAGCTGGGTGAATGCAATTGGCCTAGGGAGGAAACCCGAATAATTAAACCGCCATGAAAATGGGCTAGTAACCCCAAGGTGTATCTTATACATTGCTCGCAGTCCCAATGATCAAATAGTAATTCATAATAATTAATAATAACGAAGTCTTGGCATATATATATAATCCCCAAGCGCGACAGGCCTAGAAGGCCCTTGGCCTACCATCCGGCTGCTGGCCTCACATCCAGTGTGTTAATCACATAGGTAGACGATCATTTAGCCAGTGTAGGAGCGACATGTGGTCAGCATGTCGGGTCCCCCAGCTGTTATATCTGGTCTTCTCAACCTGGAGTCGCAACTTATTGTAGCTACCCAAATGCCTCACGATGCTGGGTGGGCACCGGTCCCATACTGGTCGAAATCCCATGAGAAAATTTCTTCTCCCATGGAGACTCGAACCAGCGCAAGTCCCGTAGCTCTACGCCAAGGCTTAGTCTTGTTGAAAATATGAAATTTTTAAAAATGTATTTCGAACGTTTTGTGTATTTGTTTTGGTAAATTTTAAAATCTATTTCGATCTATTATTGTATTTTTCGTACCTAATTTTATATATTTTTGCCTATTATTGGTGCCTAAAACATACGATTTAGATGCCTAAAATTGCCAGGTCTAGTAATCAGCAAGAAAATTATATTCACTCCTGTTTTACATGAATGTTACAGTTCTATTTGCATTTTATTTTTCACACCTTAAAATAACAATCCAATCACATTTCTTATTTCCTTTTACTTAACTAAAATGAAGCCTCGTTCTGTTATAGGCTAAGTAGGTTTCAAAGTTATTTCCTGATCTTTCACATTTCACTTTCATGGAAACATACCGTAACTAGGGTACCACAACAATACGATGCGTGACAAAACACAATCAAATACGTGATTTAAGTTTGTTTTACACAATGAGACCCAAATTAGAAAAGAATTGGAAAATTGTTTTATCACATTTTACTTAAATGCCTTTCCATGGTACTAGTGGTTAGACACTCACTCTCCACTTCAGGTCCCGAGTTCATGTCTCAGTCACTATACAGGCGGAGTTCATGGTGAACGAATTGAAGTCAGGGCAAGTTTTTCTCGGATTTTCTCCCATTTTTCCCCTGAACAAAACTTAATCCTGCACAAACACACTGGGCTGTCGTATCCCAGCAACATTTCAGATTCACATAGAGTAAAAGTTTGTAAAAAATACAGCATGGCGCTTCATGTGAATTTTAATTATGGTGTTAGCTTGCCCGCATGCTACATATTATATCAGTTGGTGTTAATACGTAGTTGTATAATAGAAGTTAATTCGTCAGTCGTGCGGCTAGGGTTTGTTTGGGGCCCAGCTGTGTCGAATGTGCCGAGTAATTTTGTACGGTATTGGACCTACTCAAATTGTGAAAAAAAAAAATGCTCTTAAATTTATTTGTTGTCATAATTTGAACTAATAACATTTTCAATTAATTTCAATTGTTTAATGTGTTTTCTACTTATATCCGATTGAGGGTCTTTCCACTTTTAAGCGGTTGCCCTTTTACCAGCCGGCTGCTGGCCCTTCACCTCCACATGCGTCAATCACAGAGGTAGATGATCAACAGCCAGTGTAGGGGTGACATGCGGTTAGCATGTCGAGTCCCCCAGCCGTTATAGCTGGTTCCTCAACCTGGAGCCGCTACTTATTGTAGCTACCCAATTGCCTCACGATGCTGGGTGGGCACCGGTCCCATACTGGCCGAAATACCATGAGAAATTTCTTCCCCCATGGAGACCCGATCCAGCGCAAGTCCCGTAGCTCTGCGCCAAGGCTTCCTACCTTAACCGCTCGGCTACGGCGCGGGACTTTCTACTTATATTTGTAATTTAATATGTAGAACACTCTATAAAAGGCATACTTCAAAAGATGGAAATTTTTAATATTTTTATTTTTATTTCTTTATTATTATTATTTCTTTTTGCAATTGTTGTGGTCTCGTGTGTTCTTCAATGAAAATAATTTACAATAACACCAACTTAATCATAAATATTTTGTTAGATTTTTTTATAACACATTAAAACTTCTGGGTCTGTGAGACTCCAATGTGTAGTTTCTGCAAGAAAAATAAGTGTGAAGGTGCAGGGTCAATTCCACCCACTTCGCTGTACCAGTATCACTCATTTCGTTCCATTTCACCTGCCCCCGTGATGGTACAATAGGCCTAGTCAGCTGATATATTTTTACGAGGTTAGGACTTTAAAAGTGGCAACACTGCTGTTTAGATGCCATGCAACGGAATCTAATGATGTCGCTGATAGGACATGTCAGTTACAAACCTACCTTACCTCCAAACATATAAAATTTCTATTCCCACACCACTCGCATGCGTACTGGCAAGAGGAACAGTCTCTATTCCCACACCACTTCCATGCGTACTGGCAGGAGGAACAGAGCCAGCTTGGCAGTCTAATGTAGTGATGTCATGATGTTTTCGAAACAGAAACAAGGAGTAGAATAAAGTTGAATGTTCCAGAAATCTTACAGCACGGCAATGTCATCAAGGTCTTCAAGAGGCTTGGGGGAATCTGTATTGTCTTACAGAATAGTGACACGGGATAAAAACCACACACCATGCCTCTGTTCTGTAAGACAATGCAGATTCCCCATAAGCCTCTTGAAGGCTTTGAAGACACTGCCGTGCTGTACGACCTCTGGTATATTCAATCTTTATCCAACTCCGTTGTTCCTGTTTCTGAAACATCGTGACAACACATTATACCGCCAGCTAACCCGAGGCTCTGCTCCTCTCGCCTGTTCGCATGCACGTGATGTCGGAAGAGACTTTATATATTCTGAGGTAAGGTAGGTATGTAATTGACGTATGTGATCGGCAACATCACTAGGTTCCATCGCTTGGTGTCTCTTGCCACTATTAAAGTTCCAACTTTCGTATATCCCACGCTTTCAATAATAGAGACTTTATCACATCTCTCCATCAAGGATTACGCTGGACACGACTATAGGACTTGCTTCTTTTACATGATTGTATTCAAACATACTTAAATATCTAACATTCTCCTTCATCTGGGTTGTGTGAGCTTTTCGTGTTTTTAAATACTCATATAACCATGTGTAGGATTGCATTTCCATTATCAAGATTCATAAGTTATTATTAAATAATTAATTTAACTCAATATTAGTAAATGTCTAAAAAACACGACACAATAAATATGATAGCACAGTCCAATCCAAAGCGATATAATTGGTAAGGAAACTTAACCATTGCATGCCGAAACCTAGCTTGAAATTTCTCTCACAGAAGCATTGTGATGTACCAAGACCGTGTCCAAAAAAGTTATATGCCGTTTTATCTACAAGGCACAGAAACCGATGCCAGAATCCAGCAATGACAAACCGCTATGCGCAGCATATGGACTCCCTGTACAACTTAGAGCGGTGGGAATTGAGGTGGGTGCAGCGACAACGGCAGGTAGTGTGCGGGTTATCCAATACATCCAGTGAGGAGTTGTATTACTTCCCTGTACAGATATTGCTTTCGGCCTTGGTACATCCCTACGTTTCTCTGGGAGAAATTTCAAGGTAGGTTTCGACATGCAATGGTTATCAGTTTACTTGTAAGTATGTTCAAAACTAAATAGACCAGCCTCATTACCTTTAGTTCAGAGCTTCTGTTGCTTCAAGAGGACCCGTGTTTGTTTCCCGTTCAAACCATAAGAATTTGTCCTTAAATGGAATAATCTCGCAGATCACCCAAGGTCTGGCATTTAGGTTAAGTTTAGATTTAAGAACTCTCTTGGTGCTTCAGTAACATTTATCATATGAACACAATAATGTAACTCCTCCTTCCAGGCACTCCAGTCTCAGAAGTGGATTACAATTCCACGAGAGAAAGCCAAAAAGTCATAAAATAACCTGATGGTACTGGACAAAATACAGCACTACTCCGTATTCAAAAAGAAGGAACAGACATCAAACATTTATTTCTTCCAAACTACAAAAAATAGAAACACAATTCTAACATTCCTGCAAAGAAACAAGTTAAAAATCCACTATTCTATGCATTCAATATGAGCTCCATGTGTCACACGACAAATGTCAAATGTGGCTCATTTCTTGACACTCAAGGTTCAGCTAGTCTCTAGTTATCGAATTCACAGCTTCAACAATTCGATGTCGCAGATTTTCAAAAGTGCCAGGCATAGGGGGAATAAAAACACGGTCTTGTACGTAAAGCCACAGATAAAAATCACACGGGGTTAGGTCTGGTGACCTGGACGGCCACCGGCGATGAAATTGATCTTCTGCCCCTCCTTTTCCAATCCAGCATCCCGGAATGGTGTTATTCATGTAATGTCGGACGAGGTAAGAGAAATGCGGCCGTGATCGGAACTTCAAACATTTCTCTTTCCAGGAACTTTGGAATTGTGTTTCTATTTTTTGTAACTAGGAAGAAATAAATGTTTGAAGTCAGTTCCTTCTTTCTGAATAGCCCTGAATGAGTAAATAAAAATACGTTGTAATTTTTTAAAACGTGTTGTGTTATGCTTTTCTTTCAAGAACCGTTTTCCTCTCTCGTATAAATCACGAATTGTTATTAATAAATTTCAATTTCTCGCTTCCAAGAAGAAATAAACTGGGATCGCGTGATACTCAATTACACGAACAAATAGTTGCGAAATGCTTTTGTTTTAATGATGAGCCGTAGTAGGGCGAGAATGGGATTTCATGCAATAATTTCTCTCTCACTGGACTGTATGAAATAACCTAGGACTTTCACAGAAATATTTAATTAGTGACTCACAATCTTACTTTCTTATCTTATTAATTAAAATTCCATTTTTAATTCACTAACAACCGGTAGTAACGTTCTTAACAAATATTTCGATGAGTTTTTGTAGTCATCATTATTCTTATCGTCCTGTTATTCTTCTAGTTATAATATATTAATGTGAAACATGATCTCTTATTTTGAAAAGGGAGAAAAAATACGAGTTTTTGAGTATAAAATGTTTAGGAAATTTGTGGACCAAATAAAGATGTGAATGGAGAAAAATACATAACAATGAGCTACATGATTTTTACGGTAAATCAGACATTATAAAAACAGCCAAGTTTTGTAGACTTCGATGACCAAAAAAAACCCATGAATGGGGAATGAAATATGGAAACATCCTGTAGCAAAGCCAGAGGAAAAGTGCAAAGTGGCCAACAGATAGGCCTTGAGAGAGGTAGAAGAATAGCATCAACCATGATTTGAGAGAGGTAAATTATAAATGAATGATTGAAAAATATCAGTTCAGGATATGAATGTATAGATAATGGCCAAGACCCTCCGAGTTCCATTGTTTAGATGAAATATTATAAACATTCTTAACATTTCTGCATATCTCAAAACTACGAGATTTGGCCTCACATTACATCAGATTTTACGACACAAAAACAAATTGTAAGTATATGGCTTTATGGCCAGGAGTGCTAGATGTCAGATTTCGGCTTAAATAGCATCGGGACTGTTGCCAATCAACTTAGTCTCCCCGAAAATTACAGATTCAACAGTAATCTCCAGTCATTTTATACATTGTATTTTTCACCCTGGCTAAAGGAAAAGAAGTGCATATGGCATTTATAGACCTGGAAAAGCCATATGACTCTGTACCCATCAACAAGCTCTGGGTGAGAAGTTTGGAATACCTAAATCTCTTGTACATTTTATAAAAAGAATGTATGATTGTAAAGCAAGTATTAAGGTTGGAAATAGAGTATCCTCAGAATTTGATATAACAAAAGGATTAAGACAAGGATGCGGGATGTCACCAACATTGTTCAAGATATACGAGTATTTAGAAGATGTATTAATGAAATGGAATAAGTTATGTAGGGGAATGGGAATTAACATTAATGGCCATTTACTGCACAATTTATTATTCGCTGATGACCAGATTATAATAGGACAAGATAAAGAAGATATAGAATATATGATGAGAAAGTAGTCGATGGACTTGAGGTAGGTGGATTGAAGATAAATTATATTAAAACAGATATATGGCAATCGGAGGAAATTCAGAAGACCTAGAAATAAATAATATGATAATTAAATGTGTTGAAGAATTTAAATATTTTGGATCTATAATAGATAAATCTGATACTTGTGAAAAAAATATTAGTAACAGAGTAAATTGTGCAAGGAAGGCGATTAGATCCCTGAATGGTCTTTTATGGAATAGAAATTTGACCAGAAAAACAAAAAAAGAGATTATACAGAGAATAATAGAAAATATACTCACATATGGATCAGAAAGCTGGACAATAAATAAAAGGATGCAGAAAAGAATCTTGGCGACAGAAATGGATGGATTACGGAGAAGTATGAGAATATTCAGGCTACACCATATTCGAAATACATATATCAGACAAGAAATGGATGCACAAGAAACTGTTATCGATAGGATAACAAAGAGAGTTCTACAGTGGTATGGACATGTATAACGGATGTCGGAAGACCAGTGGCCTTAATAGGTGTTGGATTGGATGGTACCAGGCAGAAGGAAGAGGGGGAGAAGTAGAAGAGCATGTATGAGGGAATATATGATGCCTTGATGAAGAGAGGTATGGAAGATGGTCAATGGAAATATAGGAATCTCTGGAAAGCAGGAATCAAGGACAAACTGCTTTAAGTGGAAAGCCTGTATTAAGTAAGTACTTTTCACCCTGCCGATGGGTTCTGAACTTGGACTTAATGGAATCTGGAAATGCCTCTGTTCCATCTCAGAGACCCCAAAAACTATGGTTTAAATTACAATACACCATATGTCGATTTCGATGTTTTGACACGTCATTCTGTCTTACCCCCTTAGTGGTGCTATGGATTTCTCATTCCCCACAGTAACTTTTTTAGATTGTAAGTGTTAATTATACTAAGCTTGTCAATACAGTAAGTTGTACAGTAACCTAATTATTGTAGGGCGCGATGAAGTTAATGGACGTCGCGACATTAAAGAAAAGGATATAAAAATATTTCTTCGTTTTCGAGTTTTCTAAATGCCCATGTTCATTATTTTAATAATGACCTTAGTTTTCTTTTATAATTTGATTAAGTTTGTTACAATTATATCTTAATTACGAATAAAACAACACAAAAGTACACCCTGTTTTATATCTACATGTCATGAACTACATTGATGTAAGAATTTCAAGAACATTTTAAAATATAATGAAGTTTATGTATATACATATAATTAATATACCGTTCATAGCAATGCTCACCGAATGTATTCACCGGAACTCAATCAAGGATCTGTAACAAAGAAATAGCATATGAGATGTCGTATTACATTAACATGTTTGAATAAGTATAAGGTTTCAGAACCTATACAACTTCTCCTTCTTAATTGAGTTGTATGTCTTTTGAAGTCTACATACAGTTTATGTACACGTACAGTCATATTACCATGCATTGTCTAGAATCCACCTTAAACTAAAATCGTATCTATTTACTCTAAATCCACATTGATTACACATATTAAGTCGTCTCTATAGCGAGTAAGTCTGGATAGATTTCAATCATTCTCTGTACAATTTACCTCGCTCAAATCATGAACAATATTATTCTCCCAACTTATTCTTGAGGCACCAACTTGTGCTTTCTCTCTGGCTTGTCTAGTAGGGGTCTAAACGACCATATTTAATTCCCCATTAGTGTCACATGTCCTGCCCATTGCAGTCAATGTGACCTACCTCTTGTTTTTGTGTTATTTCCCATAAATACCATGTCTTTTTAGATGATGTGATGCTAATAATTACAATAATAATAACAAATAATAATAATAATAATAAATTATAGATATGACATTTTTATTGTATCTATAAATTAATCCAATATATAAAAATGAATGTTTGTTCGTTGGTTTGTTGGTTTGTTTGTTCGAATTCTATGCGCGGCCATACCGTTGATCCGATTTTGATGCGGTTTTTTTGCAAAATGTTAAGGAGATTCCCGGGATGAACATAGGCTATAAGAGAGTTGTAATACTCAATCCCTTCACCCCTAAAAATCACACTTTGTAGCGAGAATACGTGAAATAAGGTCCCAATTTTGACGTTTAAATGGCTTACGCTGCCTAAACCATAACAAATATACCAAATTAATGTACACAGAACTGAATATCTCAAAAAACTCTACAAAAATGTCCGCGACAGCATATGTTTATCTTTTACGGATAACTCTCAACAACAATTTTTGTCTTTCATTGATTCCAAGAAGATCGGGATAAATAGATTCCCGGGCAAGCGTGCTCTGCCATACCGTCAATCCCATTGTGATGGGGCATTTTGAAAAATGTTCAGGAGATTCCGGTCATGAACATAGGTTATAAGAGAGTTGTAATACTCAACTCCTTCACCCCTAAAAATCACTCTTTGTGGTGAAAAACGTGAAATAAAGTCCCTATTTTGACGCTTGAATGGCTTACGCTGCCTAAACCACAACAAATACAACACCAAATTATTGTACACGGAATTGAATATCGCAAAAAACTCTACAAAAAGGTCCGCGACAGCATATGTTTTATCTTTCACGCATAACTCACAATAACCTTTTTTGTCTTCATTGATGCCAAGAAGATCGGGATAAGCTGATTCCCGAGCAAGCATAGCAGCTCAAGGCTGATGGTAAAACACATTAACATTTGTTAAGGAGTAGCAACGCACGCCAGGTATTAGCTAGTATTAAATAAAAAGATGCAACAGGTCAATTTATCAATGTTATTACAAATTTAAAAATAAGATAAACATTAATATAGCTATCTTGGTGGTATCTACCAGTACTACTACAAATGTTCTAAAATAGGCAGAAATTTTACGACCGTCCTCTGATTTTTTTTATTGAGAATGAATAATATTAAGTAATTATTTAAAAAATGTTAACTATAGTAATTTATCCAATAACATATCACAATGTTATTGATATGAGTTTCTTCGCCTGATCTGGACGACTCAGTAAACACTGGAGTTATGCTGGTTGCGATATAGTAATTCTGCAGGCGAACAAGTTTGTGTGGAAGCGGAAAATCTCGTAATGCAAACAGAACATTTCTTATATAGTAATGTAATTCTATGTAAACAAGAATTTGAGGAAATTACAAGTTCATAAGGTAGAGCTATCATATATATATATATATATATATATATATATATATATCTTGTATTAATACATGTTCCATGGCCAAAATATATATATATATATATATATATATATATATATTAATTCTTTAATTATTACCAATGACTTCAAATTTTCATTCTCCCTCTTTTCCCATTATTTTAACATATTTCTTTGTAAGTACTTTTACGTGCTCTATGACATTAGACGAAGAACTATCGCGGGAGGATTTTTAACTCTGGGCAACAAACAAGGTTATGGAGCGGTTCCATAGATTAGTGATCAGCTCCATGAGTAGTTTACCATTAAGTCAAGCAAGTATTTATTTTATTTCATAAAATTTAACTTTACTGCCCACTGAAAAAATTTAAATACAGATTTTTTTTGTCCAATGCCACCAGGTTGTCTTTTATGACATTTCTGGCTTTCTCCCCTGGTACTGTCGGAATTGAAGCACATTTCTTAGGTTGGGTGAGATGGAAGGCGGAGAAAGGATAATTACAAATAAAATAATAATAATATTAATCTCCAAGTAAAACAATGGCAATAAACAAAGAAATGAAAACTGTGGATTCTTTATATTTCTCGAGAAACAGCTAACAATATTACACGTTCCAGGAATGGGTTAACAAACAGACTTATTTAGCGAAGTCGTACGAATTTCGACATTGGGAGTCACCTTCTATACAACAAAGCTATCATACAAAATGAGTGTCTAGATGGTAATTGGACGTGAAAAGTATATTTCGTTGTTTGTTCACAAACAGAAGAAAATGGTTTGTCGTTTTAACAAACATTCTAGAATTGTGTATATGAAAGGGCCAGCTGTTTAACAGAACAATAAACATCTGGTGTTGTATGGCTTCCACTTGTTCACACAACCCGGCCTTCTTCTACAATTATTATGCAAAATATCCTATTCTCTGCGTTGTTCTCACATAATTACGTCTCACTATTAAAGTGACTGCCACCATAAGAATATTAAATACATCTGCAAACAGAACCAGGATAAAAGTTGTGTTTTATTTTCATTGACGAGTTTCATTATCCAACATCAAAAGATAAAACTGATAAAACTATGTTTGTTAATTTACATGTCTTAGCCATAATGTTCAGTAAATAATTGAATAGTTGCCCCGAAGAGAGATCTAACCCACACTACAAATTGTTGAAAAAAAAAGCATAATGTTCATTTTGAGCTATTGCCTTTATTATATCATATACACTTTAATCTCTCGTCCTATTGGAAACATATACAGTCAATATGAATGCAAAATAACATGCTACTGACAGAATATTAACAATTTAATACAGAATTTTTGTGCAAAACGATTTATGTATATACAGTGGGAAAATGATCTAACCCACATTTAATTAAAAATGCTACAATAAGAAATAGAAAATACATATCAAACATTGATTCAGTTAGAAATTGTTCTAACTGAATCAGCTTTCAATATTTATTTTCCATGTTATGTTATTTCGTTACATCCTTTGTGTCTTTCTTATTTCACTCAATTTCTCTAAGATTCTGATTAGAATTCACGGAACAGTGGTGGAATGAACTTGCATATGTACAATAACTGTTTTTCTGCACTGTTACTCATGAGTTGACTAAATGCTTCCGCCATTTTGTTACAGATAGATCACTATTCGCTTGTAAGTCAATTTTAAAAATAAATAAAACAGGCCTGGAAGAAAGTATGGTTAATTTTACATCCATCATGTCGTGATATTCTCCGGATAGATCACTAATCCACTAAAAACTCGATTTTCGAAATTTTGTTGGTTAGATCTCTTTTCGGGGTAACTATTCAATTACACATGTAATATTTGCTGTGGAAATAATTTTATATAGAGATTTTCAAATGGTGGCCACTAGATTGTGTTTGTAACTTATACTGCGAGAATGTTTGCACACACACATCTGTTTTTATTTATATATATATATATATATATATATATATATATATATATATATATAATATATTTATATATATATATATATGTGTGTGTGTGTGTGTGTGTGTGTGCGTGCGTGCGCGCGCGTGTGTGTAAACATTCTCGCAGCATTTATATATATGTATGTATGCGTGTGT
Source organism: Diploptera punctata (assembly GCA_030220185.1). NCBI lineage: Eukaryota > Metazoa > Arthropoda > Insecta > Blattodea > Blaberidae > Diploptera > Diploptera punctata. The sequence continues at coordinate 5,092,105 of JASPKZ010000043.1, read as the reverse complement.
GTGTGTGTGTGTCCACCGCTGTGGTCTAGAGGTAGCGTGCTGCCTTGTCACGCAGCGGGCCCGGGTTCGATCCCGGTCGGGGCAGTTTTTCTGGGTAAAGTTTTCATCGGGGTTTTCCTCACCTGTAAGACAAATGTCAGGAAAACTTTAAGGCCCAAACGGTCCCCGAAATCATATGGCCATCATCACCATCATCCTTACTTCATCATCACCCTCATCATCATCATCATCATCATCCTTCACCGGTGTGGAAAGCAACGGGAAGCTACCACACCTACAATTCCCTAGTAAAGCTGCAAGCATAGCATGAAAATGCTATGATTTCAGTGAAGGACCTGTCTTCGGCAGAATTGCTATAGATGGATGTGTGTGTGTGTAAACATTCTCGTAGCATTTATATATATATAATATATATATATATATATAATAAACAGAGAGAAGGGGTGAGAGGGAGAGTTTTATCTAAGTGAACAATAAGTATTTATTAGTCACTGAAATAGATTGAAAACCTCTTTTGTTGTGCTCAGTAAGATATGAACATCCGCGGATTTCAGTTAAAATAATGGTTTTAATATCCAATTAAAATTTGAGGAATATTTATAACCTGATAATTCAATTTCATATATTATTACTATTATTATTATTATTACTATTGTTGTCGTTATTGTTGAATATTACAAGTTGTGAAAGCTCTTAGCTGCAGAATTGACAATATTAGGTCACTTGTATGATGACTTGCTACCTGATAATATTGTTCAACATTTTAAAATAATTCTTGAAATTGTCCAAATATTTGGTTAAGAATATAAAATGAAAATTGAAGCATTGCACCCTGGAGGTCATTTTCTAGGCAGTAAAAGCAACAATTTCAATCATGATGGTTCTGCAGAGCTGTCGTATCATTGTTATTAAAATTCTAAAATTTAATATAGATAATTTATTACAATATACACCTATATATTATGCTATATTGTAGATTTTCGTGGATATAAGTACGATTTAAAAAGTTTTCTTGGGTTTACCGCGTCATGGATTCAAGGTCGGCCTCTGGCAACTGCTTCCAATGTTTCGACATGATCCCACGTGCCTTTGACAAGTATGATAACGATATGTGGGATCATGCCGAAATGTCGGAATCATTGGCCTGAGGCCGACCTTGAATCCATGACGCGGAAACCCCAAGAAAACTTTCTCAGTCATATAATATATATATATATATATATAATATATATATATATATATATATATATATGATATGATATGAAAAGAAAAAAGAATGCTTGAGTCGGGATTTGAACTTTAGAGACTCGAGTTCAAATCCCGACTCAAGCATTCTTTATTCTTTTCATATCATATTTGCCTTCATTGCCAAATGTCAAATATATATATATATATATATATATATATACAATACCACATGGAACATTTATTAAGGTGGCATGCTGCGCAGAAGTCTGCAGAAAAAAAAATTACACAATTCTTCGTTTGTTTTCATTTTCTTTTTGGTTTGTTTTCATTAATTTACTTTTTTCCCCCCTTTTTTATTCTTGCTTACCGTTTTCTTTATTTGCACATACAAGGACAGGATATATAGGCCTACCATAACCGTGGCTCATGATGCATTGTGAACACAGGTGTCACTGTTTACAAGAACATTAGGAACGAAAGAGAATTTGAGCTGGTTCGGGTGAGGTATTTTAGGAGTAATATATCTTCAATGACGTGACTTTTAGTAGGGCCTAATGTTAATACAATACTGTAGTGTCCACCGCTGTGGTCTCGACGTAGCGCGCGCGCTGTCTTGCCACGCAGCGGGCACGGGTCCGATTCCCGATCGGGACAGGCTCCTGGGTGAGGTTTTTTTCGGGGTTGTTCCTCATCCGTAAGACAAATGTCAGGAAGCTTAGGGCCCAACGGTCCATTATCATCACCATCCTTCACCGGTTTGGAAAGCAACGGGAAGCTACTACACCTATAATTCCCTATTAAAGCTGCAAAGCATAGCATGGAAATGCTATGATTGCAGTGAAAGACCTACCCTCGGGCAAAATTACTATGGATGGATGGAATACTGTAGTTTAGCTGACATAAACCCAGTCCATCCTCTTTATTATTTTTGTTTTAAATTATTCCTGTTTCTAATTTAGTTATGATATTGACCCAAAAGACACGTACGTATCATTTCAATTGATATTTGCAGCGGTCTCTAGTGATAAAATATATGAATTACAGTACAGATCAAATAAAACAATGGAGAATCGAATATTTTCTCTCCTGAGAGTCGAGATGCTTCATTTCCACATTGAAAAATTGCCCACGTTTTCAGAGATGTCTATAATTAAAACAAAAACACCATCAAATGAAACATAAACAACGGATAAGCGCGTTTCCAAGCAACAAAAACAACTTGATGTTCAACGTTTTACTACCACTTGGGATATTTACGTTACTTTCCCCATTTCAAATTTCTGTTATGTTTTCATTCCTGAAAGTCGAAATTTCAAAGCCAATTTAAAAGAAAATATAAGTAATTTTCGAGTTTGAACAACAGCGGTATAATACACCATTCAGAAAATACAGTGATTCATATTAAAATTCATCATAATATTTTATTATTTTTCTTCTTCTTTTAAAGACAATACCTTATCAGCCAAACCATTTTCTTCTTTCGCCTCTGTTTCCGAGCCTCGCAGGTTCAAACTAGAATGGCGTAAAAGTCCTATGTATAGCTTTATTCAGAATGCCGTGGATCGTGTGTCGTTGATTTTAAGACACGTAAAACAACCTTAATTTGAAACAAGTTCTCGGAATAAAATTTTATGAGTTCTTTCACGATCAAATTTTAATTTAGACGCTAATGATCCTATAGAACATCATTTACGGTATAAACACACTAAGTAAGCAACTATCATCATCATAGTACATTCACGAATTTAGGCCATTTGTTGACCTGTTTCGGCCTCAAGAGAAACACCATCCAGAAGTCTTTTGAGTGGACGTCCTGGTCTTCTTCTTCCTGCAGGTTGATATCTTAACATTAGTTTGGGTATTCTGTGATCTTCCATTCGATGAACATGTTGTACTCATCTTGACTTATAATCAGAAATTTTGTTTTCTAAAGATTCCATGTGTAATTCTTCTAAGATGTCTTCATTTTTCTTGTGATCTAGTAGTGTGTATCCTGCAGTCCTCCGAAGATATCTCATTTCAGCAGATCTAAGTCTCTGTATATCCTTCTGTTTCAACGTCCATACTTCGCTACCATACAAAAGAGTTGGAAGAGCCAGTGTTTTATACACTTTCAGTCTTGAATGCTTTTGGACTAACTGTGGCTTGAAGATAGAATTTATTAACCCTAAAATTCTTAAAAATTTAGATATTTTTTTGCATTTACATCCTTTTCTTCTTCATATGAGATATTGCATCCTAGATATGTAAAATTATTCACCTGCTCCAAAATTTTATTGTCCAGTACAATTTTACTTCTGACAGGATCTACACCTTGAAATGCCATAATTTTTGTTTTTTTCTGTAGATATCTTTAATCCATATTCTTCTGTAATTTTGTTAAGTTCATACAGACCTTTCTGTAGATTATCTTCGGAATTTGCTATTATTATTTGGTCATCTGCAAACAATAGGGTGTTTAATTTTCTATTTTCTGATATTCTTATTCCAAATTTATATGTTTTGTTCCAGCAACATATTACCTCATTGATATAAATTGCAAAGAGTGTTGGGGATAGGGGGCAAGCCTTGTCTCACACCACGATTTATAAGCAACTATAATATAATAATAATAATAATAATAATAATAATAATAATATAATAATAATAATAATAATAATAATAATAATGATATAATAATAATAGCATTTAGTTTACATGGAAGAGTTAAGGCCTTAAAACCTTGTCTATCATTCAACCATATAAAAATTACTCTTACATCTAAATTACAATAAACAAAATTATTATATGGATCATCGATGATATAATTATTATTTACAATATATTTTGATTTATTCAAGATTTAACGAATTAAATATAAAAAGTAAAGATAAAAAACGAGAACAAATACTACCAATGACAGAATAAATTTAGTTCTGGAGAAAATTAATTATTTAACAAGTAATTGTACAAGCGTTACTTAAAAATGTCAAGTATGCGGCAATCTCTGATGTCTAGAGGGAGGGAAATCCAGGTGCGAGCAGAGGATACTGTGAAAGATGTAGAATAAGAGGAAGTGCTATGAAGAGGGGTTGTTAGCAGACTGTTATCTTGTAAACTAGTGTCAATATTGTGGTAAGAAGATAACTTCTCAAATCTGGAGCCAGATAATAACTAGGAGTGTAGGAATTCAGAAGCTTGAAAAGTAGTGAAAGAGAGTGCAATTTACGTCTGTCGCTAAGACGGAGCCAAGAGAGATTATTTAAGCGTTCGGGATTATGATCATATCGGCAGATGTTGATAAATAATAAATGCAAGCATTATGGACACGCTGCAGTCTCTGCGACAAGTCATTCATTTTATATATATATATATATATATATATATAATATATATATATATATATATATATATAAACGGTCCCCGAAATCATATGGCCATCATCATCCTTATCATCATCATCATCATCCTTCACCGGTGTGAAAAGCAACAGGAAGCTACTACACCTACAATTTCCTAGTAAAGATACAAAGCATGGCATGAAAATGCTATGATTCCAGTGAAAGACCTGCCTTCGAGCAGAATTTACTATGGATGGATCTATATATATATATATGGTATGATAAGAAAAATAAATGCCTGGACGGATTCGAACCCGGATCTCTCAGAGATCCGGGTTCGAGTCCCGTCCAGGCATTTATTTTTCTTATCATACCATATTAAGCTTGCATTGCTCAATGTTAAATATTTAATTATAACACATATATATATATATATATATTATTATTATTAGGGTTATAACTTTTGGTACTTTTGTGAAACAAAATGTTTCCTGTGCAATGGATGGATGAACTTTTACTTAAAATCATTGAAAAAGGCCTTCATTCCACTGAGCTTCAAGAAAAAGTCACCTCCAAATATATTTACATATTAATATTTAATATTGATTTGGGGGTGACCTTTTCTTGAAGCTCAGTGAAATGAAGGCCTTTTTCAATGGTTTTAAGCAAATTTCATCCATTCATTGTTCAGGAATATTTTATTTCACAAAAGTCCAAAAAGTTATAACCCTAATATATATATATATATATATATATATATATATAGCATCACAATAAAATCGAAGTGTGGCAACACAAGATTCTGTATAATCGTTATATATGCTTATCTATTAATGCTTTTATTGTGCACGAAAATATTGGCGCATTAGGTTACAATTGTGTATTTGTCATTTTTACACACTGCATAGGGGACGTGAAATGGTTTAATTTCTTAATTTAACAACTATTTAATGAAATACATAATGTACATAAATCTCCAGGCATAATATTAATAAAAATGCTTATTTCATATCCTCACTTTCAGTCTAATTTCTGAAAATACAAGCCATGGTATTTAAAACAGCAAAGAAAAGTTGTTCCATATAATACTTTCACCGTGTGTAGGGCACGTCATATCATAGTTGGTTAAGGTAACAATCTACAAACCCAGAAGGTCGCGAGTTCGATTCCCAATACTTACTTACTTACTCACTGGCACTATCGAAACCCATGGGTTGATGGCCGCGCGGACATAAGCTCTCCATACATCGCTATCCTGAACTAATGCTTTCCAGTCATTCCCTGTATAATCTACTTCCCTCAAATCATAGTTAATGTTATTCTCCCACCTGATTCTTGGTCTACCAACTGGACGTTTTCCCTCTGGCTTTCCTACAACAAGCTTCCTTGCACTTCTTTCTTTCCCCATATGCGCAACATGTCCTGCCCATCGCAGTCTAAGAGACTTAACTGTTCTTATTATATCTGGCTTCTTATAGAGACCATGTAGTTCATTGTTAAGTAGTCTTCTCCATTCACCTGTCTGTTCATCTCTCTTTGGGGCAAAATTTTCTTAAGTACTTTATTCTCAAATACTCGTAATCTTCTTTCCTCCCTTAAAGTAAGAGTCCATGTTTCGCACCCATATAATATAACTAGTAGAATAATGTGTTCAGAATTATTATACTGGCCTAAACATTCTGGGGGACATGATCCTGAGGTCGATTCAACCTCTAAATAAAATGAGTACCAGATGCATGCTCAGGAGGTAAAGGCGGAGTCATCACTAGGCTTCGCCACTTTGTCGCCGGAATTATATTGGATCGTGTACTTTATCCTGGTACATTATTGACGTCAGTCAAAGGTACATGCTGGTTACATGAACACTATGGTTTATGAACCAAATTGTGTTGTTCATATAGGAGCGCTGTGTTTTGTATGAGGAGTCCGCTGTCATCCAGGTCAGTCGTAGAGAAGGTATTATACACCAGCCAGCTATATCTACACAGCAGTTGTTTATTGTAGAATGTATTACTACCAAAAAATAATAATAATAATAATAATAATAATAATAATAATAATAATAATAATAATAATAATAATATAATAATAATAATGAAATGGATACCATCCGGAACGAGAAGGAAAGAACGATCAAATCTCACCTGGATCCAAGGGATTAGAGAAACTTTGAAGGACTGGGGAATAAAGGAACAAATGTTTTATAATAGAGACGAATGGAGGAAAATTATAAAGCGAAATTGAAGACAAATCATTAGTGCCCCAAAAATATATCAACATTGTTAAAACCGTGTGTGTGTATATATATATATATATATATATATATATATATAGTAAAGTAAAGTGATCCCACAACAGACCCGGAGGCCCTTCGGGTAGTGGGAGGTTAAGGCTCCCACTTTTTCTAGACAATCGGCACTTTATGTCAGCCGGGTTGTCAGCCCTGCGTGACGGCCTTCTTTACCCCCAGAACAAGCGTCTGGTACTCATTTCCGTTAGAGGCTGAGTCGACCCCAGGGCCATTGTGCCGCCAGAGGGTTTGGTTCAGTTTAAAAATCCTGACCCCAACGGGACTTGAACCTGCGACCCTCCGGCTTGTAGCTCAGTGCCTTAACCACTACGCTACGGCGTGCCATATATATATTACAACTTAGTTGCAGTGTGGTCGTTAATCACGAATGAAATGCTGCGCTATTTACATTCACTGTACTGTACCACCCCTTACGATTGAACGTCAGATATTTGAACTCCCACGGAACCAGGTTTTTTTATTAGGAATATTCCACAATACAGTATTTTTCCTTCAACCCAAAGTGATTTTCCATTAGAGGTACTGGTCTAAACTATCTTCTTCTCTCAAATCTCTATCTTCCATACTTCTCAATCCATCTATCCAACGTTCTCTAGGTCTGCCTCTTTCACGTCTTCCATAAGTTTTCCAAACAAGGATCTTCTTTGGTATTTTATCTTATCCCATTCTTATGAGGTGTCCAAACCATATCAAACGTTTTTCTTCTATTTTTGTTTCAACTTGCATAATTTGTGCTGTTTCTGACTTTATATCCCTTCTTGAAATTATTGTCGATCGCCTCCAAAAATCCATCTCTACTGCTAACAACCAGGCAGTACTTCTCGATAAATTCCGAATCCGGTTTTGTGACAAAACCGCGAATCTACCCATCAAGCAGGGCTGACAATCATGTTACCCGACGGCTATAGTGGAACCACTTCATCTATAAGTTTATTTTAATTTATCCTGAAGAATTATACTAATTCCAGATGCAGAATTAAAAATAAATAGTGAATTATGATAATTTGGGGCCAAAAAAATTCAAATTATTCTGCAAAAGTAAAAATCACAGAATGTATAATGCACGGTACTACTAGCGACGCATCAAGACCATCAAGCGTCTACAACATCTTAGATAGGCCTACATCAACTAGTAGCGCATACTCATCTTGCTGATGATGGAAGTTAACTCCCGAAAGACCTCCAAATAATATTTTAAATACATCATTTTAACATAGTTGAGGACGACGGCACCTGCCAACAGGTATATATAAAAAAATCCTAATTCAAATGAATAAAGACAATGTTTATCTTATACGTACTTACTGTTTTACATGAATGTGCGTAAAGAAAAGACTGACATCCCGCATTCGTCCCTCGTTAGGGCATGAGTGCTCCCCAGTGGGAGTTTCTTAATCAAGCTAATTTAGTTAATTAATAAATGAGTTAGAGAAAATGTTTTAACACCTCACCTCACAAAGTTGTGTGTCTTCACGATACCGGTTTCAGAAATATAATATTACTTCCAACTGGAATTTGACTGAAGATGGAAGTAATACTATACTTCTGAAACCGGTATCGTGAACACAAGCAACTTTGTGAGGTGAGATGTTAAAACATTTTATCCAACTCATTTATTAATATAAATACCTCATAGTGTTTCCTCCCACTGTAAATTTAATTAATTGAGTTAAGCTTATTTACCTATAGATGTCAATGAGTGATGTGGTTAGTACATCGACTCAATGAGAAATCCAATAGGCAACTAAGGTATTACTTGGATGGGCAAAGGTCGGGTAAATTTTGCACAAAGGCCTTTTATTCAGATTTGCGGTTCTTTATCGAGCCTGAAAATTTTTAGACTTGGGAAAACTTGTCCCTTAGAATTTTTCATCCTAGAAATCCATCGACCAGCCGGGTAAAGAAAAGTCTAAGGGATTAAACTGGCTTAATATGTAATTTATTTTTATCTAGATAAACACATTCCTCCTTTCTCAACGAGCGTGTTCAGCAACAAAATAGCCGAACAACTTTCACATTATTGAAATTCTTATTGCCGAAGATAACAGAAACGTTTCATAGGACTTGTTAAGGAACATTTTTATGTAGAAAGCTCTTTCATTTTAAATTCGATATTTTTGTGACTTTGTAATGATAATGTGAGGTTTCCTCTTCAATGAAACACAAAGGAACAAAATTCAAATCAAATTCCTTTTTTCTTTTTCCGTCCTTTGTACTGCAAAGAAAAAGAGCAATGTTGTATTAGAAAACCGCTAAGTTGGAACAAATGAAGTCTATATTTGTCGTAATAATCATTTTCCCCAGAGTTTTCTCTCTTCTTTTTTCATGTATTACAGATGATCTGTGGCCTTAGCATCCAGTGGAAATTGTTAACGAACATTAAAAAATCTTATTTCCATTTATATAGGCTTATATGAAATTCTAAAATTATTTCATTCATTAATTCATTCGTAGTGTGTATATATATGAGACATGAAAAGAAACATAAATGCCTGAACCGGGATTTGAACCCAGACCTCTGTATTGATACTTCGGTGGGCTACCGATTATGCCATCCAGCAATCCTAGCACAAACATTTATTTTTCTTTATGTATATTCTTATCACAAGAGGTAGCGAGAACTCAGTCTCACTGCCCTCCAGTGGCTACTATAATAATTATGCAAATTAAAGAGAAAGTTAGTTCCGAAGCGGAAATAAAATAGTGTTGCAGCTTAAAGTAAAAATAGAAATGCTTGATCGTTTACGCGTTGGCGAATCGTTTAAGAGGCAAAACAGGAAAACATTACTGTTCTTTAAGCCCTTGCCTAAACCTGAAGATAATTCATACAAATTCTTAAATATCTCTAATTAAATTGATTTTATTTTGATACATTTTATTTTATTATGCAAACCTTAGAACATATCCCCTATATACTCATATAAATTACCATTCCATATTCACAGTTTCTGTATTCGCGGAACATATCCCCCGCGAATAAGGCGCTTTTACTGTATATAAAAAGTGGAAACTTGAAACCCGTGGAAACTTGGAGAAATAAACTTTCACGCTAAATTTACATTTGTAACTTTAAGGGAGGAAAGGAGATTACAAGTATTTGAGAATAAAGTACTTAGGAAAATTTTTGGACCAAAGAGAGATGAACAGACAGGTGAATGGAGAAAACTACATAACAATGAGCTACATGGTCTTTATAGGAAGCCAGATATAATAAGAACAGTTAAGTCTCGTAGACTGCGATGGGCAGGACATGTTGCACGTATGGAGAATGAAAGGCTTGCATGGAAGCTTCTTGTAGGAAAGCCAGAGGGAAAACGCCCAGTTGGTAGACCAAGAATAAGGTGGGAGAATAACATTAACTATGACTTGAGGAAGTAGATTATGCAGGGAATGATTGGAAAGCATTAGCTCAGGATAGGGATGTATGGAGAGCTTATGTCCGCTCGGCCATGAACCTACGGTTCGATAGTGCCATGAGTAAGTAAGTAAGTAAGTAAGTAAAATAAATGCAATAACATAGTCACAGAAATATTTCATTTTTGTCCCCATTAATTTTGAACTGTCTTGTATTATCACAATATTAATACGATACGGTAGTTTACGACTTACGTGTTCCTTACTTTATTTATACAACCGATTATAAAAAGGTAAGATTATTTTCGTTTTATCATACACAGAGACATAAAAACTTGTTGAAAATATAAACAGGAAATTAACTGAAAGATAACATCATAGTGCTGACAGTAGGAATAGTGCAAAATTGTACCAGTATTAACGATATGCTATTACATTTATATTAAAGTATTAAATTATAACAACGATATCAACAGAATGGACCACAATAGATTTAGGATCGGTTTCACCAACAGAGGTAACTGTATTACGCTAGTTTAAGCTATGCATTATACGCGGGAAAACTGGCGTAATACAGTCACCTCTGTTGGTGAAACTGACCCTTAGAGAAGAGAATTCGAGACTGAATACCTCATCGAAAAAGACCTCCAAGAAGGCCACATCTATGACGGAAAGACGTTAATCACATCCCAGAAGTCAAGTCAATTGACGCTACAAGCTTCTAGCTTTAATGCGTAGAAGAGAGGAAGAATAGGAAGCAAAAGAAAGAACATATGAACTGAAACTGGTGATTTATACTTACTTACTCACGGCACTATCGAACCCGTAGGTTCATGGTCGCGCGGACATAAGCTCTCCATACATCCCTATCCTGAGCTAATGCTTTCCAATCATTCCCTGTATAATCTACTTCCCTCAAATCATAGTTAATGTTGTCTCCCACCTCATTCTTGGTCTACCAACTGGGCGTTTTCCTTCTGGCTTTCCTACAAGAAGTTTCCAATGCTCGTCTTTCATTCCCCATACGCGCAACATGTCCTGCCCATCGCAGTCTACGAGACTTAACTGTTCTTATTATATCTGGCTTCCTATAAAGACCATGTAGCTCATTGTTATGTAGTTTTCTCCATTCACCTGTCTGCTCATCTCTCTTTGGTCCAAAATTTTCCTAAGAACTTTATTCTCAAATACTCGTAATCTCCTTTCCTCCCTTAAAGTAAGAGTCCATGTTTCGCACCCATATAATATAACTGGTAGAATAAACTGGTGATTTATACATCGCTAAATTCTGTTGTTTAAGTTTAGAGCTGAACTAACTACTCTCTGATTTAGTAGCAGCTGTTTTGTATTAATAATTCTTGGTAAAAAAAATATAATTTTTAATCGATGTTGTATAAACATAAATAATAAATAAATGATTACTCGTTATAGACAACGGCATTCGTATTAGACATATGACTTTTTTGTGTTACTTCATACATAGCTTTGTTGGACTAAATAATATAGGCTAGTTAAGTAGACACACATCCCTACCTGTGTAAACGCCTCCTTCAATCTAACCTTTATACAAATCTACAGTGAAACCAGATCCAATAATGTTCAATGTCTCTGAGAGTGGACAGTTTTTTAAATACATTAATGTCCAATTAAGTGGCATTTCTATCCCAGACTACAAAATAGTACAAAACCGATGAATTTTGAATGCCTACTACAAACAGGAGCAACTGTAAATATAATAGTAAGAAAGACATGTGGAGATCGAGGCAGAAATGTGAGAATACGAGAGGAACTATTACTATCGTCTGTAAGTAAGACGACTGAAGATAGATATCTTTAATTTCAAATATTACACGGGTGGATTCAGATAGCAAACTACGTCAGTTTATGGAAGCGAAACCATTGGGACAGAAGATACAAGTTGCAAGATCAAGGACTGCTCGAGAAGAAGAGATTAAACAGGTTGCAGCGAAGAGAAGGAAAACAATAAGCCAACTTGGCAGATTAGCTGGAGATAGAATGGAATTTAAAAAGTGGGTTTGATGCAGTCTCTTTACGCCGCGATAGTACTATAATAGAGAAGAAGAATGAGAAGAAAAAGAAGAATGAGGAGAAGAAAAAGAAGAATGAGAAGAAGAAAATGAATGATAAGAAGAAAAATAAGAATGAGAGAAGAAAAATAAGGAGGACTGTAAGTACATAAGTATTGTTTCCTTAGGTAACAATATATTGGCAGAATATATAGTTCTACATATATGAAAATATAGTGGAAGTACACATTTTTACCTGAACCAGACGATACTATATAATATCAGAAGACAACAAAGTGATAAAGGTATCATTCTGGTGAAGGGAAGTTCTACTTGTGATTTCTCCTGATATTTCCTCAACAGCCGCTATAAACGTTTGCTTGGTTATTGGAAAACGCATGCGAACATGATATTCCCTATAGAAAAGCAGATCAAATCTTAACATGTAGCATGCGAGCTCTAATACATAATATTTTCATGTATCAAAAGAAAAACTGGTTTCTACTAAGACTATATAGTATCATAACACTATGTACATATAATTACTTGCTGAAACCAAAAGATTAATGGAATGGATATAGTAAGAGAATGTCAGGAGATTGGATCGAGTTAATTGTAAGAGGCATTTCCTTAAAAGGAAGGAGACACCTAAGAAGACCCTTAAATTCTTCTATTATCAATATACTTGGTAGAGTTTAATGTGAAAGACGACGTAGGCCTATATGTCCTGAAATTATCTCTCTTTCTATCTTTCTTTCCTTTCTTTCTCTCTTCTATGTGTGTGTATCTCATCCTTGGCTTTAGCTGAACCCCTCTTTTATAGGCACTTTTACGTGTCCTACGCTTCCTGGACGAACATTTATTTATTTATTATTTACTTATAAATAGGTCTATACAAATGTTAGAAAATCTATTTTCAAAAACTTTCGAAGATAAATAATAGAATCAAACTATTTCGGTCCCCCAAAATCCAAACTGACTGTCCTCGCACAGAAGGCGCAGAGCAATTAGGGAACTGCCTGATTGGGGATGTAAGATTAGGATTGCATGTGCCTCTTAACCGCTACGGTAGCTTAAAAAACCTATCAGGAACCCTGCGGATGTCAGCTAATGAAACATTGGTTAGCAAGACCCAGGCTAGTAAGCTATTTAGGTATCATTCAATTGCTCAAAGAATTAATGAAGTCTGCGAGTCTAATAAAGATAGAAAAACTCGCTTTCCAACAGGCTGCAAGCCTAGGAGTAAGAGAAGATGAAACAAAGATTAGGAATTGTTAAATTACTGTAGAATCTGTTACCTTCTCCAGCAAGATTCTGATCTAATGGAACTTTAATTCTTATGACTATAATCCCATAATTACTATCTAATTCTTTCTACATCATCTTATTCCCCATCAAGATTTTTGGTAATTAGAAGACTGTGAAAAACTAGAGGAAAAGAGAAGTAATTTTAGTCGGCACCGGATTTAAACATCCATCCATAGTACTTCTGCCCGAGGGCAGGTCTTTCACTGCAATCATAACATTTTCATGCTATGCTTTGCAGCTTTACTAGGGAATTATAGGTGTGGTAGCTTGCTATTGCTTCCCTGACCGGTGAAGGAATGATGATAATGATAAGGATGATGATGATGGCCGGATGATTTTCGGGGACCGTTGGACCCTAAGCTTCCTGGTATTTGTCTTACAGGTGAGGAAAAACCCGGACAAAAACCTCACCCAGAAGCTTATCCCGAACGGGAATCGAACCCGGGCCCGCTGCATGACAAGGCAGCACGCTATCTCGAGACCACAAGCGATGTACTGGATTTAAACATGTTACACCCAAAATATGAATTTTAAATGCCAACTTACTCAGTAGTAAAATGACGATTTAAGCACTTAAGTATGTAGGTATCATTTATCAACGCGTTTTCAAAATTGAAACGGCTCATCACCAAGATCACAAGATAGTACTTTACTTTCTATACCACAGTACAAGACATGTTAATACTCTGAATCTTACACAATATCTATGAGTAGAACATGGAACTCATTTTCCAGCCATGTAGGGACTGTCTATCACTATCATTAATTAAATACAAGTTCATTGATATCGTAAGTTTCACACAATATAAATACAACCTGGATAACAACCTGGATATTCAGCATTCTGTATATAGGCCTATAAATATTCATCTACATATCTATTGTTATTTTATTGTATTCTATGTTTTGTTAGTATTAAGTAATATTAGACCACATCTGCAATTGTCCTTTGTTTTGTCTATATTTAAATAACATATTAAAATTATAAGTATATATTTTTTTAATACTTTTATTATTCTCTGGTTGAGTGGAAAAGTAGGCCTTATGACTTAACTCTCCAGATTCAATAAAGCATTATTATTGTTGTTATTATTATCATTAGTATATGCACACACCAATTTACAGTATGACTTCATTATAAATTAATTATAAAGTCTAATCTATGTCTAACTTCTTTATTTCTCAAATTGTTGCTTATATATAATTTAAAAGTGTCATTGACCCTTTTTTATTTCTATGTCATGTCTTTACCATGTAAATACCTGTCCATACATATCACCATACTTAGATGCTATGAAGTTGTTTGCTTAAGCAAAAATCTGCAAAATAAATTCTGTAAACTGTCCATTAACCGGAATATGGGCTGACGTTTTTGTTTATATCACATTCTGTCAAATAACCTTCTTACTGGAAGTCAAAACCAATCTCTGAGATTTTATGAAAAAGTTGATAAAATGAGGAAAGACAATGGCGCCAGAATGCTCTGTCATTAGCGTTCACGACCGGAGAAAACTTGCAGAGGGGAAACCAACTACCAAGAGAGATCAGAATATAGTCTAGAGTCTAGAGTAATCAAGTTTTTTTTTCGTTGATCTGCCTAAAAAAATAGAAACCAACTGCGCGAAACGTAATCAGAAACAATACGAAGAATTCCAAATTGGCAGATGTCAGAAAAAGGGAGAAAGGAAGTAAATTTACAAATTAAAGCCATAGACATGTATTAACATAAGTTTATTTTAATTGAACGAAATCAATTCCTGACTTAATATAGTCCTTTTAACACTAACACAACTAACAATACAACAAAATAATCATAAGTAATGCTACGAGTGATTTCCAAATTATCGATAAATTCACGACTCACGAAATGAGGAGTCAACTTATCTAGAGAATTTGGAAATCAAGAGTGGTATTTGTTAGGACTATTTAACGAATAAAATTAAGCTATTTACTCACAAATCATTATTTAAATATCCATCCATCCATAGTAATTCTGCCCGAAGGCAGGTCCATTACTGCAATCACAGCATTTTCATGCTATGCCTGCAGCTTTACTAGGGAATTGTAGGTGTGGTAGCTTCCCGTTGCTCTCCACACCGATGAAGGATGATGATGATGATAAGGATGATGATGGTGATGATGATGGCCATAAGATTTCGAGGACCGTTTGGGCATTAAAGTTTTCCTGTCATTTGTCTTACAGGTGAGGAAAAACCCAGATAAAAACCTCACCCAGAAAAACTGCCCCGAACGGGGATCGAACTCGGGCCCGCTGCGTGACAAGACAGCACGCTGCCTCGAGACCACAGCGGTGGACTATTTAAATATAGCAATTTTAAAATATATATTTAAAGTAAACGGCGATGTTTGAAAACAAATGAGAAACGATTGGTACGCTTCATTTGCTTCATTTCTTCATCACTGCAACCAGATTATAATATGTATTGCCAAAGGATCGCAATATTGTAAAAATGCACCCTAGTGGAGAAATTTATAACCAACATGATAGGTATTAATTAATTTCTGATGTCCTATGATGTAAATATGTCAATTATATTTTTGCAACGTCATTTCCTGGAAAATAATTCATTTAAGAAAGTGCAAACAGTGTTTTTTTTGTGGTATAATCAATTGTTACAAATGTTTTTATATTATCTATCGCATGCGCTTTCTGCTGATATTCATTCACTATATATATACAATCTGGTAGCCGTATTTCTTAGAGGGTCAGTCACTGCAAAATAATGCTATGACCTATTCAGAATGTTAAAAAGGAGGTGCTTTCTTTATTATGATAAACACTAGTTGGTAAATTTTAGGCGAAACACGACAGTGATTGGTTGTAAATAAAAAATCATTGAAATGTGATTGGTCATTGACTCCCATTTGGGGCATGAGTTAAATAGTCAGAATAAAGAAATTTTCAAAATAAGACATACTTTTCAAGATAGGCAAAGTTTTCAGAAGAAACTATTTTTATTATTTATTTTCGTCACTCACCGTAGCCGAGTAGTTAAGGCATGAAGCCTTGGCGCAAAGCTATGGTACTTGCGCTGATTCGAGTCCCCATTCGGAAAGAAATATTCTCATGGAATTTCGGCCAGTATGGGACCCGACGTACTGACCACGTCACCCTTACACTGGCTAGATGATCGTCTACGTCTTGTGATTAACGCATGTAGATGGTCAGGTCAGGAGCTGGCTGGTAGGTCAAGGGCCTTCTAGGCCTGTCGCACCCAACTAAGTTCTTTTCTTTCTCTCTTTCTTTCTTTTCTTTCTTTCATCTAATCTTTCTGTCTTTCTGTCTTTCTCTTTCTGCCTGTCTTTATTTCTTTTATTTCTTTCTTTCTTTTCTTTCCCTTATTTCTTTCTTAATTAATTCTAGGACTCACTCACAAACCAAGTCCTGAATTATGAAACCAAATACACTATACAGATACACATATTAGATTTCCAGTCTAAAGTGTATTTTAATTGAAAGACACTTGATCGTCCCACCTTTTTTTCCCTGTAGGATCACATGGTGAATGTTAGGTATGCAGTTTTCGTCTGGTCAAGCCCAAGAGTCTGTTCTTCGTTCCGCGCTGTAAAAAATCAATAAGCGTGTAAATACTATTTTATCTATAATAAAACTACGCCCAAGCAGGCGATACTACTCGCTTCTGAGGTCACTTCGAGAAGGGCTGAGGATTTACAATTTCTACACGTAGCTATTATAGTGCTTGGGTCCAGGTGAACTAAAGATTACCATACTCTCCTCTGATTCCGAGTTTTGCGAGTTCAACCTCGGCCCGGTCTATGGATTTTCAAGGTCGTAAATATCCTGAATACAACTTCCTTGGCAGGAAAAAAACCATGGTACTTTGTCGAAAATGTAAGACGCAGAGAGGGAACAGCGTAGCATAGTAGATTAAGGCAATATGCTAAACATCAGTAGGTCGCGGGTTCATTCCCGAGTGGGTAACAATTTTTAAACTGACCTAAACCTTCTGGCGGCACCTTTGACCAAGGGTCGGCTCAAAATCTAACGGAAATGAATACCTCACTATGCTCTGGGATAAAGACGGCCATCATGCAAGGTTGAAAACTGGGTTTACAGCTCATGTCAATTGTTCTTAGAAAGATAAGAATCTTAACTTCCTATTACCTCGGAAGGTCATCTAAACCTATAGTGGATCACATTACCTTTTTTAAAAGAACCTGGAACTTCGCAAAAAGTGTCCAAAAAGATCTTTCGTTTACACTGCAGGGACACGAAATCCAGCGCGGAACCCTCATTAAACTGTATGGAAGTAATAAACTGCTGAATAGGTAGATTGGAAACCCTCACCTCAAATCCGCCCCACTCCACTCGCTCTAACTCAGCATGGAGTCATCTGCTACGTAAGTGGGTTGCCATTGCTGGTTAGTCTGCGATTATGTGCTTTTACAATTAAATTGGCCATTTTTAATGGGGTATGTTACATTCTAAATAATTTGATACATCCCTTTTAAAATAACTGATTAAATTAAAAGCGGCGGATAATTTTTGGACACTGCTCTCTGGTAAAAAAATAATAAAAATCAAGGGGTTTTGGCCTCAATGGTTGATAGTTCCCTGTGAGATATTACGAGTGTCGTAATAGATAATAGTTTTACCCCTGCAAGTTACTAAGCATACAATTCTTATCTTGTTCACATTTTTTGTAGAATTCATTCTAATAGAATCGTGACCTCTCCAACCCCTGACATATTCTGTATAGATATTTGAATGGCAAGCAAATGAGTAACTGGAAAAAAACTGTATTTGATCAAATTCATTAAATTCTATGGTATGCGAACACAAAAAAGGAAATAAAAGAATTAATAGGACGAATAACGAGGTGGAAGGGATAAGAAAAGTAACATACGACTGTAAACATGAAATTATGTACCTTAAAAAATAAATATATAAAAGAAGATTGAAGTTTGTTTCTTTCTATAAAAAAAGCAATCTGTATAAATAAAAGCCTGTAGGAAACAGGTTCAGTACAAGCTCTTTGACTGTGCTGAATGATATCCAGTAATCGTTTAGAAGGCTAGCAAAGCTCACTTAGTTCCCCGGGCTTATACATGGAAAAGCTAAATGTAATTTGAGAAAAAAGAAGAAGACTCTTTTACCCTCCCCGAGGAGACTGTTTCTGTATCTAAGAGAATAAGGCAGAAGGCCATGCCCATAATCTTCTTCCATGAAGAACGCTTAAACATCACAAAATCACACTCAAGCAAAATAAGACTCGCTCTAAAAGCGTCTCCAGCTGGTGTGAGTCTAAACATGGAACATAATACAAAAACGGGCCCTCCATTATGTTTTCTGTACAAATTTCATTTAGTATTTCTTTTAAACTAAGATAAGAAGCTATTCAATTATAATTTTTTTTAAAACAGTTACCGACGCAAATGTCACTAAAAATTAATTTTCTTTTCGACATAAAATCGGGATTTAATAATTATAGAAATATTTAATTAGGTGAATAACCTACCAATTTAAATTAGTAAACACAGTACCTTCGAGAGTCCCAAGCAGAGCGCAGTGGTTGCTCGAAGCAAATAATCTTCTTCTTCTTCTTCTTTCACATGTCATAGACCTAGTGGTCGGTAACGGTCTCAATCCAACGTTTGAAGGGTCTGCCCAAAGATCTCTTGCCTGGTTGGCTGGTAATTTAAGATCTGACGTGGTATTCTTGTTCTGCTCATTCTTCGTACGTGAGATTTCCAGTTGTTTCTGTATTTTTGTACATATTCCATGACTGATTCTGTGTGGTAATTCTTTGAGAATCTCAGAATTCCTTTTATGGTCTGTCCTTGAATAGCCCTCAGTAACGTCCTCATAAATTTCATTTCTTCTGCCGCAGTTAGTCTTTGTTCATCTACACTGCCGAATTGCCGTACTGCCGTAACATAATATGGGTCTGGCCAGTGTTTTATAAATTCTAGTTCGTGTGTGTTGCTGTATTGTGTTTGGCTTGAAAATATTATTTATAATTCCTGTAACTCTGTTTAAATTTTATTATATTTTTTTGACTAAAATCTTTTTCTTCTTCGTATGTAACTTGGTATCCGAGATAGTTAAATGTGTTGGTTTGTTCTAATATGTTATTATTAATAACAATTTTACTGCGAACTGGGTCTTTTCCTAGGAAAGCCATGACTTTAGATTTTTCTGTTGAGATTTCCATGTTGTAGTTTATTGCAATTTGCTGAAAAGAGTGTAGGTCATCTTCTGAGTTCGCTATAAACGCAATGTCATCTGCAAATAATAGGGTGTCCAAATTATATAATCTATTAAGTGGTATACTGCCATGTGGTTATAGTCTCCATTCTTTAATAATTGAGTTCATATATATTATGAAGAGCATTGGTGAAAGACTACATCCTATAATAATAATAATAATAATAATAATAATAATAATAATAATAATAATAATAATAATAATAATAATAATTATATTTATTATTATTATTATTATCATTATTTATAACCAGGTTTACAATGTAATAAAACATCTCTCTGTGCCCGAGCTTTTTAAATGTGTATTATTTATACATTCTTCTTTATCTTCCCATTCCAATTCTTCCAGACCTATTTCCATCATACCTCTTATTATATAACAGTAATAATAATAATAATAATAATAATAATAATAATAATAATAATAATAATAATAATAACACTGGTCTCAACATGATATTTGTCTCATGAGTACCAATAGTTGTACTTAATGCAGTTTTTTATCTTGTTTTGAAATATGTATTCGGAATTTCTCCATCACCCACAGTTTTTTAATTTCAATTTCAATTAATGGATTTAAATATTTATTTTTAATAAACGCTTTTTCGTCCATTTGTCCATAGTAAAATAAAACCAAATGAGCTAACTCAAATGGTTTTAGCTATAGAAAAGAGATATCAATGCAAATGGAATCCTAATTTGCTGGCCGCTTATTGTTGGACCATCAAGAGGGATGCTCCACAGGCGAAATATAGCTGAAAATCGTCATTTCTTACTTTCTAGGTGAGTCAGAATGTTCGAATATTGTGTAGTTACGAATGTAGAAAATATTAAAGTGTTTGAAATTATAAATTCCTGTCTCTCGGAAACCTTGCGCGATGGAGAAAACCCGATATCATATTTGAATTCAGGAGAAAAAATTCTATCAGAATCACATATTTTTCTTTCTGAGACAAAAAAAAAGTTTATTTTTTGTTGCTCAATGTAATATAAATAATGCCTTATTTAAGCTGGAAACGTTAAGATCGTAAGGCTTTCTCTTCCACGCAACCAGCGACTATTAAAATCATATAATTATTAAATAATTAGACCTATTACTGTTTTAAAATATTATTAAAACATAGATTAAACAAAGCACATGGACAAATGTGGTCTAATATTAGCTAATACTAATAAAACATGGAATAGAAATAAAATAAAATAAAGTAAGCAAAGATTACTAGATGATATATTTATAGGCGTAGGCCTATATAAAATGCTGAATATAGTTTTATGCTGGCAATACATTCATTTTGTGGAACTTAAGATATCAATTAATTTGGATATAAACAATGTTATAGTGATTGACAGTCCATTACATGACTGGGAAGTGGCAGTGTTTAGTGATTTGTGAATTTTTTGGCACCTAATAATCAAAAGACATTAGCGTCTTTTAGTATTATAAAATAATTTACAAGGTTAAAAACATATAATATATATATATATATATATATATACACAACCAAAGAGACAAAAATTATGCCTGAATAGGGATTTGAACCTAGGATCTCCAGATTTGCGCGTTGGCACTCTTTGAGATATTCAGACATTCGTATACAGACATGATTATTTTCTAGCTTTAAAATTCCGTGCCCCTTTTGTAGTGAACACTTTACATTACAGCAGCGGTCTCCAACCTTTTTCTACTCGCGAACCTCTTCCACGACGATCTGAGTTGAGTGAACCACTGGCTTTCAAATATACATACAGTAGACATGAATAAAATTTAATTCCAAGCAAAAGGTTTAATAACCTTAAATTAACTTAACCCTAAACGGTTAAAACCTAAAGTTACTATAGTTACGGCTTAAAAGTTACACAATGTGTAGACCTAGTTGTAGCG
Source organism: Diploptera punctata (assembly GCA_030220185.1). Lineage (NCBI taxonomy): Eukaryota > Metazoa > Arthropoda > Insecta > Blattodea > Blaberidae > Diploptera > Diploptera punctata. Next base: position 5,070,465 of record JASPKZ010000043.1, on the reverse strand, counting down.
AAATCAAAAGCATTCCTAACGTTGATACATAACTGTAAATCAGGCATACATGGTAAATATTAATTTATTGTGGAAATAATGTGATAAATTTCCGATGTTACACATATGCAAAAAGGGCATGATGGGTTAATTTAATTTTAAAATAATAATAAAAAATAATATTATTATAGTATTATAATGCTGCAGAAATGAAGGAAACAATAAAAGACCTAACCTCGAATCCCGCCAATACGGAAAAGTTTTGGCGAACCTCTTGAATAATTTGGCGAACCCCGTAGGGGTTCGCGCACCAGAGATTGGGAAAAATTGCATTACAGTAAGGGCTGTTTCACCAAGAAGACATTATGATGGGATTTTTTCCCGCGCCATATCAATCATAAGTGTGTGTATATATACCACACACGTTGCACATGGGAACATGGGTGCTCCGTAGAGGGAGTTTCTTAACCAAGCTAATTTAGTTACGCCTATTTACTTACAGATGACTACGAGTGACATGTGATTAGCACATCGCTTCAATGAGACATCTAGTAGGCAACTAATGTATTACTTGGATGGATGAATGTCCGTTAAATTTTGCACATGTTTTTTTTTATTCTGGCTTGAGGTTCTTTTACGAGCCTGAAAATCTTCAGACTCGGGGCCCAAGTCATAAAGTCCCTCCCGAATGACTTGTCCCTTAGATTTTTCCTTTAAGAAGTCATCGATTCCGGCAGGGCTTGAACCCACTACCCTAGGGACTAGAGACAAGGAACATGACCACTAGACTATCACGGGCTTCATTACACAGAGTAACAAAGCACGAAACGCTTGAATCTGCTTTCAGACATACAAATACAAAAACTTGTAGGAAAACATAATTTGGACAGATGGAAGTCAATTTAGTGCGTTCATGTCAGATGGTGATACAAAGAATGGAGAGGAGAAAAACAAAATGAAGAGCTAGAACCACAGAATATTATTTCTAATGTAAAACATGGAGAGAGATTAATCCACATGTGGGACTGCATTAACGCATCGAATGACTGAACTCTTATAAATGAAGGGGTTATGTGCCACAAAAAAATGCATTAACATTTTGAAAAAAGGGTTTCACAACAGTGTAAACAAAATTCTTCTTAAAGAGAACGGGTTGTTTATGCAAGATAATGAATCTAAACTTGCTGGATGTGATTTGTGAATGCGGTTATTGTACAAAGCGTCTAAATTAACACGTACATTTCTCCATTCACCCCAATATCAAGCAGATGTGGAACATCCTGGCGAAAAACTTAAGAAAAATAATCTCTAACAAAGGTGATCTAAAAACAGATTTGTTTAAGGATTGTATCTTATCTGAAGTTCACATACCAAAAGTATTGTACACTCTATGCCTAGAATATTTGAGGCAATTGCTAGAGCTAAAGTAAACCTAAATAAATGGACGAGGTAAAGTTACAAATGTTCAAGTCATTTCCTTTAGCAGCAATATTGTAACCATTACAATGCACTGAAACATTCAATTAAATTTAATCTCTACATTAAAAGATACAAAAAAATCCTGACAACAAAAAAGTAGTATTTTTATCAGCCTCATAAACAGAATGATGAAAGTACCGCTAACCCCAGAAAACTACAATAAAAAACAAAACCATACAAAACATCTAGCTTACAAAAATGGATACGACGATGAAATAATTAATCAAATTTATCAAAAAAGCAAAAAAGTGGACCAAATAACATGTGAAACCAACGAAAACAAATATATTTACGAAAATAATAGCAAGTGGTTAACCTTAACATACACGGAAATCGAAATAATAAAACTAGTTAAAACGAGTATTTCAGAACAAAGTTCTTTGTAAAATTTTTGGACCAAAGAGAGACGAAAAGACAGGTGAATGAAGAAAACTGCATAACAGTGAGCTACATGGTCTTTATAGGAAGACATATATAATAAGAACAGTTAAGTCTCGTAGACTGCGATGGGCAGGACATGTGGCACGAATGGGGAATGGAAGAGGTGCATGTAAGCTTCTTGTAGGAAAACCAGAGGGAAAACGCCCAGTTGGTAGACCACGAATGAGATGGAAAATAATCATGATTTGAGGGAAGTAGATTATACAGAGGATGATTGGAAAACATTAGCTCAGGATAGGGATGTATGGAGAGCTTATGTCCACTCGTTCATGAACCTACAGGTACGGTAGTATTCAGCGAGTTAGTTTTAGTTACAAAGGGAGGTAAAGAGAGAGAGATTATTATATGTTAATAGTATTTCAATTAAATTATAATACTTTATTATACGTTATGATCCACTAACGATACATTTAAGCAACCTGGTGAAATTAGCGTCTCCTTGTATGTCTGTTGGTATTAATTCATGAAAAGTTCGCTTTAAAGTTAAATTTCGCATGCCCACATAAATTCCGGTAGGACCATTTATTGAGTACATAAACCCGGAATCTATGCTCCATGAATTCGTTACGGAGGATAAACCGGCCAGTGCTGCACCCCTATAATCCGCCGGGAAAAACTATCTCAGGCAAACATCTAAATTTACTTTCCGGCAAAAAGGATGAGGTTTTAGCAGAGACTAATCAGATCTGTACTAAAGTACACTTTAAAAGCAAAGAGAAGCGGGCTGTTTGTACAGTTAATTCAGTAGTACGATCTTAACCCTTATTAACCCTTGGCGAAACACTAATTTATCTGCCACTTACTTAAAGTATCACATCATGTAAAACCGTAAGTTCTTATATTGTGTGATGAGACACACATTTAGTTTCTGCTGGTTCGTTTTTCGACGCGTTTTATTAAAGTATTTTTAAAAAGTAAACCAATGCAACCAATTTAAAGTAAAGATAATAATCGGTACCTATTTGGTGATACAAACTGCAACAAAAATACAATATCTGTATTGTAATATATTCTCAAACAACATATGATTGACAGTCCACCGCTGTGGTCCCGAGGTAGCGTGCTGCCTTGTCACGCAGCGGGCCCGGGTTCGATCCCCGGGCGGGACAGTTTTTCTGGGTGAGGTTTTTATCGGGGTTTTTCTCACCTTTAAGACAAATGTCAGGAAAACTTTAAGGCCCAAACGGTCCCCGAAATCATGTGGCCATCACAATCATCATCATTCATATTCATCTTAGATTAAGTTTAGGATTAGGGACTCTCCTGGCGCACCACTATCATCATCATCACCCATCATATCATCGGGGCAACGTAACCCCGCCTTCCAGGCGCCCCAACCTCAGAAGTGGGTTACAAGTACGCCATGCCAGGAGAGAAACCAGGAATGTCGAAAGACAACCTGGGGCATTTGTAAAAAAAAACATATGATTGACATATCAAGTTCAATGACTTGTACTTCTTTTTTTTTTTGTCTAATGTCACCAGGTTGTCTTTTCAACTTCATCGCCTGACATTGGCGGAATTGTAATCAATTTCTTAGGTTGGGGCACCTGGAAGGCGGAATTACATAAAAAAAACATTTAAATTCAACAATGATAGACAATGAAAAAGTTGTTAAAGAAATGTTTCAATAAAACATTATAACTAGCTCACTGACACCATTGAACCGGGAGGTTCATGGTAGCTCCTATCCTGGGCTTGCGTTTCCCAATCATTTCCTGTATAATTCACACCACTTAAACCATAGTTGATGTTATTCTTCCATTCAATCTTGGCCAACTTATTAGGCGAATTCCTTTGGTTTTTAAGAAGTATCCACGTCCTCTTTCGTTCCCATAAACACATTATTTAAACTATCTAATTTTAACGAAATCCCTATAAGATAATTCACTCTCTTATACGACCATCAAAACATTGGCGATTTCTTACATATTTTTATTACGAGTAATTGAAACAAAATAATTCTAAGATTTAAATTTTCCTAAAACATGTATGAGAATTTTGAAAACACGGAAAAAGTGATAATTGATCACCAAAATCATTTTAGTGTATTTATTTATTTAATTACACAATAAAACCTTTATCCATGGACTACATTTAGTCACGCTTATAGAAAATACTTGTTAAATAATTAATTTTTCTCGACAACTAAATTTATTCTATGTCATTAATAGTTTTTTTATCTGATTTTTTTATCTTGTACACTTTATACTTCAATCGTTAACTCTAGATCGAATCAAAATATATTGTAGACGTACCATGTATAATTATGTTTATTGTAATTTAGATGTAAGAATAATTATTGCATTTTTTTACCTGTTTGAGTGGTAGACAAAGCCTTAAGGCCTTAACTCTGCCAGGTAAAATGAAGTTATTATTATTATTATTATTATTATTATTATTATTATTATTATAAAATGCAATTACTATACTTATTCTCCATCGTAGTTTAACATCTCACCTAATATGTACATTTATATGTCCCACACCATGCAGGCCTTACAGTGGGACGATCTGTCGGGAGAGGGATTTTAAACATTCGATCACACACTTACGTTTTTGAACACATGAAAGGAGGCTTCCCCGAATGAGTAATCAGCTCAATCTAGGGCCTCCTCCAAGACAACATGAAACTCACCATTCACGTACACATTCATTCTAGAAATGGGGAAAATTATAATAATAATAATATTGATAATAATAATAAAAATAATAATAATTATAATAATAATAATAATAATAATAATAATAATAATAATAATAATAATAATAATTAAGAGAGTCAGATGATGCTCTAGGACCATTTCAAGCTTAAAGTTTTCTGAAGTTTGTCTTACAGGTGAATAAAAACCCTGACAAAAAATCACAACCATGAAACTGAATTCGCACTAAAATCAGTTTCTTGTGGAACACCTCATATGATCTTAATAATTGTGGTAATTTTATTATTTACGACATTAAAAATATAGTCATATAAAAAAATTAACTGACGTTAAAGAAACACGAAAAGTTCTTCTTCTTCACTTCACGGCCTAGGCAAAATGCCTGTTCCGCCCCACAGTTGTTCTGTCCATCTTTTCACTGGCCTTCCTACGTTCCTTGAACCCCTTGACTTGTTGTTAAATGCTGCTATTCGTAAACTTGTTACGTTCATTCAACATGTCTAAACCACCTTTCTCTATATCCTTTGATTTTATCATTTAGTGGATATATACTTAACTCTGTTCTTATATCTTCATTCTTTAACCGATCCTAACTTGTGCAGCCTTTTGTTCTTCTAAGGAAGTTCATTTCTACACTTTGTATTCTACTTCGAAATATTTTGGTCATTACCCATGTTTCACTCCCATAAAGTAACGCAGGAACTGCCAATGTTTTATAAAACTTCAATCTAGTATCTCTTCTTGTTTTGTTCTTTAATGTTTTATGTATAGTTCCGCATATCATTTGAAATCTTGACCGTTTCATATTTACGTCTCTTTCAGTTTTTGTGTTTACAACATGAAAAGTTATAAAACTCTCTTTTATTCAATGTCCTAAGTTTTCATTTCGACATTTCTGGTGCTCTCTCCTGCAATGGCGTAATTGTAACCCACTACTAAGGTCAGGGCGCCTGGAAGGCAGGTTTGCGCTGCCTCGATATGACGGGTGCTGCTGCTGTGATGATGGTGATGATAGTGGTACGCCAAGAGACCCTTAATCCTAAATCTAAGGCGAATATGAATGATGATGATTATTATGGCCATATTATGTTCGGGGACCGTTTAAGTGTTAAAGTTTCCTGACATTTGTCTAACAGATGAAGAAAAACCCCGAAAAATCCTTACCCAGGAAACTTTCCCCGATCGAGACTCGAACTCAAGATCGCTGCGTGAAAAGACGCGCTACCTCGAGACAACAGCTGTGGAGTAAGTTATAAAACTAGATATAGGCTATAACGCAAGGGCCGCGTTATTTTCGTGCGTGCGCTAGGACAGATCCTAAATTCTAAACGCATTGTAATTAGTGTAACGGGCTCGGGTTTTTATTCAGGACTACTTAATTGTCTGCGGGCTGGGTCTGTCCCAAAACTTCATTATTGTCCGTGTCTTCGATGTCACGCGATGCGACTATTACTACGCATCCGTGACTATAAAAAAATATTGTTAACGAGAAAATGGGCCATTTATAGTACGTGTGTATTCAAATCCATAACATGATAACATCTCTGGCACCAAAATAATAATCTGGATAAAAAAAATGTTTTAGATTATTACCAATTAATTTTTTTATCTGCTCTGACTGTTTATATTAGCTTAAGCTACTGGCATTCATATAGGTAGATGCCTGGGATTTATTTTGAGAATCTGGTGGCCAAAAGGGAGTATTTCTGGAGAACTGTTTAACTCATGCCCAAATGGGAGTCAATGGCCAATCACATTTCAATGAATTTTTGTTTTACAACCAATGACAGTCGTTTCACCTCGCTCTTTATCGTATTCTCTTTACCTCTTCCTGCTTTTGTGATAAAGAATGCTCTTCCTTTTTAATATTCTGAACAGGTCAGAGCATCATTTTGCAAATAAAAATTCTCAAACAAATACGTTGAATGAAGTCCTTGGAATTACATATTTGATAATTGTGAGTCCAATAATTGTGTTTATAAATACGTTTACTGAGTTGTTTCCTAAAAAAAGTAATTACTAATGTAATGTTGATTATAATATACAGTTTGATGTGTTTCATTTTTTTTCTTCGCTAGGTTGCATTCTTACAATGTTGCGATCCTATTTGGCAATAGATAATTAATATGATCAAGTTACAGTGGATGAACAAATTTGTTTTCAAACATCGCCGTTTACATTGAATATATAAACATTTTAAAATAAATATATTTAAATAATAATTCTTGAGTAAACAGCTTAATTTTGTTTGTTAAATAAACCTAACAAATGCCACTCTTGATTTCCAAATCGTCTAGATAAATTGGAAATCACTCGTAGCATTACTTATGATAACATCACAGGATGAGATCTGGAAGGAGATTAAAATGTATTTAATATCGCAAATGGAAGCGGATTGGACACAATTCAGAATAGAACTAGACAGCGTGCTAAAGAGAGCTCTGGAATGGAATCCACAGGGATTGACTATAAAAAGAGAAAGACCAAAAATGATATGCCATAGCACTGTAACAACAGAAATTGAACAAATCGCTGTAATAGCAATTAATTAATAACAGTAAGGAAGAATTAGTTCACTATCAAAACCTATTAGAAGTGTGAAATCATCTGAAGCAAGCATTTAAAAGTGTCTTGAGGGGCCGCAATGATTTTTTTATTTATCAAAACGAAACTCGGTATATGTCATTTCAGTAAAATAAATAAGGTGTTTCTAAAAAAAATTGCGAAACATAGACTCTAACTTTAAGGGAGGAAAGAAGATTACGAGTATTTGAGAATAAAATTCTTACAAAAAAATTTGGACCAAAGAGAGAGGAACAGACGGATGAATGGAGAAGACCACATAACAGTGAGCTACATGGTATTTATAGAAAGCCAGATATAATAAGAAGAGTTAAGTCTCGTAGACTGTGATGAGCAGGACATGTGGCACGAATCGGGAGTGAAAGACGTGCATGGAAGCTTCTTGTACGAAAACCAGAGGGAAAACGCCCAGTTGGTAGACCAAGAATGGGGTGGGAGAATAACATTAACTATGATTTGACGGAAGTAGATTATACAGGGAATGATTGGAAAACATTAAGTCAGGATAGGGATGTATGGAGAGTATGTCCGCTCGGCCATGAAGCTATGGGTTAGATAGTGCCAATCAGTTTGTTAGTTAGTTGAGTTAGTTTCTAAAAAAATAAACAATTCGACCTTTCGGATTGGGGAGGGGGGTGTCTACCTCATCATCATCATCATCATAGTACATTCACGAATTTAGGCCATTTGTTGACCTGTTTCGGTCTCAAGAGAAACACCATCCAAAAGTATTTTGAGTGGACGTCCTGTTCTTCTTTTTCCTGCAGGTTGATATCTTAACATTTGTTTGGGTATTCTGTGGAAAAACTGCGTAATTGAAGACGCGAACCTGCGATCTTCATTAACAGAAGACCGCGTGCTTTACCGCTGAGCTACCTATAATCCGTAATATAAAAGTCGTTCCAACGGCCGACATGCGTATTTTCTCGCAACGTAACTGGATACGTATGATTTAATTTTTAAAAAATATATTATGTATGCGAGGGTTTGGGCACAAGTCATGGCAACTATTTTTTGTGAGAATTTGAGCTTTTGAGCGTGGGTCAAAAATCTAAAATATACATAAGAAAGAACAAGGGACAAACGAAATTTAAAGAATTTAACAACACGCCAACATTTTGCTCCTCATGTTTATTAAGGTATTTGTCATATCAATACAGTTTTCACGTTCCAGAATCATTACATCACACCTTTTTATTTATTTTTTCACTTTTTTACGGTTTGGTACACGAATGGACATTACAAATGCTGTTCAACAACACATGACCAGATTCACACATGGTGAAGAAAATGGTGAAGCAGATGGTATTCGGCGCCTCCCACATCGTTGGCAGCGTGTTGTGAACGTTACAGGAGACTACTTTGAGGGCCTGCAGTATGAGAGTGAGTTAGTGAGTTAGGAAGAGAGTAAAATAGTTGCCAGGACTTATGCCCCAACCCTCGTGTATATATATTCCATTAATCACAAAATCAGTCCACAAATTCGACTTCCTGTTGAATTCCCATATAATAATGTAAAGGAGTTACACAGTGCAAAGGGTCAGAAACTCGTTTCTACCTCTGGATACGAATTTCTCGATTGGGTGATTCCTCGTGGGGTTCGTAGTGGAAGAATATTGCAGTCAGTTTTCCTGAATTCCCCTAGTGGTGAACATAACCTTCGGCTATACTATTTCACAGGCAACTACAGAATATCGCAAAAGGAAACTGATCAAACGAGAATTGAACCTGTGATCACTGGTGAATGTTAATTGCTTCACTGCTGTGGTCATTCCGGGAGGAGATTTACAGGTAATTACACGACCAGACATACTTAATATTAATGAATCACGATGCAATTACACACGTGTAATTGCCAACTTTGACATATGCATTTACTGGTAACCTCTTAAAATAATAACACTCATAACCTTTCCAACAAAAACAGGGTTGGCAAAAGAGAAAATTGGAGTAAGAGAGGTGTATGATTGTATTTAATTGCTCAAAGACCAATGTAGGCAACAGGGCTTTAATTTGTTAAATATTATCTTGTTATTATGTTAATTAAAATATATAAAACCAATTTGTAATTCCGCTCTTTGATCTTTTGAATACAGGCCATATCATTATGACTCTTTAACTATCCAATTAGCTGGAGAATAATGAAGAGCTGGGAAACTTTGATATGGAATGGGTTTTTGTTTTCACTTAATTACAAAATTAATATTGTTGTAGAAGGAAATTGCCTCTTTGCCAGGGTTTTCAAAAATATTCTCAGATGTTACATTTTATTAAATGAATTTAAAAAAGAAACATAAAATGGGAAACTAATATTTAAGTAAAAGCTGGTATTATGGCATTATATTAAACAAATTTAAAAAAAAAAAGTATTCCATGTTCCGATTATGCGAACGCTTGATACACACGAATACGACAGACAGAATATAACTATTATGTCGAAGTGTGTGGGCGGAAAAAAATGCATTACATTCCAAATCTGTCCACGTGAATATAGGCTACTGCTTCATGAAACCACACCAAAAAGAGGGACTTAGTTTTTGACGGCCGATCAAATTCCTTGTCTAAAGATGCACATTTTAATTAAACCCGATTGAGGGTCTTTCCACTTTTCAGCGGTTGCCCTTTTACCAGCCGGCTGCTGGCCCTTCACATCCACATGTGTCAATCACAGAGGTAGATGATCAACAGCCAGTGTAGGGGTGACATGTGGTTAGCATGTCGAATCCCCCAGCCGTTATAGCTGGTTCCTCAACCTGGAGCCGCTACTTATTGTAGCTACCCAATTGCCTTACGATGCTGGGTGGGCACCGGTCCCATACTGGCCGAAATACCATGAGAAAATTTCTTCCCCCATGGAGATTCGAACCAGCGCAAGTCCCGTAGTTCTGCGCCAAGGCTTCCTATCTTAACCGCTCGGCTACGGCGCGGGACACATTTTAATTAATCGAGAATCAAAATGTCAATGTGTAAGAAAAAAGATAAAATACCCTAATTCGAGATGACACCAAGGTCCTGGGGTCGACTCAGCCTCTAAGAGAAATGAATACCTGACTCTTGGTCTCGGGGTAAAGGCGGTCGTCACGCAGGGTTGACAACTCAGCTGACATCAAGTGCCGATTGTCTAGAAAAAGTGGGATCCTTAACGTCCTACTACTCCAAGAGCCTCCTATGGCCTGTAGTGGGATCACTTCACTTTTACCCCGTGCTGTTAAGTGGCGTTTGATTTTTTTTATATGGGCCAGTAGTATCAGCCTGTGACATTGCTATGTCTAAAATGATATCTTGATAACTCTCACTCCTCGTCCTTGCTGCTCACGCGTGTAAGACCTTTCTCCTTATAAACTTCTCTACTCTAGCATAATTTTAATGTAAAAGTATTTAACAAACATCTTCATAATTAAGGGCCACGAGTGATTTGAACAATATTTATTCTACATAATTTGGACTTCAAGAGTGGCATTTGTTAGGACTATTACTTAACGAATCCATTAAGTCTGTTTCCTCAGCAAAATCATTTAATTTTAAATATCCCTCCATCCATAATAATTCTGCCCGATGGCAGGTCTTTCACTGCAATCATAGCATTTTCCAGGCTATACTTTCAGCTTTACTAGGGAAGTGTAGGTGTGGTTAAGCTTCCCTTTTTTGCCTTCCACAACCGGTGAATGATGATGATGAGGGTGATGATGATGATGACGACGATAATGATAAGGCGTGATGGCCAATATGATTTTCGGGGACTGTTTGGGTCTTCAATTTTCCTGCACATTTGTCTTAAAGGTGAGGAAAACCAGCCCGAATAAAAACCCGCACTCATAAATACGCCTACTTACGACCTTCTCTACGCCCCGACGGGGATCGAACCCGGGCCCGCTGTGTGACAAAGCAGCACGCTACCTCGAGACCATAGCGGTGGACTATTTAAATATAGTTATTTTAAAATATTGATATATTTAATGTAAACGGCGACAGGTGAATGGAGAAGACTAAAAAACAATGAACTACATAGTCTTTATAGGAAGCCAGATATAATAAGAACAGTTAAGTCTCGTAGACTGCGATGGGCAGGACATGTTGCACGTATGGGGAATGAAAGACTTACATGGAAGCTTCTTGTAGGGAAGCCAGAGGGAAAACGCCCAGTTGGTAGACCAAGAATGAGATGGGAGAATAACATTAACTATGATTTGAGAGAAGTAGATTGTACAGGGAATGATTGGAAAGCATTTACTCAGGATAGGGATGTATGGAGAGCTAATGTCCGCGCGGCCATGAATCTACGGGTTCGATAGTGCCAGTGAGTAAGTAATGTAAACGGTGATGTTTGGAAACAAATAAGAAGCGTTTATTGTTTCATTTGTTCAACCACTGCAACCATAACATATTATTTATATTTACTCGTATATTGTAAGAATGCATCAAATGGAGGAAAAAATGGAACAAAAAAACATCAAACTGTACATGATAACCAATGTTATACGTTATTCACTAATTTCTGATGTTCTATGATGTAAATATGTCAATTATATTTTTGTGGAACGTAAATACCTGGGAAATAATACGTTTAAGGAAGTGCAAACAGTGGTTCCTTTTATTGCGGTATAATCAATTGCTACATTGTTTTGTATTATATCTCGCAAGCGGAATCTGGTTACATTTGTGTACTATATATACAATCTGGTAGCCACATGCATTCAAGGATTCTTACATCTTAATATATAAATCGCCATATCCAACGTATTTCTTAGAGAGTGAGTCACTACAAAATAATGCTCTGACCTGTTCATAATATTTAAAAGGAGGAGATTTCTTTACTATGATAAACTTAAGTTGATAAATACCGAGGTGAAAAACGACTGTGATTGGTCATAAAACAAAATTCATTGAAATGTGATTGGCCATTGACTCCCATTTGGGGCATGAGTTCAATAGTCAAATCTATTATATTTACAGACACAATAACTGTGTCACAACTTGCAAACAAACATCCTCCTAATTCCTTGTTTTCGAAAAGTATTCTGACTTCAACATACATGGGTCTATTTCGTTACGTATTTCTGGTCACTCTATGCTCACAATGAAATAGGTATCAAATCACTCTGTATACACATCTTGTTACAGTGAGTGTTTTGAAATAAAAATAAGCGAGAGCGAGGAGTAAGAAGGGAAATTCCATTTAATTAAACACGAACAAATGAGGCAAGTGAATAAACAAAATCCATCTACTGGAGAGAAACAAATGACTGTACATCCTCGTGTCTAGCTTACATCTTCAGTTTTAACGGCTCTTGGCATGCAAATTCGAAACAACAAAAACAGTAACATTTCTTGCTTAAGAAGTGTTCATACCTCTTCTTGTTGTGGAACACAAACTCGCTTAAGTGCTACCATCGAAGTGCGTGAGATCAGTGAATATCAGCTTGAACGAGTAGAGAATAAAAATATATGGTCTAAAATAGTAAGATACAAAGGTCAATAGTAGATCATCTCGATTTTTTCATTCATTTAGGTCTAATATAAAAATGTATTCGGCGGCACCGTGGCCCAAGTAGTTAGCCGCTCGCCTCTCATTACTGGGGTCCCGAAATCGAGTCTCGGTCACTCCATGTCGGTTTCGTCGTGAATGAAACGGAGCTTGGACAGGTCTTCTCCCGTTTTCTCCTACCACAATTTCATTTCACCATTTCTCCATATTCATCTCATCCATTTAATTTCTTTCATCTGTCCCCGTCATGGTCCGTCAGGCGTGGTTCGGCCGGCATCCTTATCACTCACAGACTTCTATATAGGTGGCTCATCTCATCTCATCCCTTGACCCGACTTTGAGTTGGACACGACGATACATTTACAAAAATGTATTCACTGAACGAAATGGCCAGGACGGCAACTTTTAGGATTTATATTCCTGAGGTTCCAGTCTGATCAGCTTTTTTTATAACTTCCATCAGTCAAGTCAAATACCAGACTTGAATTTTAGTCATTCATGGTATAATTACAACTCAATCAATGAGTTTCTTCAGAAAATGCGCGATAAACACAATATTTTATTTTAAATAACACTTTTTTTTATTCCTTTTTGTTAAACAGTGTTTTCCTTCTTGTTTTCCCTTTTTGTTAACGTTCTGTTATTTTCACACATAGACACAAGGACAAGACACACACCCAGACCCAAGGTGGAGATTAAAAATCACCTACCCCGCCGGGAATCGAACCCGGGTCACCGGAGTGGAAGGTAGGGACTCTACCGACTACGCCCTGGCGACGGACTGTATAAACACACAGCCTATTGGATACACCTAAAAATCTTAGTCTTGGTTTAACTACAGATAATTTAAAAAATCAATTATTAGTTGTCGCCTGTCCGGTGTAATAATTAACATACTTACTAAAACCTAGAATTACCCAGGTGTATTTCCAGCGATAATATAAATATTTAAATAAAATCATACGGTTTGTACTGGATTCGTTAATTTTCCTCACCACAATCGAGTAGCTACAGAAATTGAGAAATAACCAAATTTGGGTAAGAATACATAAGGCTAAGGTTGAAGGATTATCTCCAGTTAACCACGACACGTCTAATATTATTAAAAGAATAGAATAGATTTATTTAGCCTGGTGGAGTTAAGGCCATATGGCCTTCTCTTCCACTCACCAGGACAAACATATGTTACATATAGATACAAAAAAAACTACAATAATAGTATATACTAAACAATTAATTATCTGTAAAATTGAATAATAATGAAAATATTGTCTAATAATACAATAAAATTAAATACAATTAAAATTAAACTGATGATAGAATGTGTACAGAAAGGAATAACAGCGGAGTCGATTACACTTCCTCATATTAATTATTGCACACAATATTTATGGAAGAGTTTTGTAAATTTAAAATCTTCTAATATAAAATGTTTAAGTTAAATTGTTAATTTTGCGACAAAAAATCAGTGATCAACATTAGCAGATAAAATATTTCTGCAGACATTTACTTGTATGTGTTTTTTTTAATAACAATAATAATAATTATTATTATTATTATTTATAAGGATGAGTTGAGAGATTATGTCTGCGCAGCCTTCAACCTACGGGTTCAATAGTGCCAGTCAGTTAGTTAATTATTTGTTTATTTATTTACACTGGCAGAATTAAGAGCGGAAGGACTTCTCTTCCACTTAACCAGTATTCAGTATATTAAATGTCGATATAATTACACTATAGAAACGTGATTTATATAAAGCTATTATTCTACGAGTTATATTATATGGATGCGAAACATGAACTCTTACTTTAAGGGACGAAAGGAGATTACGAGTATTTGAGAATAAAGTTCTTAGTGCAATTTTTGGACCAATGAGAGATGAACAGAGAGGTAAATGGAGAAGACTACGTAACAGTGAATTACATGGTCTTTATAAGAAGCCAGATATAATAAGAACAGTTAAGTCTCATAAACTGCAATGGGCAGGACATGTGGCACGAATGGGGAATGAAAGACTTGTATGGAATCTTCTTGTAGTAAAACTAGAGGGAAAACGCCCAGTTGGTAGACCAAGAAAGAGGTAGGAGAATAACATTAACTATGATCTGAGGGAAGTAGATTATACAGAAAATGATTGGAAAACATTAGTCCAGGATAAGGAAGTATGGAAAGCTTATGTCCACTCGGTCATGATTCTACGGGTTCGATACTGCTAGAGAGTTAGTTATAGAAACACGATTTTTTTTTGTATATCTTATTTTACAGGTTGAATGAAGGTCAGGACTTTTGGCCTTAACTCTGCCAGCTTCAACAAAATTTATATTCTAAACTTCTGTTTCACTCTATATTGAAATTTTGATGTATTTGATATATAAAACTATGATGCTAAAGATTGATCATCAC
Organism: Diploptera punctata; assembly: GCA_030220185.1. NCBI lineage: Eukaryota > Metazoa > Arthropoda > Insecta > Blattodea > Blaberidae > Diploptera > Diploptera punctata. The sequence goes on along the minus strand of JASPKZ010000043.1, from coordinate 5,055,432 downwards.
CTAAGCAGATGACATATTTCTAATAGAGAAATAAAGAACTGAAAGAAATTTCACTGTATTTAAATGACAATTATGCATGAACTACTCACACTGATGTTCTTGAATGTAAAGCCTTGTGGGGAGAAAACTGGACGGAAAGAAGATTACCTAGAAGTAATCATTCAGAAATGGAGTATTAAGGAGAAAGATTGGCATAAGACAGGAAGAGGAATGAGGGATAATGAAATGCAGAAAAGATTGAAGAAAACTGTAGAATAGTGACAACGTAAAAGAATTCATTCTAGAGAAAATTACAGTTTGATGGCAAGCAATTCGTCCAATCACAGCTAAGCGATCTGCTATCTTCATTCCCTCGCCAGTTTCCTTCGATGAGTTGCCATTTAAAACAAATGTGACTTAATACATTCTCCTACGCTCTGGTAAACACGCAAGAAATTCTCTCGTATACAGCGTTCCCTAGCAACCATTGTTGTTCTCAATTCAAAAGTAATCTAAGTCATTCAGGTTATTTTCATTTTTAAATCTATTGTTAATTCAGCTTTATAAAACTCAAGATTTGACAAAACTAAATATAAAAAACATCAGTCAATTTAAATAATCTTCCTTCAGCAAAATCAAAAGGAGTTCGATTAATTTCAGCTAAACAAGAGGTAAACATGTTCAATTTTGACCCAAAACGTTGAAGACATACTGTACGTATGTATATGTATGTGTATATGAAGGGCGTAGGGCAATAACATGATAAGCCACATATTGTTCTTTCTGAGATATAAGTATTTAATGTTTCAAAAAATTATAAATAGCCTACTAATTGGGTAGTATTATTGTTAAAACATTGTGTGCAATGGATGATTTAATTGGGTAAAAATAAATCTAATTAATAGTCCAGAAATTAAGGGAATTGACTTAACTCATGACTGTCGCATTTACAAATGATTTTATGGATATTTCAATGCATTTATTTGCTATCATTGTAATAAATTACTTTTTTTAAACAGAATGTGGCTTATCATGTTATTGCCCTAAGCCCTTCATATATATACTCGATGTTGCAAAAAACACCGACAACGGAGATGAAGTGGTATATTCAGATAGGCTATGTTGATAATATTTTAATAAGGGACCAATGATCGGAAATGATGCGTTTTCACACTATGAGTAGCTAACTTTTCAAAAGCTCCGTTAGTTGGATTTCAAGACTCAATACTTAACAATACTGTCACAGTCACATCAATTTTCAAAATATCAACCTCCCTTCTCATTGCAGAACGTACATCGGCGGTGTAGTGATTGGTGCACACGTTCAAATACGCCTGGCCTCGTTTGAACTATCACTGTAGCAGTGTGGATTTGGACTATAAGATCCATATGTGGCTCTACTGGAGTCTGATAAACAGACTGTTTCATGTCGAACCACAAAAAGTAGTCGAGAGGGTTAAGATCAGTTGATCTCGGAGACCATGGGACTCGTCATCCTCGACCTGAATACAAGGTATCCAAATGTCTCCTCACATTGGCAACGAAGTGATCTGGAGCTCCGTCATGTTGCAGCCACATTCCGTTGCGAAGCAACGTATCATAGGTTTCGTACCCTTGATGTGTTGTCATGTAATGAGTCTTCGAACTAACACTGATCTTGAGGCATAATTAACTAGCCACAGTGCGAAAACGCATCATTTCTGTATTTTGGTACCTTATTTTATAATAAATTATCAACATATGTCAATATACTACCTCACCTCCGTTATCGGCGTTTTTGGAACACTCTGTGTGTGTGTGTGTGTGTGTGTGTGTGTATATATATATATATATATATATATATATCAACATTACTGAAAAACAGGAATATTAGTTACAAAATTGTTTCTTCACAACCATTTAATATGACTATTTAACTCATGTCCCAAATGGGAGTCAAAGACCAATCACATTTCAATGATTTTTTATTTACAACGAATCACAGTCGTGTTTCGCCTCGAATTTATCAACGGAAGTCTATCATATTAAAGGAAGCTCCTCCTTTTTAATATTGTGAATAGGTCATAGCATTATTTTGCAGCGTCTGACTTTCTAGAAATACGGCTATCAGATTGTATAAATAGTGCATGAATGTCAGCAGATAGCGCATGCGGGAGATAATATAAAAACATTTGTAGCAATTGATTTAACCATAAAAAATAACCCACTGTTTGCATTTTTAAACGAATTATTTCCCAGGAAATGACGTTCCAAAAAATATAATTGACATATTTACATCATATGACATCAGAAATTAATTAATACCTATAATGTTGGTTATAAATTTCACCACTGGGTTACATTCTTACAATATTGCGATCCTTTGGCAATAAATGATATGATCTGGTTGCAGTGATGAACAAAAGAAGCAAATGAGCGTACTAATAGTTTATCATTTGTTTTCAAACATCGTCGTTTATATTAAATATATAAATATTTTTAAAATAACTATAGTTAAATAATACTTTGTGAGTAAACAGCTTAATTTTATTTGTTAAATAGTCCTAACAAATGCCACTCTTGACTTCCAAATTCTCTAGATCAATTGGAAATCACTCGTGGCATTACTTATGAAAAATAAAAATAAAATAAAAATTAGATTAAATAAAAAAAATATAGATAGGAAATGGTAGATAGTGATACATAACTACAATGTGAATACTAATTGATGAAAATAGGCGTATATTAAAATATGCTAATTATACTGAAGTCATATTATCAGTAAGGCATTTGTTAGCTTGTTGTTATTATTATGTTTATCTAAATATGTAAATAAACTTAATATGTAATCTATGTCGTAAGATATAATTTGCTAAATTAAAGCAAATGGAAAAAAAATTAGGTCATGCAAAATGACCATATAGACAAATAAGCTAAATCACAATAGTGGCACAAAATGTGTTTTCTGATAAACATTGCAATATTGATGGTCCCTCAGCACATACAGATGTGAAATATAAACGAAATATTGTAGAAAGAAACGTGTGCATATTTCAGACAATTCGCCATTGTGATTTGACAGCGAAACTGAAATATTAATCAACATTCCATTAACACACTATACAATACACGTCTCGTGTCTCTATAGCTCATATAAAAAAATCACATATTCCAAAAATACGATGCATCACATGACCAATTGTTTAAACAATGTGGCGTCAGCTCTTTTTTTAAACAAAAGAACATTATCCGCTGCTTTTCATTCTATAAAATGCGGCAAATGGAATGTATAGCAAAAATGTCAACACTTGAATAACTTAGATGTATTAAATACAGATATTAATTTTTTTCAACATCCAGAATCTAATTTAATTATTCAAATCGTACGTTTAAATCAAATTAATAATGATTATATAAATTCTAGTTTGTAAACAAATCCTGAAAAAAAAACTATAGGCCTAATTTTGCTTAATTTAACTCCAAAACCGAGAAATGATAATCTAAATCAGATAACATTTTCTGTATTAATTTAAATAATAAACAAATTTAAAATCGATTTCATTTAACTCTTAAATTGACAAAGCACTGACTGACTGAGTGAGTGATGGCAATGACTGGCATTGCCCAGTGTGCCGTTTTTCTGGGAACCTGTTGTCCCTTGACGGCCGAATTCCATTGAGCTGTTCATTATGGAGTTTAACCACTTAGTCTTCGCATGTCTTGACAAAGCACAAATATCTCGTGTCAGTTATTTGAATGTTGCGGACCGCACTGAAAAGATATTATACCTACATTATTACTATTGGGTATAATGTGTAATACTATACACATTAAGTAATTTCTACTCATTCGTTTTCTTGTTTTATTAAAAATCTTAATATATAAAAATTTCGTGTCAGATTGTTTGTCCGCGATGGAATCCTAAACTACTGAACCGATTTTAATAAAATGTTGCACACTGTGTGCAGTTTGATCCAACTTGAGACTTAGGGTAGTTTATTACTAAATTTATAGTCGCATTATTTTTTGGCCTTAATATATACAAATTTCGTGTCACGTTGTTTGTCCGCGATGGAATCCTAAACTACTGAACCGATTTTAATAAAATTTTGCACACTGTGTGCAGTTTGATCCAACTTGAGACTTAGGGTAGTTTATAACTAAATTTATAGTCGCATTATTTTTTTTATTGCAAATTATTTGTTTATTATTTAACAAAGAGTTACAATTATCTGTGAGTTCCATACGATTCTAACAGATGGCGGTGTACGATAATTTGATAAGGTAATTGGTTTATTATTTAACAAAGAGAGATCCAGATGGCTGTGCTTTTTGTTGCAACCGCGAACTTCAATTGGATTACAAATATTGATTATTTCATAATTTAAGTGTGTTCAGTGTTTATTTTATTTTCAATATTATTAATTTCGTGTGTAAGTATTAGTTTTAAGTAATCTCGCTGAAATACAGCAACTTAATTAAAAATTTTAACGTATACCTTAGCCACAGCAACGCGTGGCCGGGACTTCTAGTATTAAATAAAAAAATAAAATATCGTATAGGATACATTGCGAATTTAAGGGTTGATATTCTTCTCCTTCTCCCTCTTCTTCCACTATTTCTGAGGTAGTATTTAACTTAATGGGGTTCTTTAACAGCTAAGGTCATTAACTTCGCAAATTAAATCTGGGAGTGAAAGAGTCGACAAATTGTGGAGAGGCCTCTTTTTTTCATACTTGAGGTTCCTTTACGTGCCGTAAATCTACGTCACGGATCCACGGCTTTAGTTCTCTCACGAAAATGCTCAGGATATTTGCGCCCTGAAAAATTCATCTACTGTTGCCGAGTTTGAATCCGCGAACCTACAAACCAGAAGCGAGCATGATAACTACTAGTCTAACAGGGCTAATATTTCTGCTGTTCGTCCCAAAAAAATAGGATTCTTTCAACCATACATTGGCACGCCATAACATAGGCCTACATGGTTAAGGAAATACGCTACAACCCGGAAGACAGGTTTCGAGTCCCATTGGGGTAAGAATATTTAAATTGAGCTAAACTTTCTGGCAGAACCATGGTTCTGGGAACGACTCAGCCTCTATCCAGAATGAGTACCTGACGTATATTCGGGCGGTAAAAGTGACCGTTAAACATGGCAGACAATCCGGCTAAAATCTCATGCCGATTGTCTAAAAAGGGAAAGTCTTATCAACCAACTACCCTAAGGGCCTCCTAAGGTCTGTAGTGGGATCACTTTACTTTTTCCCCATACAACTTGTCAATGTTCGTTATTCACTCTTTCCTCCTTGGGTTGGTATTATGGAGCCTGCTTTGCTGATATCTTTGCCGGTTTAAGTGACCTATTCATTTTATTATTTATTTTACTTGTTTTTAAGTTAAATATATTCAATTCCTGCATTTTATTACACACGCACGCACGCACACACACACACACACACATATATATATATATATATATATATATATATTAATATACTGCGGGCAAATAGTATGTTTATATGCTCACAAGTACTGTGCGACAGTAGAACAGAGGGAGTACGGCAATTATGTCACGGCCATAGTATCTACAGTTAATACCGCCAACGTAACTATTAATTTCAGTGCTGAACAACAGTTAATTAATACAGTTGTAAATATGTATATACCAGTTGTCAGATTAAGCAGGCTATTCCATGTACACAGAGCAATAGGCATCACTAGCTTGCCGTCTTGCCTAGACACTGCCTGAATCAGTCGCTCGCACTTAATAGACAAACTAAGTTCGTCTGTTCGTAACTTCACATCTCGGTACAATTTCTCCGCAGTCTGGTATTTATATACAATCTGCCATTTCTTCTCTAAGTGTGGGTGCAACCTATTTTCATACCATTTTTTATCTCAAATTTTAAGGATGCGGCTTATGCCCGGGGACAGTTTATTTTCGAGTCAATACGGTAATATAATTGAACATTACATCGGTTTCGTACGCAAATTAGCAATTTATAGTTACTTTTTTTATTTTTTTATTCAACTGCCAAGTTTCTGTACCTATGTTAGCGTGCTTCGAATTATGGATTTCTAAATTTGTAATTTGGTATCTATTTTTTTGACATTCTAAATTGGAAACATTCAGAAATGCAATCATCAGACAACAAATTAAAGTCCAAAATACAATATTATGTTTTGTGAGCTACGGACAACTAGAATGGTACTGTATGGTTACATACGTAGAATGCAAGGACTATATTACCCAGACAAGGTTTGAAATGGATTCCACCTGGGAAAGGAAAGAGAGTTCGACCTAGATTTAAATGGATGGATTATATAAGAAGAGGTATGAGGGAGATAGGTCTGGGAGAATTTGAATGGGAAGATAGAGAAGAATAGAGAAAGAAAAAAAACTAAAAAATCTTTGGGCACAGAAAAAATGTTTCATTACATTGTAAACCTGTTTATAAATAAATAGTTACTTTTTTATGTTTAAGCCTATTCATATGTATACATTTGCAAATGAAGAAGAAAGCAACCTATTTTATTAAGAAATTCAGTCTGTTGTGCTGAGCTAAAGGAACTAATTCGTATTTTCCATACGTTTAACTTTATTATGTGGAATTCACGAGTTGGCGAAAACATTTATGACGACAATCTCTTCTGGAAAATAAATGTACACTAAAGACATAGAAGAAAAATGAACAAAACTGGAATTAATATGAAGCGATCGCCCAGAAAAAAAAATGTCAAAAGCTGAAAAAAAACAGCATCGCATGATAATTTTCAAGAAAGCACTTAGGGATGTACTTGCTGAAAGAAATAGGAATGAAATAAAACGAAGTCGCGCGGCCTTAAATGTGTTTATGAGATATGTTATAAAATGTTACAAATTCGTACTGGGATACTTATTTAAAAACATTAACTGCGTATTGAAGTTAACTTAGTGGTAATTTCGTTTTAGATTTCAATTGAAATTAAGAAAAAGAAAAGAAAAAAAAAAGGGAAACGCTATTCGTATCTGGCAATCCCATATCGAGAAGTAATATGAGATGAAAAGCCATTACCATCACCTACAACAACAACAACCTTACTGTCGGTTCAGGTGGTATAAAGGTTATCATGCTCGCATCAGGATACGAGGTTTCGCAGATACAAACACTACTACTACTACTACTACTACTACTAATAATAATAATAATAATAATACTTCTTCTACATTGTGAAATTAGGCCTTTTGATCTGTTTTCATATCAAGTGGGATTTGACGAATCTTCCCATCTAGTAAATGGGCGTCCAACACTTCTATGTCTTATTGGTTTGAACTTTAATAACAGCTGAAGGATTCTATCTTGTAGGTATTCTTTTACTGTGTTCACACCAGTAGTTTCTCATATTGTCAACTCCATTTGTTAAATTGAAAATATATAAATAATTTCTCATATCTTAATTTCTTCTCTTTTTTTTTTGTCCGAAATTGTCACACCTGCAACTGAACGCAAGAATTTAATTTCTGCTGTTTCTATTTTTCTTCTGTCTGAACGGTTCTGATTGAGGGTCTTTCCACTTTTCAGCGGTTGCCCTTTTACCAGCCGGCTGCTCGCCCTTCACATCCACATGTGTCAATCACAGAGGTAGATGATCAACAGCCAGTGTAGTGGTGACATGTGGTTAGCATGTCGAATCCCCCAGCCGTTATAGCTCGTTCCTCAACCTGGAGCCGCTACTTATTGTAGCTACCCAATTGCCTCACGATGCTGGGTGGGCACCGGTCCCATACTGGCCGAAATACCATGAGAAAATTTCTTCCCCCATGGAGACTCGAACCAGTGCAAGTCCCGTAGCTCTGCGCCAAGGCTTCCTACCTTAACCGCTCGGCTACGGTTAAGAGTCCAATTCTCACTTTCATATGTTAAGACAGGCACAGCCATAATTTTGTAAAATTTTAATTGTGTACAACTCAATGTTTTATTTTTCAGTGTCTGTTTTATAGTGCCACACATTCTGTAATATTAATTTAATTTAATATAAATATCATCCTTCTGGCAGGATGTTACATTGCATCCCAAATAATTGAAATTGTTCACCTGTTGTACAAACCCTACAGGATATAAATATTGAATGTGGCTTCTTTCGGAATGGAAGTAAACCTGTGGTTCCAAATCATACGTTCAGCTCTAATAAAAGATGCTGAGGAGACTTTTAGTGTAATACATTAACCCTCTTACTAATAATCCATATATAACTTTTATACAACGTTTATACACATCTCAGTTGAAAATTCTTACTAATAAACACTGTATTAGCTGTTCAGTGTATAAGAGGTGTACAACTTTACATGGGAATCGTTATAATACCTCCAGCCTTGTTTAAGTATTGTATAACTAGACAAAATGTCGGACTGCAAGATCAACTGATTGTTTTCTTACGAAATTGATGAAAGTTTCCTTAAATTTAACCCAAAATGCAACACTTTAACGACTGTTTGATGGATGCACAGGGAATAAATAATATTAATAAAGCTCTGGGTAGGAAAATAATTACATCATAAAATGCATTACGTTACACTCATTCTCGATTAGGCCTAATAATATATTTTTTTAACTGAACATTGGTTCACAAAAGAATATGTTCTACAACAATTGCTGTAGACAAGATTTAACCTGAATGTGGTTTAAATGCTTCATAATATTGTCTTAAGAAAACTTTCTTGCGTCTTTAATACATAACACACACACCGATATAAAAATCTATTTAATTATAGATGTACTATTATTGCATCAAACCGCATGTTAACTTGATAGTCTTGTGGTTAGAGCTTCTGACTACGGTACGTGGGGTCATAGGTTCGATTCCCGATCGAACTAAAATGATTTCTTTTTCGCTTAAAGCGTTATTCTGTCGTCGGTAACATTTCCTACTATTTTGAACGTTTTCTAACGCATCATAAAACACTGCACATAATTCATAAGTAATGGGAAAAACTTTTATTGGTTTCCAAGAATTGTTAGAAATTCTTGACGTTAGATGGCAGCACATTATCTGTGAAACCAATTCTAAAATATATTTGACATAGCGTAAAGGAAAGTGTATATAAATTTTCTATAGGATCGTAACAGGCCTTGGCCTAATACTTGGAAGGAAGAAGAAGAAGAACACACTTATTTTTTCCGTACCTCCCTAATTAGGGAATCTCTATTAATTCTTATCCATATTCATTTCTTTCACAATTAATCACTAGTTGGTGTTGTTTTATATCTGTTACAGACTGCGCGTAATATTGTTCTGACGTCACTATGACGACGAATATGTGACGTATTGTGTATAACTGTTGTTTTGTTATATAGCTCCGGCACAACGTTTATTAGTAAGGAAATTATATGTGATCTACATAAGGCTTATATATTGTTTAATTAAATAACTGATGAAAGCCTGTATAAGAGATTTTTATTAGTAAGACTGTAAGAAAATACACTATGAGTCGGAAGGTCGCGGGTCTGAGATCTGATAGGATAAGTTTTTTTTAAATTGACCTAATCTGGCGGCATATAATCCTGGGATCAACTCAACCTCTAACTACATAAATGAATACCAAATGTAACTTACGGGGGTAAAGACGGTGGTCACACAGGGCTGACATATTGACTCACATATAGTGCTTATTGCCTTGAAAGTTGGAACCCTTAACTCCTTACTACCCTAAAGGTCTCCTAAGGCTTACATTGGGGTCATTATGTATTACTTGTTATAGCAGCCGCTAGATGGCAAGCGAACTGATGACCCACTGCTTCTCGTGAATTGAGAATTATAATACATATAGGCCTACAAGGAAAATAAATGTTTGTGTTAGAATTCCTGAGAAACTCAGTTGGTAGAGCACTAACGTATAGAGTTTAAGGTCTCGGGTTCAAATCTCGGCTCAGGCACTTATTTTTCTTTTCGTATCATTATTGACGATCATTGCTAAATGTCAAACATTTAATTATAACATAACTAACTAACTCACTGTCACTATCGAACCCGTTGGTATATGGCCGCGCGGACATAAGATCTCCATACATCCCTATCCTGAGCTAATGTTTTCCAACATTCCCTGTATAATATACTTCCCTCAAAACAAAGTAAATGTTATTCTCCCACCTCATTCTTGGTCTACCAACTGGGCGTTTTCCCTCTGGTTTCCCTACAACAAGCTTCCATGCACGACTTTCATTCCCCATTCGTGACACATGTAATATCCATCGCAGTCTACGAGACTTAACTGTTCTTACTATATCTGGCTTCGTATAAAGACCATGTAGTTCACTGTTAAGTAGTCTTCTCCATTCACCTGTCTGTTCATCTCTTTTTGATCCAAAAATGTTCCTAAAAACTTTTTTCTCAAATACTCGTAATCTTCTTTCCTCCCTTAAAGTAAGAGTCCATGTTTCGCATCCATGTAATATAACTGGTAGAATAACAGTTTTATATATTTTCAGTTTAACGTTTTTTGAAAGGAGTCTGGACGTCAAGAGTCTCTGTAATGCATAATAACACGCATCTCCAAAATTGAGCCTATGATTAATTTCTTTGTGCATCTCATTCCTATTTGTGATTATTGTTTCCAGATATTTTAATTCAACCACTTCCTCAAAATGTCCCTCATTTGTCATTAGCTAACCATAATTATAACACACACACACACACACACACACACACACACATATATACATATATATATCACTGTTACTACTATTTTGCTGCTATTGTTCCTTCTTAGTTTATACATATTAAAAACTTGATCTTGCGACTCATTCTTCGGTTCATTGCGGACAGAGGATCTTCCCGTCTTGTTTCATGGTTCATAACGACCATCGTAACATTGCATCGTTCCGCACGGATACAATATAACCTAATTCTTCGCTTTTATTTCTGTTGTGTTTGTGATACTGCTTGTAATGAAGCGGAATAATTCTTACGGAAGACGTGTCTCCGTGGCCACACACACATACACACATTCCTAGACAACAACACAACATATCGTCAGGAATTCAACATGGGCGCGGAAACAAAGTCGCAGAGATGCCAGAAACATTCCTAAGGTCGATGATCTTCTTCGTACACAATAATCTCGAGCAAAATTCAAGTTCTCTTGTTTATTTTGTTTCCTTAATAAAAATAAATCGTCTGACTGCATCGTAGAGAGCTGACAAGCCAAGAAATAAAAAAAGAAACATTTATCCAAACCTATTAAATTTATTTTGATATAGGAATTCCCTCCATAATTAAAATACGTATATTTTTGTAGTGCTAGTCAATTAAAAAATGATATACGTTAATCTCAGACCGTCCAGTGAACTGTATGCCAGAAGCAATAAAAATATTAATGTACGGATCAATATTATATACTTCCTGTAAAATTAATAATAATAATAATATTATTATTATTATTATTATTATTATTATTATTATTATTATTATTATTATTATTATTATTATTATATGATTTCTATGGAGACCCGACATACAAATTAGACCAAATCTCGTAAACTGTGACGGCAGGACATGTGGGACGAATAGGTAATCAAAGAGGGCACAAAAAATTATTATTATTATTATTATTATTATTATTATTATTATTATTATTATTATTATTATTATTATTATTATTATTATTATTATTATATATGATTTCTACGGATATCCGATGTAGAAATTAGAGTTAAATATCGTAGACTGAGATGGGAGGTCATGTGGCACGAATGGGTAATAAAAGAAGGTCATGAAAAATTGACAGGAAGGAAAGCGTCATATACGTAGGTCAAGAATGAGGTGGGAGAATAGCATTAACCATGATGTGATGGAGGTGTATTAAACAGGGAATGACTGGAAAACTTAGCTCAGGATGGGGATGTTGGAAACCTTATATATGTGCGGCCATGAACTTCCAGGTTTGAGGAGCCAGTGTGGTATTATTATTATTATTATTATTATTATTATTATTATTATTGCTATAGTCTCTCTGGTTTAACGTTATGAGAAATTTGTAGAATGAGGCACCAGTGTGTCGTTGTTTCATCACCAGATGTTAATAGGGGAAAGGAGGTAGAGGAAAACTGACAACAGGGTGGGTTCTTTATTTTATATTTGGACTAAAAGTGGTCAACGATCTACCCTTGTATCTCCATATATATATATATATATATATATATTATATATATATATATATATATATCTGCCAAGTTAAGCCAGCTATACAATAGTAGAAGTGAACTGTAAGATCTTTATAGCAAACCAGAATATATACGTAATAGGAAAAGTTAAGTCTCGTAGACTGCGATGGCAAGGACATATGGCACAAATGGAGAATGAAAGAGGGACATGGAAGCTTCTTGTAGGAAAATCAGAGAGAAATCGCCAAGTTGGTAGACCAAGAATGAGGTGGGATAATAGCATTAATCATGATCTGAGAAAAGTAGATTATAAGGGGATGATTGGAAAACATTAGCTGAGGATATGGATGTGTGAAGAGCGTATGTCCGCGCAGCCAAGAACCTAAGGTTTCAATAGTGCCAGTGAGTCAATTAGTAATAGTAGTATTACGTCATCAGCAGCGTAAGCAGTAGCAATAGTCTCGTGAACGTAATTTATTTACACCCTGAAAATGACTTGTATCAACTCATCTGATAAATATCAGATCAAAATTGAGTATTTGTGATTGATTGGTTAGCATTTTATTTAAAGACGTTCTTTAACAATTCAGGTTAACAGCATCACTATTCAATTCTGGTCATGAAAGGCCGGTAAATTTTGGTCAGACTTGATGATCATTTAAATATGTGTCTTTATTAAACGAAAGGGAATGGACGCTTTAATTTCCTTCCAAAGGAAACCTACTCATGACTTTACGCCTTTAATAATTCATTGTCCCCGGCCGGGTTTCAAACTGAGAAGTTTTCTAGATTGTAAACTTATTAACTTGCTTTAACTTCGTGATACAATGTCATATCATACGCAGCTCAGCGACTACTATAGAAACGGGCAGAAGTTTTAATGAGGTAAACATTATCATCGCACTATTTTTTGCACTCTAATAAAAATAAATACTTGCTTTGTTTAATTTTTTAATGTAATTCGTGTTAAAATTGCTCATGTATCGATAAATGCTAAAAAAATGTTCCATTGCATGTCTCCATATATATATATATATATATATATATGGTATGATAAGAAAAATAAATGCCTGGACGGGATTCGAACCCGGATCTCTGAGTCTGTACCTCAGCGTGATATCCATTACACTACCAGGCGAATCCAATTCAAACACTTATTTTTCTTATATATGTATTATACTCTCCATTATTACTAGATGTCGCGAGAACACTGTCTTCACTGCCATCTAGTAGCTGACTATATCAAGTAAGCAAATTAAAGAGAATATTTATTTTACTTTATAGCAGTGACGCTTTATCGATGTTATAATTAAATCTTTAACATTGAGCAATGCAAGCTTAATATGGTATGATAAGAAAAATAAATGCCTGGACGGGATTCGAACCCGGATCTCTGAGTCTGTACCTCAGCGTGATATCCATTACACTACCAGGCGAATCCAATTCAAACACTTATTTTTCTTATATATGTATTATACTCTCCATTATTACTAGATGTCGCGAGAACACTGTCTTCACTGCCATCTAGTAGCTGACTATATCAAGTAAGCAAATTAAAGAGAATATTTATTTTACTTTATAGCAGTGACGCTTTATCGATGTTATAATTAAATCTTTAACATTGAGCAATGCAAGCTTAATATGGTATGATAAGAAAAATAAATGCCTGGACGGGATTCGAACCCGGATCTCTGAGTCTGTACCTCAGCGTGATATCCATTACACTACCTGGCGAATCCAATTCAAACACTTATTTTTCTTATATATGTATTATACTCTCCATTATTACTAGATGTCGCGAGAACACTTTCTTCACTGCCATCTAGTAGCTGACTATATCAAGTACTATATATATATATATATATATATATATATATATCCATCCATAGTAATTTTGCCCGAAGGCAGGTCCTTCACTGCAATCATAGCATTTTCATGCTATATTTGCAGCTTCACTAGGGAATTGTAGGTGTGGTAGCTTTCCGTTGCTTTCCACACCGATGAAGGATGATGATGATAATGATGGCCTTATGATTTCGGGGACCGTTTGGGCCTTAAAGTTTTCCTGACATTTGTCTTACAGGTGAGGAAAAACCCCGATAAAAACCTCACCCAGAAAAACTGCCCCGACCGGGGATCGAACCCGGATCCGCTGCGTGACAAGGCAGCACGCTACCTCGAGACCACAGCGGTGGACATATATATATATATATATATATATTATTATAATTAAACATTTTTGACATTGAGCAATGCAAGCTTAATATATATATATATATATATATATATATATATACTGCTATTCATAATGGCAGCCGAAGAACTGGTAAGGAAAATAGAAGACCTAGGAGAAGAAATTTCCGTATATGCATATGCAGACGACATCGTAATCGGATCAACGGATATAAGTAAACTTCAGCACGACATAACAACTATGGAAGAATGGTGTAAAACCCACATCTTTTATATAAACAAAGAAAAAACAGAAATGATGGATTTAAATAATTTTTTTAATAAACTGTTTTCGCCCATTTGTCCATTGTAAAATGAAACCAATTGAGCTAACTCAAATGGTTTCAGCTATGGAAAAGAGATATCAAGGCAAATGGAATCCTAATAAACTGGCCGATTATTGTTGGACCATCAAGAGGGATGCTCCACAGGCGAAATATAGCAGAAAATCGTAATTTCTTACTTTCTAGATGAGTCCGAATGTTCGAAAATTGTGTAGTTACGAATGGAGGAAATATTAAAGTGCTTGAAATTATAAATTCCTGTCTCTCGGAAACCTTGCGTGATGGAGAAAAACTGATATCATATTTGAATTCAGGAGAAAAAGTACTATCAGAATCACATATTTTTCTCTCTGAGACGAAAAAAGTTTATTTTTTGTTGCTCAGTGTTATCAAAGAGTAAATTACATTAGTGCGTTGATTAGTCTTGGTCATACTTTCAAGTAACGGAAAAAATTACTTGGCTCTTTCTTGAAAGTCTCTATTCAGTACTACAGCAACGTAAGGTAGGCATATCTGGTCTATCTCTTTATAATACGTACAAAATTAGGTTCCACTTACTAACATTGCAAGGTGGACAACCCTGTCGCTTCCTTGTCACAATGACATGGCTATGAATGGCCCGGATTTCATAAATCTGACCGTTATCGATCCCGCGCCCCACGGGCTGCAGACCGGCCCATTTCCCGAAATTTATCTTCCGGGTATTCTACATCTGCTGAAACCACCCTCACTTATCTAATGAAATCTATTCGTTCAGGTTTTAATGCTACAGTGCTTTTCATCTTTTCACTTCACTGCGCGAGCTTACCTTCATACTTTCTACCGTATTATAATGTAAGATCTCGTATGCACTAGATATACATAATACGATATACTTACATGAACAATCATTAAAGAGGGGTCTTGCTAATATTTTGAATATTTATCATAAGAAATGTGTAGCATTTGTTAAGATTTAACGAATAAAATTAAGCTATTTACTCAAAAAATATTTAAATATAGTTACTGGAAATTTAAAATATGTATATATTTAATGTAAACGGCGATGTTTGAAAAAAAATCACAAATACGTGGTTATGTTTCATTAGTTTATTCACTGCAACATGGTCCTATTATCTATTGTCTTTTTTTTATTCAGGAATATTCCACAATACAGTGTTCCATCAACCCAAAGTGATTTGTCTAAAGCATCTTTTTCCCTCAAATCTCTAGCTTCCATACTTCTCTTCACTCCATCCATCCATCCATCCATAGTTCTCTAGGCCTGCCTCTTCCACTTCTTCCATTAGCTTTCCAATTAAGTGTCTTCTTTGGTATTCTCTCTTCTTCCATTCTTTTGATGTGTCCATACCATTTCAAACGTTTACTTTATTTTTTTTTAATATCTATTTTTTTCAACTTGCATAATTTCCCCTAATGTGCCGTTTCTGGAATTCTTGTAGATCGCCTCAAAAAAAACCATTTGTACTGCTAACAGCTTGTTGAATTGTTTTCTACTTACTGTCCAGGTTTCAGACCTCTGTCCGGCATTCTTCTCTTTAGGTTTTTTCAGCATTGTATATTTTTCAGTTGAATGAGGAGCTGGCCCATTGCTACACCCCCAACCTGGAGGACCAGGTAATTTGTAATCAAGGTTGTCTTCCTCTAGCCTTTAGTGAATCAACACTGAACTACAAGGCAGTAGCTGTTAGTACATAAATTAACGATATGAGGAAAATGTCAAGAGACTTTTGAATCACCCTGTATAATAATTATTAGTACATTAAGCAAAATTAATTTATGTAATATATACTGAGTAACAGTAAAAATTGGGACTGGGAGTGCACATTAATAAAAACAAGTATATGGTCACAGAAAGAAATACATTATAAAATGGAAATGGACAATTATTGACAAATGAGATAAATTTTGAAGAACAATAATTACAAATTGTAATGAGATGCACAACGAAATTAAACATAGGTCCAATTCCGGAAGCATGCTGTTATGCATTTAGAGGGACCCTTTTCGTCACAACTCTCTTTAAAAAATGATAAATTGAAAATATATAAACATATTGTCCTCCCAGTCATATTGTATGGATGCGAAACATGGACTCTTACTTTAAGGGAGGAGAAGACATTACGAGTATTTGAGAATAAAGTTCTTGAGGAAAATTTTGGACCAAAGAGAGATGAACAAACAGGTGAATGCAGAAGACTTCATAAAAGTAAGCTACATGCTCTTTATAGGAAACCAGATATAGGCTAGTAAGAATAGTTCATTCCCATAGATTGCGATGGACTGGACATGTAGCAGCAATGGGGAATAAAAGAGGGATATGGAAGCTTCTTGTAGGAAAACCAGTTGGAAAAAGTTGAAAAACCACAGTTGATAAACCAAAAATGAGGTGGGAGAATAACATTAACCACGATTTGAGGGAGATAAATTATAAAAGGGATGATTGGAAAACATTAGCTTAGGATAGGGAAATATGGAGAGCCCATATATATATATATATATATATATATATATATATATATATGAAAGAAAAATCAATGCTTGAGTCGGGATTTAAACTCGAGTCTCTAAACTCTGTACATTTAGCACTCTAACCAACAGAGTTACTCACGTATTCCAACACAAACATACATTTTTTGTATATATATGTAGTATTCTCAATTCACAAAAGAGGTAGCGGGAAGTCGTTCCAACTGACATCTAGTGGCCACCATAACAGGTAAGCAATTTTTAGAGAATATTTACTTTATAGCAGTAACGCTTGTATATTTATAACTATATTTTTGACATTTGGCAATGAAGGCAAATATGATATGAAAAGAAAAATGAACGCTTGAGTCGGGATTTGAACTCGAGTCTCTAAACTCTGTACGTTTAGCGCTCTAACCAACTGAGCTACTCAAGTATTCCAACACAAACATACATTTTTCTTGTAAATGTAGTATTCTCAATTCACAAAAGAGGTAGCGGGAAGTCGTTCCAACTGATATCTAGTGGCTACCATAACAGGTAAGCAATTTTTAAGAGAATATTTACTTTATATTTACTATATATATTCTTCTTCTTCTTCCTTCCAAGTATTAGGACAAGACCTGTTACGATCCTATAGAAAATTTTCCCTCCAGCGTTACTATATATATATGACTTAAATACTATATTAAGATGAATGTTAAAATAAAAACTGAAATTATGGATAACTCACAATAACTATTTTTGTCTTTCATTTTTGCCAAGCAGAGATAAGTAGATTCCGGGGCAAGCGTAACAGCGCACAGCAGGTATTATTTTACGGATAACTCACAACAACGAATTTTGTCTTTCAGCTCATTTATCCCAATAATATCGGGATAAGTAGATTTCCCGGCAACACCGGGTAATCAGCACATGGTATTTTAAAATAAATAAGATATACATTTGTATTTTTTCTCCTTCTACTTATTCAACCAACTTAAAAACACATTAATTTTCGTATTTTAGCTCATTTATGCCAAGAAGATCGGGCTAAGTAGATTTCCAAACAACACCGGGAATCAACACGGGGTATCTAAAAATAATTACGACATATATTTATAATTATTTGTCCTTTTACTTATTCAGCTAAACATAAAAAATCATTAATTGTCATTTATTTAGGAGCCGGGTATTAGCTTGTCTTATATGAAGATAAGACAATGAATTTCAACAGAGTTTCGTACAAAGTCAACAACTGAAGCTAGGACTGAATTGAGTGTTATTGCGACCCATTACAAGGTCTCAATATTCAAAGCAGTGTCATTATATTACACATAGATGAGGGTGTGCTACATATTTGAATATATATCTCTCTCATCGTCTGCTTCGGCGATTTGTAGCAAGCAGTATGCTTCTAGCTCAATGGCTTATAAAACCAGAAAATCATGACCAGTCTTACGCAAATTAAAAGTTAATTTGGCTTAAATAACTGCCTGACGCAAGTTTTGTATTGGAGTGTACTCTGTTAATTACAGAGAAGGAAGCACAAAAACTTGGAATTAATATTAAGTAAATGCTGCACAACTTTCAATTAAATGCAAAACTGGGTTACCATGTTTTGCTGTAATCATACCTCTATTTACTACCCAATGTTAACTACCTCAAACAAGATTGAAAATAAATCAGTTTACCTCAAGTGTTTTTAGATTGACATTTATTCCCTTACGTCCATATTAAAGCTGTGGGACTTACGAAAAATGAATTAGCTACTAGCCGATTACCCGCCGTGACCTAGACATATATATATATTCCAATCTTCCAGTCACCAACGAGCTTAGTGATCCCGAATACAATGGATTCGACAATAATCTCATTTTATACATATACTATTTGTCCCTTTTCTCATCCCAATTACAATAGTGGCTAGGCTTGGTCTAAAAAGGCATTGGCAGTGTTACAATTCATTCAGCTACCCCGAAAACTTAGAACTGGACACCAAAATCTATAGTTTTCTATGATTTTAACATTTCATTTAACTCACATCCCAAGGGTCCAAAGGTTCAAACTTGGGCTTAAATGTCAACGGGACTGTCACCGACTAGAATAGCTGTTCTGATTCGATACTAATCTCGGTCAATTTGTGGACATTATATTTTTCACCCCAACTCACCCCCATGCAAATGAGGGATGAATATGGTCTTTAAACGGCATAGTGAGTGTCAGTATTCAACTAAGCGACCCCGAAAACTATGTTATTTTGTGTCACTATCTCTCACGCCGCTAGGGGTACTAGGGATCACACATGGATTTAAATGTAATCAGGACTGTCACAAACCCGGCTTAGCTATCCCAAAAACTATAGATTTGACACTAATCTCGGTCATTTCTTGTATGTTTATTTTTCATCCATTCTCATCTCTCACCTACCTTAGAGGTAATATGGATGAAACTTGGGGTTAATTTTCATGGGAACTGAAACCAATCAGTTTAGCTATCCCGGAAGCTATGGATTCGGCATTAATCTAAGTCATAATAGCATTTTATTTTTCACCTCTTCTCACCTCCTCACTCCTTCTTAGGGACGTTAGGTGTCATTACTGGGCGAAATATGATACCCCGAAAAACAATGGATTCGACATTAATAACGGTCGTTTTCCATTAGTTTTACGTGTCACTCCCTAGGGGTGATAGGGATCTATAATTCCCCAAAGTACGGTATATTTTTCAGATTTCCAGATTATATGTGAACCGAGTTTAGTTGCAATTGCTCCAAGTGTTGAAGATTTATTCGAAAACATAATATTTTACAGCTCTTGGGGCGACTAGGGGTCATTTGCAGCTTACGGCCGCTTTTACAGACTGTAATTCATTTATGTACCAATTTTGGCTAAAATTGCTCCTCTATGCGTTCGAGAATTATGCTGGGACATTACAAATAAGCATATAATACATTGCATACATATTATACATCGCCTAATTCCTTAAAATAATTCATCAGATTAAACATTACATATATTATTTAATATATATACATACATACATTTGAAGAGCTTAGGACAATAACATGATAAGCCACATATTGTTCTTTGTAAGATACAAGAATTTTAATGGTTCAAAAAAATTATAAATACTAATTGGGCAATATTGTTAATAAATAGTGTGTATATATGTTTAACTCATCACTGGTGCACTTACAAATGATTTTATGCCCAAAGCCCTTCATTTGTATATAAACTATTGTTATCCGTTTTGATGAAATGGATATCTATGCGGTAAAATATAAGAATGGAATATAACTTAGTGTAAAAAGTAATACATTTTATTTCAATTTGCTGACAGTAACTGTTTACATTTTTATACAAATAGTTCTTCGTTCGGACTGGGCACCGCGACCTGTAAGATCTATTGCACTATCCCAGTATATCATGGATGAATGCTGTATAGTGTTAAGTGAGTTGTAGATCGCCTTCCAGATCCAGCACTCAAGCTTCTTCTCACATTACCCTTACAGCCATTTTTGGGTTGGACCCGTGGCCGCGAGGAAGGACTTCAATTCTCCCGTTGTCTCCTTCTGCTCAATTGTATTGCTCAGACTCGGAATCATGAGCCAGCACCTTGGTGGGTCTCCATTAGATCGCCGCAATTATTTATTTTCAACATATGTGGGTGCAACCCAAACTAATTTCCCAAAATGAAATTATATGAAAATCAGTCAACCGCTATGGTCTCGAGGTAGCATGGTGCCTTGTCACGCAACGGACCCGGGTTCGAATCCCGGTCAGGACAGGCTCCTGGGTGAGGTTTTTTCGGGGTTTCTCCTCAGCTGTAAGACCCAACGGTCCCCGAAAATCATCCGCCATCATCATTATATTTATCATCACCATCCTTCATCGGTGTGGAAAGCAACGAGAAGCTACCACATCTATAATTTCCTAGTAAAGCTGCAATGCATAGCATGAAAATGCTATGATTGCAGTGAAAGACCTGCCCTCAGGCAGAATTACTATGGATTGCTATGAAATGAATGAATGACTAAATTAATGAATAATAAATGAAATGGCAAGAAGCGAAAGGAAGGGAGAATGTAAAGTGTTGGTGGGATGATTCTTAGATGTAACTTCAAAACTATGCAATGCTTTTTGTGGGACCTAACATTTTGATATTATACATATTGCTTTTGCATTAGGAAAGAAATAATGTTCCATTTGAATAACATTACAGGATAATATCTGTGTTATAATCTTAACTTTTAGTACAAAAAATACTTTCACTAAGTCTTGAAATTGATCCATTACTGCCATAATATGGCCTAAAAAGCAATAACCGTTATTTCGTGATATTTTTCGCATTTTGCTAACCATTGCTTATATTGTTGTCATATAAAGTATACAGGGGAAAAAACCAGGCAAGTCGCATTTTCCTTGAGACCTGAAAAACGTACTTTTAGTTGTACGACTCCATACTTCCTTACATGTATGCCAAACTTTGGTGACAGATTAAAAAAAAAAACTCCAAGCGCTACCGGCCTAAAAGGCCCTTGGCCTACCAGCCGGCAGCTGACCTCAATCCACCTGTATTAATCATAGAGGTAGATGATCATCTAGCCAGTGTAGGGGTGACATGTGGTCAGCATGTCGCGTCCCCCAGTTGTTATTGCTGTTCTTCTCAACCTGGAGTCGCTAATTATTGCATCTACCCAAATGCCTCACGATGCTGGGTGGGCACCGGTCCCATACTGGCCGAAATTCCATGATAAAATTTCTTCCCCCATGGGGACTCGAAGCAACGCACGTTCCGTAGCTCTGCATCAAGGCATCTTGTCTTAACCATTCGGCTATGGCGCAGGACGGAGGTAAATAAGCCCATGATTAACTACATATTTTACTATTTCACACTTCTAAAATGATAGTACTTTCCATGGAGGATCTAATGAAACATCAAACACCATTAGAACAAAAAAAGTGACTTGTCTGCTTATTTCCTTGTACCCATCATAAAAAAATAAACAACTATTTACACATTTCTCCCGAACCCTAGTCGAGCGGTCTAAAGCATTCAAGTATTTGTGCACAGCTGTCATAAGCGCTAAGTAAGTGGGTAAGTAGTATTTATTACAAAAAAACATTCAACATTTCAAGTAATTGGCGTCTAAATCAGTATCAATGACAGAAATTTAGATAAACACACTAAAATACGATTCAATTATCTATGTGGCACAATTAAACGCACTTTATTGAATAAAACTAGAAATGAAAATATTTTGATGTTTAAAAAGTATTGGCAGTTCCATCTCTTATCTATGGATGTGAAACCTGGACATTAACAAAGGCAGATAGTAAACAAATAGAGTGTAATATTGTGTAATATCGTGTAATATATTGCATATACATTTTATTCATATAATTCATATTTCTTGTTAAAAGTAAGAAAAACCTAACTTGTAATTTAGAATTTGTTATCAATGGTTAAACATTCTTACTATCATTATCAGAGTCCAAAGTAGGGATGGTGGTTCTTTTCCACATCCCAATTGCATCATGCTTACCTTGATTGTGTAATTGTTACGACAATGTTATCTTATAATTTTATGTATATAAATATGTACCCGTCTGTATTTGACAGACAGACAGATTATTATTTTCATCGGTGTAACCGATAAGCTGTCTCATTTATTCTTCATTAAAGTCTGTTTTAATTGTCTACGCTCGTCTATTGCATTTTTCCATAGTTAGGTTTAACCCTATCTACCAACTACATCTCCGAAGATTTCCTGGTCCTGATTCCTATATTCTATCTTAAGCTATAAATTCTACTAGAACTTCAAGAAGATCTTCACTTCACAAAACACTTACTTTCTTTTAATTCTGATTTATATTATAATTAATCATTTTTAATTATAGAAGGAATCGACCAGCTATCACAAGAGACTGCTGAAATGAAGATGTTGAGATCAATAGCAGGATACCAAAGGACCGATAAAAAGAAAAACGAAGATATAAGAACAGAACTTAATATATTTAATATCTGTGAAAGAATAAAATATTATCAAATGAACAGCGCATACGAAGAAGAATGTATAATTATAAACCAAAAGATAAAAGAATGTTGGAAGACCATTGAAGAGATGGAAGGACCAATTCGACCTATAATGAGATCGGAACAGGCAATTGGGTTTAATCCTTGTTGTTGTTGTTGATGATGATGATGATGAATTAGTATCAGGCATGAAAGGGCCTACAATATTATGCTCAGAGGTTTCTTATTTCAGGCTTGGGATCCAAAAAAAAAACTGCCGTAAATTTACGACACGGACTTATGACTTTATTTCGCTTCCGAAGGAAGCCTTATTCGGTATTATGTAAAAAATATATCGATCCCGGTGAGGATGGTACGCGAACTTGGGAACTAGAGGTTAACATGGAAACTACTAGTCACCAGCACCAACGTACTCAACTGCAAATTGTCTCAGCAGCAGAGAGGAGTTGAACTATCATACACTACTTTTATAAAATTATCCGATCCCTACATTGTCAATAATCAAATGGAAAATTAACTAACTAACTGGCACTATCGGGCCGCGCGGACATAAGTTCTCCATACATCCCTATCCTGAGCTAATGTTTTCCAATCATTCTCTGTATAATATACTTCATTCAAATCATAGTTAATGTTATACTCCCACCTCATTCTTGATCTACCAACTGGGCGTTTTCCCTCTGGCTTTCCTACAAGAAACTTCCATGCGCGTCTTTCATTCCCCATTCGTGCCACAAGTCCTGCCCATCACAGTCTACGAGACTTAACTGTTCTTATTATATCTGGCTTCCTATAAAGAACATGTAGTTCACTGTTAAGTAGTCTTCTCTATTCACCTGTCTGTCCATCTCTCTTTGGTCCAAAAATTGTTCTAAGAACTTTATTCTCAAATACTCTGAATCTCCTTTCCTCCCTTAAAGTAAGAGTCCATGAACGAAGCGTTACACTACTTTTATAAAATGATCCGATCCCTAGATTGTCAATAACCAAATGGACAATTACTCAACCACATTAAAATTATCTTAAAATTCCCTCTAACTATAACAGCACCAACAACACTTCAGCTTAGGAAAGCAGATTTGACGTGGGCATGCTGTATATAAAGTATATACAAAAAGGTATTTAGATGTGACAAAGATAGCGGTAGTATTTGAGAGAGGGGAAAAGAGAGAGGGAGGGAGGGAGGGAGGGAGGGAGAGAGAGAGAGAGAGAGAGAGAGAGAGAGAGAGAGAGAGAGAGAGAGAGAGAGAGAGAATGTAGGTTTGTCACACATCGGAGATAACAAAGTGTAACGTACAAAATATACAGCTTGAAATCTCCAGTAAATAAACGATGACAAATAATACAGATAGAAAAATAAACTTATTCAAATAAACACAGCAATGATAATACAATAAATATAAAAAAATATCTGAAATCAGTCACTCTGCAGCATGTAAACAACTATACAAATATAATATACAATGAATCACAGCAAGTTCATACTGCATAGCACACTAAATGTTAATTTAACAACTATTTCCTAAACTACTGTTGAGAGGTAAATGGCTGTAAATGACTCCATTGTACAGTATAATTTTTATTATTTATTTTATTTTGTTAATCGATACATTTATTCAATGTCGCTCTTTAACTACTTATTTCACTATCATCGCAATTGAAATCTGGGCGAAAAAAAGTATTCCACAATATTGTTCAGAGGTCTCTTATTTCAGGTTTTATCTTCTTTTACATGCCAGAAATCTATGACACTGTACCCATGGCTTTACTTCCCTTTCGAAGGAAGTCATTATCAGGATTTTCACATCCTTAAAAAAAATTCTTAAGACAAATTTTGGACCAAAGAGCGATAAACAGACAGGTGCATTCGAGAAGACTACTCAACAGTGAACTACATGATCTTTATAGGAAGCCAGATATAATGAGAACAGTTAAACCTCGTAGACTACGATGGGCAGGACATGTGGCACGAATTGGGAATGAAAGACGTGCATGGAAGCATCTTGTAGGAAAACCAGAGGGTAAACGCCAGTTGGTCGACCAAGAATGAAGTGGGAGAATAACATTAACTATGATTTGAAGGAAGTAGATTATACAGGGGATGATTGGAAAGCATTAGCTCAGGACAGGGATGTATGGAGAGCTTATGTCCGCGCGGCCATGAACCTACGGGTTCGATAGTATCAGTGAGTTAGTTAGTTAAAAATTCTTCGGTCCCGGTCGGGTTTGAACCCCGCGAACATCTAAAACAAAGAAAAATATCGTAACCACTCCACGGCGAGACAGGATAAGAAGGACCTTGACCTACCAGCCGGCTGCTGGCCTGACATCCAGACCGGCCAGTGTAGGTATGACATGTGGTAAGCATATCGGGTCCCCCCAGCCGTTATAATTGGTTTTCTTAACCTCAAGCTGCTACTATTTGTAGCTACCCAAATTCCTCACCTTGCTGAATGGGCACCGGTCCCATACTGCCGAAATTCCATGAGAAAATTACTGCCTCCATGGACACTCGAACCAGCCCAAGTCCTGTAGCTCTGCGCCAAGACATCTTGCTTTAACCACTCGGCTACGGCGCGGGACATCCTAACCGCTACACCACCGAAATTGGACTATTAAGGAAATTTTAGTACAGTAGATATTTTCAAATGTACCTATGATATAAAACATGGGGAAAAGTAAATTTCAAACAGGAACTTACTTTGGTTCTCATATTATTCTTTGAGGCAGTTCTAAGATAAAGTAAAATCTGTTGGTATCTTTTCGGTTTTCGACAATTATATGAAATATTAACATATAAATTGCATGTTACTGACTGTTTCATAACAGAGCCTCAGGGGCTAGTGGTCAGCGTTTCTGACTACTGTTCATGAGGTCCCGGGTTCGATTTCCGGCCAAACCATAGGGATATTTTCCTAAAAGGGAATAATTTCTGTGGTTTCCCATGGTCTAGAATGTATGTTAAGAACTCTCCTGGGGCTTCATTATCATAAGTAATGCCACGAGTGATTTCCAAATCACTCGTGCCATTTGTTAGGACTATTTAACGAATAAAATTAAGCTGTTTACTCACAAATCATCATTTAACTATAGTTATTTTAAAATATTTATATATTTAATGTAAACGGCGATGTTTGAAAACAAATGAGAAGCGATAGGTACGCTTCAACTGCTTCTTTTGTTTATCACTGCAACCAGATCATACTATTTATTGCCAAAGGAACGTAATATTGTAAGAATGCTCTCTAGTGGAGAAAAAATGAAACACATCAAATTGTATATTAATTCATTTCTGATGTCGTATGATGTAAATATGACAATTATATTTTTCTGGATTGTTACCTGGGAAAAAATACATTTAACAAAGTGCAAACAGTGGTTTCTTTTTTTGTGGTATAATCAATTGCTACAAATGTTTTTATGTTAACTCCCGTATGCGGCATGTGTTGACATTCATACACTATATATACAATCTGGTAGCAGTATTTCTGGCTGGCTCAGTCACTGCAAAATAATGGTCAGACCTGTTCAGAATATTAAAAAGAAGGAGCTTTCTTTAATATGGCAATTATAACACTGATAAATATTTCGTGAAACACGACTCTGATTGGTTGTAAAACAGAAATCATTGAAACGATATTGGCCATTGAGTCCCATTTGGGGCATGAGTTAAATAGTCATTTATAGCCCATCATATCATTGGGGTAACGTAACTCCGCTTTTTAGGCGCCACAACTTCAGAAGTGGGTTGCAATTAAGCCAATGCCAGGAGATAACACCAGAAATGTCGAAATGACATTGAATTTGTTTAATCGGATAAAGAAAGTAATCTCGTGTTTTTAAGTAAATTGTTAAAATATAGTACCGGTGTTATCGTGAAAATTAACAAGTAGCTGGTTTCTGTGAAAGCACAGACAAAGAATTCAGAGAAAACTGTAGACACGCAAGCCATGGCCTTCTAGAATCATTGGAGATAGCCACGAGAAGGAATTTCAATGTCATATGTTACACAATACACTAATTAAAACCAATTAGAGAATCCTTTCGCTTAAATGCCATAGAGAGTATTGATGCAACATCTGAATCAACTATAATGACATAATGAGTATCTGATGCAAAGTTCAAATTTAATAAAATCAAGGAGAGTGTTCATCGAACAGAAGGTCAGTTTCACTTGTAAAGTGCAATACATTATTATCACATTTTCGATTTTTAATTGCATTTTTTTGCAAATACAGACCTTTAAATTCATGAGGTTCAATTTCTGTGGCTCAGTTCACAAAATATGATAAAAACATTGTTACCTTATCATAAGTAATTCCACGAGTGATTTCCAAATTATCGATAAATTCACGACTCACGAAGTGAGGAGTGAATTTATCTAGAGAACTTGGAAATCAAGAGTGGCATTTGTTAGGACTATTTAACTAATAAAATTAAGCTGTTTACTCACAAATCATTGTTTAACTATAATTATTTTAAAATATGTATGTATTTAATGTAAACGGCGATGTTTGAAAACAAATAAGAAATGTGAGGTTATGTTCATTCACTGCAACTAGATCATATTATTTATTGTCAAATAAGGTCGCAATATTGTAAGAATGCACCCAAGTGGAGAAATAATGAAGCACATCAAACTATATATCATAATCAACATTACGGGTTATTCATTTATTTTTTTAGTAAACAACTCAGTAAAATCAAGGAATATTTTCATTATTTGCTATATTCAATGTATTTGTTGGCATAATGTTTTGACCTGTTCAGAACATTAAAAAGAAGGAGCTTTCTTTATCACAAAAGCAGGAGCTGATAAAGAGAAATCGATAAAGAGCGACGCCAAACACGACTGTCATTGGTTGTAAAACAACATTAATTGAAACGTGATTGGTCATTGACTAGCATTTGTGGCATGACTTAAATAGTCACTGTAATTTATGAAGGGTGTAAATAATAGTATATTAGAATGCAAGGTTGGGAAGTGGTTTTTACAGTAGCGACGAAATGTTTAAAAACCGAGCGATAGCAAGGTTTTTAATTTCCTCGAATCTGTAAAACACTTCACAAACGTGCGTTGTGCATTATTTTTGCGCGATGGTGTTTTCAAAATAATACATAATAGTAAAATAATAACATCTTTGTTGGAAATATTTGCGTTCATTATAAACAACTGATTAGTTAAGACTATAGCATGTCTTGACACCAATCAATCATAAAATGGCGGCAAGTACGTATTTATTGTTTTATATTGTTTCAAATAAAGTTCAGTTCATTTAAAATGCAGTGATTTTTTCGTATAATGTATATTAAAACTACCTTTTGGATATATTTTTTAACATACATTGTAAAAGTAATGTACGTAAAGGGCAGTGGTTTTACTTCCCGGTTTGTAATATGTAATATTACAGTATAGTTATTTAGTATAACTGTAGGCTTTCACGGCCGGCGTCTTGATCCCTATTAGGTTCGTCTTCCG
Organism: Diploptera punctata; assembly: GCA_030220185.1. Classification (NCBI taxonomy): domain Eukaryota; kingdom Metazoa; phylum Arthropoda; class Insecta; order Blattodea; family Blaberidae; genus Diploptera; species Diploptera punctata. The sequence continues at coordinate 5,026,852 of JASPKZ010000043.1, read as the reverse complement.
GGCATATAGGCCGTGGTCCAGTCGTTCTTCTACTCGACGTTTCGTCTACTGCTGCGGTAGACATCTTCAGGAGATACTGCGTGCTCTCTGTGAACTCCTCAACAGTCGGCTGCAGACTGTTGAGGAGTTCACAGAGAGCACGCAGTATCTCCTGAAGATGTCTACCGCAGCAGTAGACGAAACGTCGAGTAGAAGAACGACTGGACCACGGCCTATATGCCCGGAAGACGAACCTAATAGGGATAGTTATTTAGGTTGGCAACCCCGAAATGTAGGAAGTTGAACTTTTAATCATGGTCGCCATTGCTGTAAGTACGACAAAACGCCTATCGCGCAAAAATATATGTTACAGGACTTTTGTGTAGGTAGATGGGTACCATGAAACCATATTTAGTTTCTAAACCCACATCCAGAAGCAGTTTGTTTACCCACTGGGATCTTCATAATGTGAAGGGGAAATCCCTTTAGGCAAATATACTGATTGAATTATTTAATGGCAAATGAGTGACTGCCAATCGCAAACGTTCGCACTATTGCCAGACTTCTCCCTTATCTATATACAGAGTGTCCGATAAGTCCCACATCAAAGGCGACATAATAAGTTTGTTTTAATTATTGCTTGTTTGCATTTTTTTTAATGTGTGTCACCTACTATTCGAGGCTCGTTTGATGGCCTTGGGGATTGTATCGATGTCGGGTAGATATAACTGTTAAATTATATTTGAAGAGAAAAATTATACACTCAGACTGAGGTTTGAACCCAGGCTTTTGGCTTTCTAGCCCATGCCCTACCATTGAGCTACCCGAGAAACTCCAATCTAAACGCAAAATTTTCTCTTATAGATTGTTAATATCCGAGCGCCGAATGTTACGAGAATTTGCTGGATCATGAACATGGCGGCTTCTTATTTAAGAAGATTTATTGGGAATTTAAACACTACTTTATAAAGCCAGTAGGATTCTTTTGATGCTTTTTTATTATTAATTTAACACTTCTCACTAAAGGATAAATTATATTTAAAGAGAATTGTTAAATTAATAATAAAATCACAACTGTTAAAACCCAAGAATGTTTTAGTTGTCAGTTCATCTGGCAGTGCTACCAGCAAATACAGTCCCTTATCGGGAAGGGTGAGGAAGAGTACCTGGCGCCTAACATCTGGGTCCTCTCGGCTAAGGCATGGTAACACTAACAGAAGAGTCCCTGGTCCTGCAAGTTGGGGGTTGGGCGTGGGATTGAATTCTACCCCGTAGAAAAACAATCCGTTGAGAAGCCAAAGTTAATCAAGCTGGACTGATCAAACCATGGATACTAAATGCAAGGAAAAGGGCAAACGAATTCGAAATTGGTGGACAGTCCCCAGGAATAGAGAGGTCGAAGGATAATGCTTAGGGAAGCTATGACTCGACCCGGGTTCTTATGCCAAAATAAGATGATCCGAGACTCGTCGATAACCTGTTGTTTGACATTTAAATTTAATATAGACCTACTAATATGCAGACTTAACTGTTTTCAAATAAAATTTCACTTTATATCAAACTAATATAATAGTTTCTTCGTATAATCATTACTATATAAACAACCAAAACATATTTCTTTAATCAATTGAGTTGGTGTTTACTTGATGAAAATCCATATTTATTAATTAAATAAAAATAAAACGTAGTTTTATTTGATTTTCATATTTATTATATAATTCAGTTACAGCTGTTTCGGTACACTGTACCTTCTTCAGACATGTTAACAAATTATTTTTTTTTATTTTAATTTTAATTCCCTTATTTTAAGAAAGGTGGTGGCAGAATTTAAATACCTAGAAACAATAATCACAAATAGGAATGAGATGCACAAAGAAATTAAACATAGGCTCAATTCTGGAAATGCGTGCTATTATGCATTACAGAGGCTCTTGACATCCCAACTCCTTTCAAAAAAACGTTAAACTGAAAATACATAAAACTATTATTCTGCCAGTTATATTATATGGAAGCGAAAAACGGACTCTTACTTTAATGGAGGAAAGGAGATTACAAGTATTTGAGAATAAAGTTCTTAGGAAAATGTTTGGACCAAAGAGAGATGAATAGACAGGTGAATGGAGAAGACTAATAACGGTGAACTACATGGTCTTTACAGGAAGCCAGATATAATGAGAATTGTTGAATCTCGTAAGCTGCGATGGGCAAGACATGTGGCACGAATGGGGAATGAAAGAGGCGCATGGAAGCTTCTTGTAGGAAAACCAGAGGAAAACGCCTAATTGGTAGATCAAGAATGAGGTGGGATAATAATATTAACTATGATTTGAGGGAAGTAGATTATACAGGGTATGATTGGAAAATATTAGCTCAGGATAGGGATGTATGGAGAGCTTATGTCCGCGCTGCCATGAACCTCCTGGTTCCATACTGCCATTGAGTTAGTTAGTTATTTTAAGAAATGTTAATATTTTCGGGATCTCTAGCATCTAAAAGTATAGGACTTTACCGGCTGTGATGGTATAACTGAGCTTTTTTTATAAAATACGAGGGCGGATCGGAAAGTAACGCACAATAATTTTTTTCTGCCTTGGTATTGCAGCTAGAATGTTGACATTCCACAGAGATATAGTTTGAAGTTTTCACTACAGATGGTATTTTTTTCTCAGGTGCACCTCTTGCGAGAGAAGCTTGAACTATGCAACAAAGATGGCGCGCATGCTACAGTCGTCCACCTGTGAGGAACAGAGAAGTTTTGTTCGATTTTTGTGGGCCAAAGGGCATAAACCCAGTGAAATTCACAGGGACATGCGTGGCGTGTATGGGGATGATTGTATGGACCGTAGCAATGTCTCCAGGTGGTGCACATTCTTCCAAGAGGGACGCGTGAACCTTAGTGATTCGCCACGCTCCGGCCGGCCGACTACAGCAGCAATCCCGCAGAATGTCAGAGGCATTGAGGCGGCAATTCTGAACGACCGGCGTGTGCAACTGCGAGCCTTATCGCAGAAGTTCAACATTTCCTATGGTGCGGTGTACGATATTGTTCATGCAAATTTGAAATTCCGTAAAGTTAGTGCTCGCTGGGTGCCTAAGAACCTGACAGACGACCACAAGGGCCAGCGAATGATGGCAAGCTTGGACCATTTAACGCGGTACACCGCACAAGGACATGACTTTCTGGAAGGAATCGTCACAGGTGATGAGTCGTGGGCGTACCACTACACGCCCGAAACAAAGCAGGCATCAATGGAGTGGAAACATGCTGGTTCCCCAGTAAAGAAAAAATTCAAAGTGACTCAATCTGCCAGGAAAGTACTTGTGACAGCGTTCTGGGATATGCATGGTGTTTTATTGGTGGACTTTGCTGGACCACTGTGAATGCTGCGGCCTACCAAACTTTGGTGAAGTTGCGTCGTGCCATTCGTGACAAACGTCACAACATTAACGTTAAACTTCTTCATGGCAATGCTCGCCCCCATGTTGCTGCTGTCGTTCGTCAGAAAATCGCCGAATTTGGTTGGGAGGTGCTCCAGCATCCACCATACAGTGCGGATATTGCACCATCGGACTTTCATCTGTTTGGTCCCAGAAGAAATTCCTAGCCGGCAAACGCTTTGAGACAGATGTGGAAGTGAAATCAGCAGTGCGCAGATGGCTACACTCCAACCAAACGGACTTCTACGAACAGGGCATATTGAAACTGGTAACACGATGGGAAAAATGTGTTGAGAAAGTTGGTGACTATGTCGAAAAGTAGGTAAAAGATGTAAGTTCATTTGTGATTTTTTTTCCTTTTTTTTACTATTAAACTTTTTTAAAAAAAATATTGTGCGTTACTTTCCGATCCGCCCTCGTATATCCAATAATGAATATTACATAGGACAACCTAATACAAGAAAATAAATATAGGGTGGCATATTACAAGGTCTCAATTTCAAATTAAACCAAGCTATTGGTAAGTAGTTCAACATTCCCTCCTTATCTGTCATGGTATAATCCACTCACTTTAATGCAGACATCATGTTAATTAAAATTGTTTATCAAAAGAGCTCCAATCAATTGTCACGTGATACACAGCATTATATTCACCAAGAACATACAAATAGAATGAATACGAGACAACCATGGAAACATAAGAAATTGTGGCATATATTCAAGTAACAGTTGGAATCATCCTGGAAATTACTAAGGTCTTACCAGGAGTTCAACATTACAAAGCCAGCGGTGTAAATAATGTATGGAAGTTGACGGCTGCCATTTTGAACTTCGTTTCGTATTAAATCTCTTTCTTTCTAAAATCTTTATATGTTTACTTATTTCCGTTTTCTTTTCTTACTCGTTTCTTACCTTTTGATACCTGTGCAGCCAACGTCTTCCTCCACATTTCACAAACCCCAGCACGAAAACAAAGTGTTTCTGGCCATGAGTTTATGAACAAAATATGATTTCTAAGTATTTTATTCTTATTTATTTATTTACTTTACCATATGGAGTTAAGGCCGTAAGGTCTTCCCTTCCACTTCACCAGGGTTAAATTATACATATAATAACAATTATGAATTATCTACATGATTAATGATACATAATAGACATAGGCAGGCTACACAATATAAAGTTGACAATGGAAAGAAATAAAAATTGTAATAATAACCTATAATCAGATTAAATAATTGGCTTGGTAAAGGAAATTTAAAACATAAAGAAATAATAAAAATACACATGAAATACGGTTATATATTATATTGTCTAAGGAAATATGGAGTGAGTTTTTTCTTGAACTGTTTTTGAGTCGGGCAGGGGACGAGGGGAGGGAATTCCAGAGTCGGGTGGCTGAAACAAGGAAGGATGAGGAATAGTGAGATGTCCGATGTAGAGGAAGAGTTAGAGTTAAATTTTCTCTCGATCGTGTGTTTAAGTTATGGTGGGAGGATAACGAATGGAAGCGAGTAGAAATATAAAGGGGTGATGAGGTGGACAAAGTGTCGTATAAGACACCTACAATAAACCTTATAACATATTTATTTACGCCTATATTTACCTACAGTAGATTCACTATCCTCTATGTTATCCAGTTTTGTCCTATAACGTACAATCAAATCTGCAGGGAATAAAGAGGACTACAACTCAATGGTATTAATTACTGTTGGTATATGCTGATGATATAGTATTATTAGGCTATAATGAGGAAGATGATAATACTAAAATCCAACACATTATATTAAATAATACTAATGAACTGCAGCTGAAAATCAATATCAATAAACTTTAGTAGATAGTCACACATACAAATTCATTATTAAATGGGAGACGTTTAACAACTGAAAGTTTAATCAAAAAACCAACTGAAGACACTTGTTTTGGAAGAATGGCGGAAACTTACTGCAGAATATTGTTTTAAATTAGTACATTCAAGGGGAACAAGTGCAGAACTATTAAGATCATGGAATGTTGTTAAAAATATTAAGTTTTCAGTTCTGTAAAGTCCTAATTATTTGTTAATTTACTTTATGTGTACAAATAACAACGTTGCACAAAATAGTACACGATTTGTTATATAATATTAATTAATTAGTTAATTTATTTTGTTGTTGTTTCAATGTTTGTGACTTTCATCTTTAGTTTATGTTTCTATTACATTAATGAATATTTCCTAGAAAGAAAAATGAAAACAAAAGACATATTTTAAGTGTAGGCCTGTCATATTTTATTTAAAATGCAACTGTATAAATATAACGGTTATATACTGTATATAACATGTTTTTTAAGGGAGGAGAAAAGATTATGAGTATTTAAAAATAAAGTATTTAGGAACATTTTTTGGACCACAGAAGAACGATTAGACAGGTGAATGTAGAAACCTAAATTGCATTATATTTATGGGAAACCAGATGGAGAGTTAAGTCCCATAGATAGTGGTTGGCAGGACATATTGTAGGAATTAAAGAGGTGCATGTAGGTATCTTGCAGGAAAGCTAGAGGGAAAGCTCCCAGTAGATAGATCAAGAATGAGGTAGGAGAATATTAACTTTGATTTGAAGAAATTATTGGAAAATTATAGCTTAGGATAGGGATGTGTGGACAGGATATGTTCGCGCTAGCATGGACCTTTGGTTTTGTTAGTGTCATTGAGTGAGATCATTAGATTTATTTACATTATTATTTTCGTAAAACGTTTTGTACTAAGGGTCGGTTTCACCAACAGAGTATTACGCCAGTATAAGCTATGTATTTTATATGGGGAAAACTGGCGTAATACAGTTACATCTGTTGGTGAAACTGGCCCTGATTGTAAGAATAATACCATGACATTTGTTTCCTTTATCGGGGATTATAGATTAAATTCTCCGTTATATCTTCCTCAGGTTTAGGAAGCTAATGTCTCAGAAAACATTATCGATTTTAGCGTCAACTGTCAATGAATACACAAAGACATACAATTCAAAATGTCAAAGCCAACGTCAAAATGACAATATCGTTTGCATTAGAAAACTTAACAAGGTGACGAAAAGTGTTGTTTATACCGTTGACACCATTTGATGTATCACTATAACTGAAGCTTTTCAAAAACATAACGTTTGGCATTAACTTCTATTTCGAAACCAGTGAAGAAATATTTGAAGTTGTTCCTTTGGCAATGAGCGATTCCTATTAGTAACTTGAAGCAAGAAAGGTTCAATGTTTTCCAGTACGGATTAAACTGTTCATGATTTAACTATCTTAAAACTAATATCTATAGCGCGATAGGCTTAGAAGGCGGTGACCCATCAGCCGGCTGCTGGACCCACATTCAAGTATATCATTTAGATTAGATTAGATTAGATTGGATTTATTTAGCCTGGTGGAGTTAAGACCATGTGACCTTCTCTTCCACTCACCAGGACAAACATATATTACATCAGAATATAGCAAATCTCAATTAACTCTAATATTAAATACTAAGTAAAAACTTGATTAAAAAGATAATATCTAATATATTACGATCTATAATACAACCAGTTAATGTTAGTTAAAATTAAGACTAAGACTAATAATAAAATGTATACAAGCAAGACATTAAATTGACCCTGTCTAATGTATATATAAAAAACAAAGGAAAATAATGAGAGATAGAAAACTAATTTTACGATTATACAATATTTAAAACAAAACAAATGAAAATATTTGTTATTCTTAATATTATTTTCATAAATAATTAAATTTATTAATTGTTAAAATAATACTATCAGTGAGATGTATAAGTTAGTTTGTTATTAAATAATTCTTTAGTTTGTTTTTGAAGGAGGTTATAGTTTTACAATCTCTGACATAGGGCGGAAGAGAATTCCATGTTTTGGTAAGTGAGACCGTAAAAGATAATGAATAATATACAGTGTGATGAGGAGGGATATAAAGGACAATGTGCTGATGGGATCGAGCGTCAAGATTATGTGTGTCGGATAGTCTGATGAAGCGGCGTGAAAAATAATTAGGCGATGATGTGTGAAGTATTTTATAGAGAAGAGATAAGGAATGGGCAGTTTTACGATCTCTTAGACGAAGCCACATTTACGGAGAGAGAGAGACGATCATCCATATAGTATAGGGGTGACATGTGGTCAGCATATCGAGTTTCTTGGCCGTTATATTTACATTCTAGAAATTGAACTCGCTACTTATTGTAGCTGTACTAATTCCTCACGATGCTGGATCGGCAGTCGTTTCAGTGTGTCCGAAATGGCATGAGAAAATAGATTACTCCTTGGAGACTCGAACTAGCGTCATTTCCCCTAGCTCTGAGCCAAAGCATTGACGCATTAGACTACTCTGCTATGGCGCGCAACTAAATGATCTTAAAATCTAAGACAATTGAAACCAATTTATTTTGTAGATAAAATTATCCTAGGTAAGTGAATATCCCTCATATAACTAATTCTGAAATTTTTCAACATTTTTACCACCTTAAGAAGCAAAAATATAAAAAAAAAGGGGACTGAATATAAATTTACAGAAAACAGAATACATGTGTTTGGGAAAGGATGTGGATGACCTCATATTCGAAACAGAGGGGGGGAAGTGAAATTTTTAAATATCTTGGGTCAATAATTGCAAGTTTAGGTACCTGTGAAAGAGTTGTACAAACTAAAATTGCAATGGCAAAAAATGCAACTAAGACATTACATGGAATAATTTGGAATAAAAATATTACAAAGGAAACTAAAATGAAAATTTGTAAGGACATAATAAAGAATATTTTGTCAAATGGAAGTGAAAATTGGTCTTTGATGGAATTGCAAAAGAATAAAATTAGAACAGTTGAATTTGATTATCTCAGAAGAATCCTCCAAAAAACAAGACAGGTTAAAATAAGAAATCAATACCTTTGGAGAGAAATGTATGTCACCACATCTGTTGTTAATACGATTGAAAATAAAACGTTTAAATGGTATGGCTATGTACAAAGAATGGAAAATGAAAGATGGCCAAAAATATATACCAATGGTCACCCCCTGGAAGAAATAAACGTAGCAGACCAAGATGGAAATGCAAAACCTACGTCAGAACTATAATGGATAAGAATTTGGAAGAAGGAGATTGGAATGATAGATATAAATGGAAACTGAAGACGGGAAAGCCGAAGAAGAAGCAAAAATTAAGCTGAAGGTATTATGAAATGTTCCCCCTATTATTTGCACGTTATTAATTTTATCATTTCATTTTCATCAAATGCAACCATAATCATAAATTACCTAACATATATTTGATTTATATTTACTTGCAAGGCTTTACTTCGTTAATCTTCAAAACCATTTATAACATCTTCTATTCAATAAGGTTTTATGATAAAAATAAAATGGAAAGATGGTGGTTAAACGATCTCAAGTGTTCTTTAAAAAACCATTGAGCTGCTAAACCCTCCATCTTATTTATAACCCACCATTCCAAAGGATACAAAAAAATGCAACTTCCAACATTCACCACTAGATGTCTTTGCAGGATCATTTTTCCTGCGTGTAATTTGTCATCTACACCCAGCAAACAAACTCCTTTTCATCCTTGCTCTTCTTTCACCGCCTTCTTCATCAATTGGCTTCATTCTTTCGAGATGCAACAACTATCCAACCCCTTCAATATATATAAAAAAAACTGATTTCCTTCTGCGCTCATTTTCGTCTTTTCACAAAAACCACGAGTCGTTATTCTTTCTTATTTTACTTGCAGGAAAAAAAAAAAAGATTTTCTTGAACTCTTTGCGAGCTTACTTCACTCAAGTGGTTGAAATAATGAAGCATTTCACTACCTTCAAATCATAGAATGCCAACTTGAATAGCCTCTTTTGTTTATTCATTATGATCAAATTATTGAGATAATTATAGAGAGACATGAATATCCAATATTCTATTTCATTAGTCTCATAAGATAGGAAGTTGAGTAGGATTTTATTATAGACACTCTTTTCAACATATAAAATCATAATCGTCAAGATTCCAAGTTTGGCTTCAAAGGATAGACATATTTTAATCTGCGAACTGTTATTTCAGGATTGATGTACATTTATACGTGCCATAAATATATGAAACGAAATCTACGGCTTCACATCCCTTTCGATGGAAATCGTAATCAAGATTTTATGCTTTAAAAAAAATCAAAGCTACCCGCGGCCAGGATTGAACCCACATATCATAGCGACAGGCGACAGCGTTTGTCAAATAATCGTACTGGTGGTCTGTTACTACCTTATATATAAATATATATATATACCCTCTTACTAATAATCCATATATAACTTTTATACAAGGTTTATACACATCTCAGTTGAAAATTCTTACTAATAAACACTGTATTAGCTGTTCAGCGTAGAAGAGGTGTACAACTTTACATGGGAATCGTTATACATGCCTCCACCCTTGTTTAAGGATTCTATAACTAGACAAAATGTCCGACATCAAGATCAACTGACTGTTTTCTTATGATTTTGATGAAAGTTTCCTTAAATTTAACCCAAAATGCAACACTTTAATGACTGTTTGATGGATGCACAGGGCATAAATAATATTAATAAAGCTCTGGGTAGGAAAATAAAGGCATCATAAAATGCCTTTCGTTACACTCATTCTCGATTAGGCCTAAAAATATTTTAAAATTGAACATTGAATCACAAAGGGATATGTTCTACAATAATTGCTGTAGACAAGATTTAACCTGAATGTAGTTTAAATGCTTCATAATATTATTTTAAGAAAACTTTCTTGCATCTATAATACATAACACACACACCGATATAAAAATGTATTTTAGTATAGAGGTACTATTATTGCAAAAATTTGCATGTTAACTTGGTAGTCCTGTGGTAAGAGCTTCTGACTGCCATGCGTGAGGTCGTAGGTTCGATTCCCGGTCGAACTATAGTGATTTTTTTTTTTTCGCTTGAAATGATATTTTGTTGTCGGTAACATTTCCTACTATTTTGAACGTTTTCTAACGCATCTTAAAATACTGTATATAATTCATAAGTAATGGGCAAAGCTTTTATTAGTTTCCAAGAATTGGTCGAAATTCTTGACGTTAGATGGCAGCACATCATCTGTGAAACCAATTCTACGTTTTATTTGACAAAGCGTGAAGTGAAATATATATAAATTAAAACACACTTATTTTTTTCGTACCTCCTCAATTAGGGAATCTCTATTAATTCTTATCCATATTCATTTCTTACACAATAATCACTAGTTGATGTTGTTTTATTTCTGTTACAAACTGCGAGTAATATTGTTCTGACGTCACTATGATGACGAATATGTGACGTATTGTGTATAACTGCTGTTTTGTTATATAGCTCCGGCACAACGTTTATTAGTAAGGAAATTATACGTGATCTACATAAGGCTTATATATTGTATAACTAAACAACTGATGAAAGCCTGTATTAGAGATTTTTATTAGTAAGACCGATAGTGTCCACCGCTGTGGTCTCGAGGAAGCGTGCTGTCTTGTCACGCAGCGGGCCCGGGTTCGATTCCCGGTCGGAACAGGCTCCTGGGTGAGGTATTTTTCGGGGTTATTCCACCTGTAAGACAAATATCAGGAAGCTTAGGGCCCAACGGTCCCTGAAAATCATCCGGCCATTATTATTATCCTTCACCGGTGTGGAAAGCAACGGGAAGCTACCATACCTATAATTCCCTAGTAAAGCTGCAAAGCATAGCATGAAAATGTTATGATTGCAGTGAAAGACCTTCCCTCGGGCAGAATTGCTATGGATGGATATATATGGTTGACTCACAGATAAATCATATTTTATGAACTCTAAGGAGCATTTTTATCGGTAGCCTGGAAGATTGCACTCTACAGAATCACTTTTTTCCTGTTCCTTGTGGTATATTCAACTACGTCTGTAGATAGTTTGTACTAAAAAGTAATCAGATATTATTTCACTTAATTTACGATCTGCAAAATCTTCACGGATTGCTAGGTCAGAATCGTTTATATTCACCTGCTTTACTTGTCAGAGACCTGAAAGCTGTGAAAACGTCCTACAATATTGGTCGCTAGCCAGCAAGTAGTAAAACCAGTAGTGGAGCTGCACCTTTAGCCTCTAGGCAATCTTCTTTATGGATTAGCATTTCCTCTAATTCTGAAGGATGTCACTGCTGAACTCCGTCTTCTTACAATTTCGAGCACTTCCATCAACTAATGAATACATTTATTAATACACTAATATGAATCATTCTATATCGAAAATTATATAAAAAATATACATTCAACCTTTAGTTTTATTTTTTATGATCCTTAGAAATGTGATATCGCATTTTTTAAAATTATTTTACATACTAAAAACATGCAAATCTTATATTTGGGAAAGTATTTATGAAAACTAAAAAAATCCGAAAAGGTAAAGTGATCCCACCACAGGCCTTAGGAGGCTGTTGGGGTAGTGGATGTTAAGGCTCCCATCTTTCTAGTCAATCGACACGAGACCCCAGTCGGGTTGTAAGCCCTGCGTGACGACGCCTCAGAATATAGGTTTCGTCAATACTCATTTCCGTTGGAGGCTGAGTCGAAATCAGGGTCATGGTGCTACCAGAGTGTTTAGGAGAGTTTAAAAATATAGAACCCATAGAAACTCGAAACCCCGACCTTCCTATTTGTAGCCTATTGCCTTAACCAATCATACTGCGTGCCTGAAAAGATTCTAAAGCGCCTTACATTGGAATAAAAATTGATTCACATCTTACTTTTTACTAAATCTGTGCTTCAAGGGTCAACGGAAAGAATATTATGTATTTTGATATTTTATTTTATTTGTGCTTATACTTACTTACTTACTCACTGGCACTATCGAACCCGTAGGTTCATGGCCGCGCGGACATAAGCTCTCCATACATCCCTATCCTGAGCCAATACTTTCCAATCATTCCCTGTATATTCTACTTCCCTCAAATCATAGTTAATGTTGTTCTCCCACCTCATTCTTGGTCTACCAACTGGGCGTTTTCCTTCTGGCTTTCCTACAAGAAGTTTCCATGCACGTCTTTCATTCCCCATACGTGCAACATGTCCTGCCCATCGCAGTCTATGAGACTTAATTGTTCTTATTATATCTGGCTTCCTATAAAGACCATGTAGTTCATTGTTATGTAGTCTTCTCCATTCACCTGTCTGTTCATCTCTCTCTTTGGTCCAAAAATTTTCCTAAGAACTTTATTCTCAAATACTCGTAATCTCCTTTCCTCCCTTAAAGTAAGAGTCCATGTTTCGCCCCCATATAATATAACTGGTAGAATAATAGTTTTATTATATATTTTCAGCTTAACGTTTTTTGAAAGGAGTTGGGACATCAAAAGTCTCTGCAATGCATAATAGCATGCATTTCCAGAATTGAGCCTATGTTTTAATTTCTTTGTGCATCTCATTCCTATTTGTGATTATTGTTCCTAGGTATTTGAATCCAGCCACTTCCTCAAAATTTCCCCCATTTGTCATTAGCTGTCCATTTCCATTATATACTGAATTTCTACGTGTGACCATATATTTAGTTTTACTGATATTTACTTCCAGTCCTAATTTCTTAGTGTTACTCAATAGTGTGTGCGTGTTGGCCTTTAGTATCTCTTTCTTATCACCCAATAATACTACATCGTCAGCATAAACTAACAGCTTATTAATACCATTGAGTTGTAAGCCTTCCTCATTCTCTAAAGATTTAATGACATGCTCTAGTACAAAATTAAATAGTAGAGGAGATAGTGCATCTCCTTGCTTCAACCCATTCTGGATTTCAAAAGTGTCTGAAAACTGTTTGCCTACACGTACCCTACTCTTTGGGCCATTTAGACACATTCGTATAAGTCTAACTAACTTTTTAGGAATTCCGAACTCCAGCAGGATACTATATAACTTCTCCCTCTTAATTGAATCATATGCTTTTTTGAAGTCTACATATAGTTGATGTACAGTACCATTATATTCCCATTTCTTTTCTAAAATCTGTCTTATACTAAAAATCTGATCTGTTGTAGACCTGTTTCTTCTAAATGCACATTGATTTATGCTTATACTGCAACTATTATTTGTTAGAATGTTCAGGACATTCTGCAACTATTATTTGTTAGAATGTTCAGGACTAACATTTCTATATATTTTTTTATGATTTTACAATTAAAGGAATAAGAAATTCATCAATTTTCTTATATTTATTCTGAAAATCAATTCTTCTTAATAGCAAATTCATTATCATTAACTGTTTTTCCCAAATCTTCGGAATCTAAATCAGTTTCTGCAATTTTTAGTAACTAAGGTGAAAATCTGATATATTCTAATATACAAATGATAAAATTGATAATGAAGAATAAACATTTCTCAGGTATCTTTCAATTCAATAGAAACTTAATGCTTTAGGCCTGTAGGTACAGGGTAAAAAGGGGTTCGACAAATAAGTTTATCCCCTTTTGCAAAACAGTTTGATTCCTTCTAACGATTCAGGTTACAATTTGGATGCGTTTACTTCTATCTCCACATGACATAAGAAGGCCTACTGAATAAGGGAAGAAAGCAGATCCTTGATGGGTCTAGTTGCACGTTTATTGTAGATCACCGTTGTTATATGATGGTATCGTAAACACTGAAGCTTACAACAATGGGATTACCTTATTTTAGAGGACCAATAGGCCATTCTCCCCTTTATTATTATGCATATTTCACAGAATTACTTTAATATGTTAAAGATTTCCCAGGCTTAACAAGAGCATTAAATAAAAGTACAATAAATTAATATTAAAATAATGTAAAATTTGAAAATAATACGATCTCCTCGCTGTAATTTTGTTTCAGAATCACTTAAGAGTCACTTAGTCATCAGCATATAACAGTCTTGAAGTTTTAATTCTCTCATTGAGACATATTCCAGTTGTATTTCTTTCCATTCTTGAATGATCTTACTAATATAGGCCTATATATTAAATAACAGGGGAGAAATTCCACATGCTTTTCAAAGTCCTCTTGAAGCTGGTATCATACTTTAATGTTTAAGATAATTTATCATAAGTAATGCCACGAGTGATTTCCAAATTATCGATAAATTCACTCCTCAAATCAAGAGTGGCATTTGTTAGGACTATTTAACGAATAAAATTAAGTTGTTTACTCACAAATCATTATTTAAATATAGTTATTTAAACAGATTTATATATTTAATGTATATATTTAATGTATACGGCGATATTTGAAAACAAATGAGAAACGTTTGTTATGTTTCATTTGTTTATCACCGCAACCAGATCATATTTATTGCCAAATAGAATCGCAATATTGTAAGAATGCACCCTAGTGGAGATAAAATTAAACACATCATTACAGATTATTAATTAATTTCTGATGTCCTATGATGTAAATATGTCAATTATATTTTTCTGCAACGTTAATTCCTGGGAAATAATAGTTTAAAAATGTGCAAACAGTGGTTTTTCTTTTTTTATGGTATAATCAATTGCTACGAATGTTTTTCTATTATATCTCGAAAGCAGAATCTGGTTATATTCGTGCACTATACATACAATCTGGGAGCCACTTGATGAGATGAAAGCGATAAAATCGAGGTGAAAAACGACTGTGATTGGTTGTAAATCAAAATTCATTGAAATGTGATTGGTCATTGACCGTCTTTTGGGTCATGAGTTAAATAGTCTTATGAAAAAAATTGTGTTAGTAATTAAACTTTAATAGCTCCTATTAGTTTTATAGGAAATCCATAAAATGTTATGATATTCTATAAAATTGACTGTTTGACTATATCATATGCTTGTTAAAAATCAATCAATAGTAATAAAGTTGGTAAATTAGACTTTTCTTTTATTTGTAATTTGTGGTGTAGTGAAAACCGGATGAGTACAGCTCCTCCTTATCCTAAATCCTGATTGTTCTTCAACTAGGCATTATTCTCCTATTTTGATATTTAACAATAAGAGAACAAATTTTGAGGAGGTGGCTGAATTCAAATGCCTAGGAACAATAATCACAAGTAGGAATGAGATGCACAAAGAAATTATACATAGGCTCAATTCTGGAAATGCATGCTATTATGCATTGCAGAGACTCTTGATGTCCCAACTCCTTTCAAAAAACGTTAAACTGAAAATATGTAAAACTATTATTCTACCAGTTATATTATATGGATGTGAAACATGGACTCTTACTTTAAGGAAGGAAAGGAGATTACGAGTATTTGAGAATAAAGTACTTAGGAAAATTTTTGGACCAAAGAGAGATGAACAGACAGGTGAATGGAGAAGACTACTTAACAATGAACTACATGGTCTTTATAGGAAGCCAGATATAATAAGAACAGTTAAGTCTCGTAGACTGCGATGGGCAGGACATGTTGCACGTATGGGGAATGGGAGACTTGCATGGAAGCTTCTTGTAGGAAAGCCAGAGGGAAGGCGCCCAGTTGGTAGACCAAGAGTGAGGTGGGAGAATAACATTAACTGTGATTTGAGGGAGGTGGATTGTACGCGGAATGATTGGAAGGCATTAGCTCAGGATAGGGATGTATGGAGAGCTTATGTCCGTGCGGCCATGAACCTACGGGTTCGATAGTGCCAGTAAGTAAGTAAGTAACAATAAGAGAACATCTGAAAGTTAAAATATAGTACGTGATATCTCACAATACAGAGAACAGTGGAGGAGGCACAAATGTCGAATGCCATTTGAGAGATTTCCAGAAGTGCAGTGAATAATAGTACCAGATGGTAAGAAGTGGGGAGACCATTAAAAAGATAAGATCTGACCAATTGTTTTGAGTCTCGGAACGGACTTTTGAAGGCTCAATCCTTGTTAGTGCTGATGGTGATTAAGAAGATTGTAAAATGGCCATTTACATACAAACTATAAAGGCCATGAACCCTTTTGACCGATCTCCTGTCTCCTGGTTAGCATTCCTGGCTACAAAACAAGAAGCTTCGGATTAGATTCCCGGGTTTGAATAAGTGCATTTATCTCTAAAAAGAATAATAATAATAATAATAATAATAATAATAGTTTAATTTATTCTGGCAGAGTTAAGGTCATAAGGCCTTCTCTTCCACTCAACCAGCACAAATACAAATAAATATTTGACAAATATAGATATACACTATACTAATTAAAAACAGTTAAAGATACATTAAATGTAGCAATGTAAAGTTCATGTACAAACAACATTTTATACGATAATAATAATAATAATAATAATAATAATAATAATAATAATAATAATAATAATAATCATAATAATAATAATAATAATAATCATAATAATAATATAATAATAATAATAATAATAATAATCCAAATTAAAAAATCGACTGAATGTAGTAGTAGTAGTAGGACTTTATTAGACAAAAAGTAAGATATTTACAATATTATTTACAAATATGGGTCGCACGGGCAGTAAGCCGTACGTGCTGTTGACAGTCCGTTACAATAAAGTAATAATTGGTACTAGTATAAAGAAAAATAAACAAAAACAGCAATAACATTACAAATGTATATGAATGTCTTTGTGTGAGGCTGAAGAAATATATATATATATATATATATAATCAGAGGAACAAAAGGGCAAAGAAAACAAACAAAAAAACAGAGGAACAAAAATGCGAAAAAAAAAATGAAAACAGAGGAACAAAAAAGCGAAACAAAAAATGAAAATAGAAAAAAAAAATCACCGTCTAATAAAGTATAACATAAAAAATGTGGTGGCATTAACCCAAGTATCTAAAATAAGACAAGAAGATACATGAGGATGACTAGCTCTACAGGTTGGTCGACTTTACCCCAGAAAGTTCCCATAGCACTTCTAATTTTCAAGAGGCTTAATGGTCACTATGATCACTTACCTTATCGCTACCTGAAAAATGAATATGTGCTAATTCTAAATAGGGATATATCAATCTTAAATGAGCTATCAATGCACAAACTAGCATTAAGAATAAAGATATTTATTTTTTTTGTTTTTATAATATACAAGAACGATTTTCTAACGTTAACCCTATTACCTAGAATCGATTTGAATACTAATTGTTGTATCGAGATTTTAATCATATGAGTGTATGAAGACAGATACCAGTAGGCCTACATACCTACACAGACAAGAATTATACTCACAGGATCGTACATTATGTAAATACTATATTCGAATAAAGCTATGATCTTTCATAATGTTTTCTAAATAATAAATCATCCGCTTTTCGTGATGGTATTATCATGCCTAATTTGATTGGTCATAATTATCTTCGGTACTTAAATTTCGTAATCAGCTTGTTTATTTTCACTGCAATAAATAGTTCGTTCAAATCAAATTAAATTACTAAGGTTATTATCATTTGTAGAACACATTTATAGGGAGTCTAAATGACAATAAGTTTAAACAAGAAAAAATATCATCATCATCATCATCATCATCACTCCAGGGATTAGGCAATTGCCCGTTCCGACTTCATATTGCATCAGCCCAACGTCTTCTAGGTCTTCCAACATCACGCCTTCCTCTTGCTTGATAATTTCTGGCTAACAATGGATATCTCTCCTTACTCATTCCATCCATATGATCAATCCATTTCTGTCTGTAATTCGTGACTTTATCCAATAAAGGCTGTACTTTCAATTCTTCTCTTATATCCTCATTTCTTATTCTATCAAGTCTTGTACATCCTTTTACTTGTCTTAGGAACCGCATCTCTGCCGTCTGTATTCTATCCCTCTGTCTTTTCACTGGAGCCCAAGTTTCACATCCATACAATAACATTTGATGTTAATAATATCATTGTGGGAAAATTGTAATTGTAGAAGAGTGGTAGACAGTAATACAATCCGGGCAGATGTTTATTAGAAAAACAGTATGATATCGTATTTTAAAATTACACTGAGCAACAAAAAAGAAACTTTTTTTGTCTCAGAAAGAAAAATATGTGATTCTGATAGTATTTTTTCTCCTGAATTCAAATATGATATGTTTTTCTCCATCACGCAAGGTTTCCGAGATACAGGCATTTATTATAATTTCAAATACATTAATATTTTCTACATTCGTAACTACACAATATTGGAACATTCGGACTCACCTAGAAAGTAAGAAATTACGATTTTCTGCTGTATTTCGCCTTAGGAGTATCCCTCTTGATGGTCCAACAATAATCGGCCAGCGTATTAGGATTCCATTTGCCTTGATCTCTCTTTTCCATAGCTGAAACCATTTGAGTTAGCTCATTTGGTTTTATTTTGCAATGGACAAACGGACGAAAAAATGTTTATTAAAAAATAATTATTTAAATCCATTAATTGAAATTGAAATAAAAAAAACTGTGGGTGATGGAGAAATTCCGAATACATATTTGAAAACACGATAAAACTGCATTAAGTACAACTATTCGTACTCATGAGACAAAAATCATGTTGACCAGTGTTATATAGGGAAACAAAAATACATGAACATCCAACGTCTGCCTCTCATATAAGGCAAAGAGATCAGATAAGTTTACAGTGTGTAATGTAGAAATGAGGAATAAAAGATGAAAAAGAAAATCGAACACGGGTACGGAAATGAATCGGTTATGTTAACTAATTCACTGGCACTTTGAAAACCGGAGGTTCATGGCCAGATATAAGCTCTCCACAAATCTCTATCCTGAGTTAATATTGCCTGTATAAATTACCTCCCTTTCATCTCCTTCAAATCATGGCTAATATTATTCTTTCTCCTTATTCTTGGACGTTCTACTAGACGACTTCTTTGTCTCCATGCTCCTCTTTCATTTCCCATTCGTGCCACATATTTTGCCCATGGCAGTCTATGAGACTGTTCATATTATATCCTGTTTCCCAAAAAGATTATGTAGCTCACTCTTGCTCAGTTTTCTCCGTTCGCCTGTCTCTTCATCTCTCTTTAGTACAAACATTTTCCTAAGCACTTTATTCTTAAACATTCGAAATCTTTTATCCTCTCTTAAAGTTGGATGTTTCGCACCCATTTAGTATAATTTGAAGATTTTTAAATTTTTTTTTATTTATTTAGCCTGGTGGAGTTAAGGTCATGTGGCCTTCTCTTCCACTCACCTGGACAAACATATATTACATCAGAATATAACAATCTCAATTAACTCTAATATTAAATACTAAATAAAAATTTGATCAAAAAGATAATATCTATTATATTACCATCAGCTACCACACCTACAATTCCCTAGTAAAGCTGCAAGAATAGCATGAAAATGCTATGGTTGCAGTGAAAGACCTGCCTTCGGGCAGAATTACTATGGATGGATGGATGGATATTACGATCTATAATGTAACCAGTTAATTTAGTTAAAATTAAGACTAAAACTAATAATAAAATGTATACAAGCAAGACATTAAATTGACCCTGTCTAATGTGTTAAAAAAAAGAAAAATAATGAGATATAGAAAACTAATTTTACGATTATACAATATTTAAAACAAAACAAAAGAAAATATTTGTTAATCTTAATATTATTTTCATAAATAATTAAATTTATTAATTGTTAAAATAATATTATCAGTGAGGTGTATAAGTTAGTTTGTTATTAAATAATTCTTTAATTTGTTTTTGAAGGATGTTATAGTTTGACAGTCGCTGACATAGGGTGGAAGGGAATTCCATGTTTTGGTAAGTGAGGCCGTAAAATATAATGAATAATATACAGTGTGATGAGGAGGGATATAAAGGACAATGTGCTGATGGGATCGAGTGTCAAAATTCTGTGTGTCGGAGAGTCTGATGAAGCGGTGTGATACATAATTAGGCGATGATGTGTGAAGTATTTTATAGAGAAGGGTTAGGTAATGGACAGTTCTACGATCTCTTAGACGAAGCCACGATAACTGTTCCAGGGACGGTGTAACATAGTCAAATTTGCGAATACCACAAATAAAACATGCGCAAGAATTATGAACACGTTGAAGTCTTTGAGTGAAAATAATATTTAAGTCTGTAAAAAGAGTGTCACAATAATCAAAATGGGGCATTGCAAAGTGTTTCTACTAACATTTTCCTAAGAGCGAATGGCAGACAATTTCTTACGCGACTTAATGAATGTATTATTGTGAAGACTGTTTGCTTTTATAATTTTGGATTAACATCTTTTTAAAGGAAATGGGATGACAAGAGTTCTTGTTAGGGCATCTCATTTTCTGCTGCTTCTGATTACCTCTTCATTAATTACACGTACCAATTCCAACACAGGTTGAGAAAACTAGCTATAACGTCTGAGGAATCGGGGTGTTGATCATAAGAGACCCATTTATTTGCTGGGTGTTCGTCCATCTTTGTGATTAAGCACTGTGGATGTGAGACAAGCAGCTGGCTGGTAGGCCAAGGGCTTTCCATACCAACCGCGTCATGCAATTAATTACTAATTCCCACAAAATCGCATACGCGACATGAAGGGAAGCTACTGCACATGCGAAAACAAACCAGGAGATGATCCAAAACCTTTATAATTGTGATAGCCTATCAATTAAGTCTTTGTGAAGTACTGATTGCCACGAATACCCACACATGAACAGAGAACCAATGTTTATTAGAGCTTATGTGGTTGTTTCTGTTTGCACTTGAATTCTGTGCTTGACTAGTGACTGATAAAATGCCACTGCATTTGTTGGAATTAGTACTTAGTAACCAGTTAATTTTCTGATCCATATTTACTGGAACTGTTCAGTTCATTTTTGCTTCTCATCTCTACGTGTCTCACGAATTCTGAAGGAATAAAGCTATTAAAGATGATCTCATGAAAATATTTCAGAAAAAATATATGTATCTGTGCCTGCGTGTGTCTGTTAACGTTCTAGTAGCCGCAATTTTTGTTTTATCTGAACCAAACTTGGCACATAACAATCAATTAGGTGTTCATCTGAAACGATAATTTTAAACTCGTTCTAGAGGTAACAATTTCCAACGCTTCACAACGAAACTCCGTACATGGTATTAAAATAGAACGTGAAAAGTATTCTCCAAAAATCAGCGAAATCTGACTATTAGAAGTGGGGGTTTAACGCAATTTAAGAACTCTAGCAAACGCAAAGTTTGCTTCATCGCAATATATATCATACAATTTGATTAACTCTTAAATTGGGAATTTATCCTATAAGATACATTAGTTTAATTTATTTAATACCTTCAATGGGGAAATGAAAAAAATGAATCAGTGAATATTATTTAAATTTGTCTCAAATTATACAACAGTTGCAACAAGTCGTAACTTACGGTTATGCATTTTTTCACTACAATTCGGCACTTTTAAATAGGCTGCTATTCGAAATTGAGTTTCTCCAATTTAACTATATATATATATATATATATATATATATATATATCCATCCATCCATAGTAATTCTGCCTCAGGGCTGGTCTTTCACTGCAATCACAGGATTTTCATGCCATGCTTTGCAGCTTTACTAGGGAATTACTCGTATATGTATGGTAGCTTCTCGTTGATTTTCACACCGGTGAAGGATGATGATGATGATGATAAGGATAATGATTATGATGATAAGGATGATGATTATGGCCGGATGATTTTTCGGGGACCGTTGGGCCCTAAGCTTCCTGACATTTGTCTTACAGGTGAGGAAAAACTCCGAAAAAAAACTCACCCAGGAGCCTGTCCCGACTAGGAATCGAACCCGGGCCCGCTGCGTGACAAGGCAGCGCGCTACCTCGAGACAACAGCGGTGGAGATATATATATATATATACTAACTAATACCCGCCGTGCGCTGCTACGCCTAAATAAATGAAAATTAATGTGCTTTTATGTTTAGTTCAATAAGTAAGAGGAAAAATAATTATAAATGCATATCGCAATTATTTCATGATTCCCCGTGCTTATTACAGTGTGTTGCCCGGGAATCTACTTATCTCGATCTTCTTAGCACAAATTAGCTAAAAGACAAAATTCGTTATTGTGAGTAAAAGAATACCCGCCATGTGCTGCTATGCTTGCACAGGAATCTACGTACTTGTCTCGATCTTCTTGGCATCAATGAAAGACAAAAATGGTTATTGTGAGTTATCCGTAAGAAATAAACATATGCTCTCTCGGACTTTTTTGTAGAGCATTTTGAGATATTCAATTTTGTTTACATTAATTTTGTGTATTTGTTATGGTTTAGGCAGCGTAAGCCATTTAAGCGTCCAAAGAGCTACTTTTTTCACGTTTTACACTACAAAGAGTGATTTTTTAAGGGTGTAGGAGTTGATTATCATAACTCTCTTATAGCCTATGTTCGTCCCGGGAATCTCCTTAACATTTTGCAAAAAGCCCCATCACAATCGGATCAACGGTAAGGCCAGCGTATAAAGTACGAACAACAAACATCCATTTATATATATATATATATATATATATATATATATATATATATATATATATATTCCATAAACCAGCAAAATCGGATCATGAAATCGACTGGTTGGGGAATTGGCTTAGTTTGACTGACTTTTAATAATTACTTTTGAAACACCTTATTAGACTATAGTAACAAGGCCCAAATTAAAGTAGTATAATCTACGATTTTTTGTTTTTCGCGCAAAAATAAATATAAGAGGTCTTGAAAAAACGTTGATGAATATTGCAAAGCTAGGATTTTATGAGACTTGCAGGATTTTCTGAATAAGATTCGTGTAAAAATATATCGGTTAGCACTTAACTTAAATCTTAAACACTGCAATGGAATCTCAGGTTCTTTTATTTACTAGTAGAGTATGTACTTTCTGGCAGCGAAATGGAAGAGCGCTAAAAGCATTTACCTGTTGATGATTCAAATCACTCAAGAAAAATGCAGCAGGCGTGTTTTCAATTGTTTCAGGGCGGATAAACATTACATGTAATGTAATTGATGCTCTTTTGTTCTCTGCCTGGAAATGAACAACAATAACCAAGCCCAATCACTTAAAAAGAAGACTTGTAACTACAGGAACTTCAAAATGTTGTTGCATCTCAAAATACAGTACTAAAATAACGAAGAAATTTCCTGAAAACTGAGTTAATTTTATATATAAATGGCGAGCGAGTTGGCTTAGACTTATACGTTAGTGTTTGAGAATCGTATTCGCGAGTCCCAGCATTCAAACCCCAGTGTCGAACATCCTCAGATTTTTTCTTGATTTTCCTCAATTTTCATATAATATTCTAGTTACGGTTACATTAACATGAGTAATTTCACAGTTAACTTCTCTCTACGTTGGTTTAATATATATATATATATATATATATATACACTTTAGATTAATCTCTCTCTCTCTCTCTCTCTCTCTATATATATATATATATATATATATATATATATATATATATATATGGTATGACAAGAAAAATAAATGCCTGGACGGGATTCGAACCCGGATCTCTGAGTCTGTACCTCAGCGTGATATCCATTACACTACCAGGCGAATCCAATTCAAACACTTATTTTTCTTATATATGTATTATACTCTCCATTATTACTAGATGTCGCGAGAACACTGTCTTCACTGCCATCTAGTAGCTGACTATAACAAGTTAGCAAATTAAAGAGAATATTTTTTATTTTTACTTTATAGCAGTGACGCTTTATAGATGTTATAATTAAATGTTTAACATTGAGCAATGCAAGCTTAATATGGTATGATAAGAAAAATAAATGCCTGGACGGGATTCGAACCCGGATCTCTGAGTCTGTACCTCAGCGTGATATCCATTACACTACCAGGCGAATCCAATTCAAACACTACTAGATGGCAGTGAAGACAGTGTTCTCGCGACATCTAGTAATAATGGAGAGTATAATACATATATAAGAAAAAAAAAAGTGTTTGAATTGGATTCGCCTGGTAGTGTAATGGATATCACGCTGAGGTACAGACTCAGAGATCCGGGTTCGAATCCCGTCCAGGCATTTATTTTTCTTATCATACCATATTAAGCTTGCATTGCTCAATGTTAAACATTTAATTATAACATATATATATATATATATATTCGTCCCTCTTTTTAGGCAATATTATATACCCCTCCCCTACCGCATATGTATTTATTTATTTATTTATTTATTTATTCCTGGTGAAGTTAAGGTCATGTGGCCTTGTCTTACACTCACCAGGACAAAGGTATATTACATCAGAATATAACAATCATAATTAACTCTAATATTAAATTCTAAATGAAGATTTGATAAATAAGATAATATATATTATATCATCATCATCATCATAGTACATTCACGAATTCAGGCCATTCGTTGACCCGTTTCGGCCTCAAGAGAAACACCATCCAGAAGTATTTTGAGTGGACGTCCTGGTCTTCTTCTTCCTGCAGGTTGATATCTTAACATTTGTTTGGGTATTCTGTGATCTTCCATTCGATGAACATGTTGCATCCATCTTGACTTATAATCAGAAATTTTGTTTTCTAAAGATTACATGTGTAATTCTTCTAAGATGTCTTCATTTTTTTTGTGATCTAGTAGTGTGTATCCTGCAGTCCTCCGAAGATATCTCATTTCAGCAGATCTAAGTCTCTGTATATCCTTCTGTTTCAACGTCCATACTTCGCTACCATACAAAAGAGTTGGAAGAGCCAGTGTTTTATACACTTTCAGTCTTGAATGCTTTTGGACTAACTGTGGCTTGAAGATAGAATTTATTAACCCTAAAATTCTTAAAAATTTAGATATTTTTGCATTTACATCCTTTTCTTCTTCATATGAGATATTGCATCCTAGATATGTAAAATTATTCACCTGCTCCAAAATTTTATTGTCTAGTACAATTTTACTTCTTCTGACAGGATCTACACCTTGAAATGCCATAATTTTTGTTTTTTCTGTAGATATCTTTAATCCATATTCTTCTGTAATTTTGTTAAGTTCATACAGACCTTTCTGTAGATTATCTTCGGAATTTGCTATTATTATTTGGTCATCTGCAAACAATAGGGTGTTTAATTTTCTATATTCTGATATTCTTATTCCAAATTTATATATTTTGTTCCAGCAACATATTACTTCATTGATATAAATTGCAAAGAGTGTTGGGGATAGGGGGCAGCCTTGTCTCACACCACGATTTATAATTCCTTCTTCAGAAAATCTGTTATTTAATTTAATCTTCATGGTGTAACTACAGAAACTAAGAAGAAACTTAAAGGAACGAAAGAAACACAAAATTATGTACAATTATATATTATATTACGATCTATAATACAACCAGTTAATGATAGTTAAGATTAAGACTAAAACTAATAATAAAATGTATTCAAGCAAGATAAATGAAATTGTTGATACACTGTCCCTGTCTGATGTATATAAAAAACAAAAACATAATGAGATACATAAAACTAATTTTACGGTCATATAATATTTAAACAAATGAAAATATTTGTTAATCTTAGTATTTTCATAAATAATTAAATTTATTATTTGTTAAAAGAATACTATCAGTGAGGTGTACAAGATAGGTTGTTATTAAAAATCTTCAGGATGTTATAGTTTGACAGTCTCTGACATAGGGCGAAGGGAAATCCATGTTTTGGCAAGGGAGACTGTAAAAGATAATGAATAATACACAATGTGATGAGGAGGGATATAAAGGCCAATGTGCTGATGGGATCGAGTGTCAAGGTTATGGGATCGATCTGGAGAAGATTGTATATTCTGGATTCGCAAATATACTGTTTAACCACACAAACACATGATGGAGGACCTTCGCATATGAGCGATCACATCAATTGCAGGGGCACCACTGATACAATACACACGCCATTAATACATTACATGCACACTAAACAAGGCAATTATTATAACTTATGAATTATGTAGATGGCCAGATAATCAGGACTAATTGGGTCTTGAAGTTTCCAGACAGTTGTCTTGAAGCTAAGGAAAAATCCTGATAAAACCCTGCCGCAGGAACTAGTTCCGAAAGATGATCGAACTCGGAGTCGCTACATAAGAGGAAATAACGTTGCTTCGAGACTACCGCGGTAAACATCATCGTTTATCATAACTATGAATCTTTTAAGGTAGCCAAATGCGTCGTCATCGAATTAGGGACCCGCATGATTGGAGTAACGATATACCATCTGTCTCTATAAATTTGTATAATATTATTACAATTTAATTAGTTAAATTCTCTACAAAATACATTATAAATACATTAAAAATTAGCAGGATAGAATCAAAGTATTGTTAACTCGATATGCTTTTAGAAGCAGCTATAAATAAAAATAATCATACATACATATGGCCTAGACCATGTCATGGGCATAAGTCATGACAACTTTTTTTGTGAAAATTTGAGCGTGGGTGAAATACCTAAAACATACATATGAAAGAACAAGGGAATAAACGAAATTTTAAGGAATTTAACAACACTCCAACATTTTGTTCCTCCTGTTTATTAAGATACGAGTAATTTTCATATCAATGGATACATAAAAAACAAGATCTAAGTAGGATAACGGCGGCAGAAATGAAATTTTTGAGATATGTTAAAGGGTGCACTAAGGAAGACAGAACCAAGAACACAGAAATAAGACAGGAACTTGAAATAATTGCAATAACTGATAAAATACATATAGACAAAGATGGAAGCAACACATAGACAGAATGAATGAAGATAGATATCCAAAACAACAAAATACAAACCTAAAGGCACCCGAGATGTGGGCAGACCTAGAAAGAGATGGGCTGAAGTCGGAACGGGCCAACAGACCTAATCCATGAATGCAGATGATGATGATGATGATGATGATGATGATGGTATATAGTTTTCATGTTCCAGAATAATTACATCACACCTTTTATTTTGTTTACTCTTTTTTTACGGTTTGGACACGAATGAACATTACAAATGCTGTTCAACAACAGATGACCAGATTCACACATGGTGAAGAACATGGTGAGGCAGATGGTATTAGGCGCCTCCCACATCATTGGCAGCGTGTTGTGAACGTTGCAAGATACTACTTTGAGGGCCTGTAGAATGAGAGAGAGTGAGTTAGTGGGCGAGGACGAGAGTAAAAAAATAGTGAGAAAATAAAAAAGAATGATGTAATGATTCTGGAACATGAAAACTGCATTGATATGGCAATTACATTAATAAACATGAGGAGCAAAATGTTGGAGTGTTGTTAAATTTCTTAAATTTCGTTTATCCCTTGTTCTTTCATATGTATATTTTAAAATTTTCACCCACGCTTAAATTCTCACAAAAAATAGTTGCTATGACTTATGCCCCAACCCTTGTATACACATACATTTTATAGTGTTCTGCCCTAGGGCAGGTCATTCTCTGCAGCTTTACTAGGGAATTAGTAGGTGTGGTAGCTTCCCGTTGCTTTCTACACCGGTGAAGGATGATGATGATAGCCAGATGATATTCGGGGACCTTTTGGGCCTTAAAGCTACCTGACATTGGTCTCACAAGTGAGGAAAACCTCCGAAAAATAAAAACCACACCCAAGAAGCTTGTCCCGACCGGGAATCGAATCCATACCCGCTGGTGACAAGGCATCGCGCTACTTCGAACCACAGCGTATATTCAATAAATCTGAATAAACCACTCAAAATATATTTACATTTAGGTTTGCATTTATATTTGCCTACATTATTTCAAATTAATTATTTTTATGTAAATGATAAGACATAATCCTAAAAATATATCCTTCCTTCCCTCTAGGTTCTTCTCAAGCGTTTATACGTAAAATGGGATTTAGTGGGATTCATTGAAGAACGAGTATATTTTTAATAATGTTTTTCTACAGTATATTGCTTCTCAGTTATTTAATATTCAATAAATTAAGTGCTTATATACATAGTTACGAATTATCTGTCCTGCGCCGTAACCGTGCGGTTTAAGGCATTTGTTTAAGTCCCCGTGAGGGTACAAACTTTTTCATGGATTATATATATATAAAATTGTTAGTAATCGTATATTAAGCGATTAATATCCATATATATATACATATGAATTATTAACAATTTAAATAATTATTAATGCATATCTACTTGAAAATGTACTAGAAAAAGTGTTCTATGCCACGATTTTCTTATTCCATATATTTTGTGTATGTTTTGTAAGGACTATTGTATCATAAATCTTGTTTCAATTTTTTTAGTACTGGTAATAATTTTGATTATAATTCGTATTAATTTCATTAACGTTATTACTCTTATTTTCATTTTGACCGAATTTTCATTGTTTATCTAATATTACAATTATAGTGATTGCTGTAATGTAATGTAACATATGTTTGTCCTAATTGAGTTGAAGAAACGGACGGACACATGGTCTCAACTCATTCAAGGTAAATAAATATTAAATAAATGATCTCAAGTTTAATATTAAAAACAAAATAAGATGCTCTACTAATCAACAGATAGAAATTTACAATAGTATTTCAACCTATTGATTCACCTTAGATTGACTGTAATAATTGACAACGTACGAATGAGTTATTTATTAATAATTGTGAATGAAAAAAGTCAACAAATAAAATTATACGCAGCCAAACCAAAAATCAAGTTAAAATGACAATTCTTGTAAAATAAAATATTACTTGCAATACATCCAGAATAACTTTTAAACCGTGAAATGCGATGCATAGTAAAATTTAAATTGGATTATATCATATAGGTAGGATATAATTAATAATAATAAAAAATAATAATGTAAAAATAATATGAATTTTCTTCGGAGGTGTAAAAAAGTATTGTATTCTGGAAAAATATTGGCACTAAATTCATTTTTAAAAGTTTCGCTTATTCTTATTAATAAAACTGAACAAAATTTAAATTGTAAGAAATGGAAGAGGAAAACAATATTTTGTTTGTTTAAATGGGTATAGTCTAAATTGATCTCTAATTATCAACATATAATGATAATTAAATCTTGCAGTATTTATGGTAGAAGTGAGACAAAATGAAAAACGAAGATGTTAGAACTCATTGCAACTTAAGTAGAATAAGGAAGTGTTGCCAAAATGTCAACTAATTATGTAGGCAACTGTACAAACACATGTCATCCGCCAATTATAATAAAGAGCGTTGCTTACTTTGTTTTTTTGACCAGTTTTGATGACCACGTGTAGATAGAGAAAAGCTTGAGCACTTAAATGATATGAAGGCCAGCATCCATCAAATTAAATAATAGGTTACTTCCATGGAATAATTACTTAATGTTACTTCCCTATTTAAAAAACTGTTACTCAAATTTCTTGACATAAAGCACAGCAATAGCGTAGCTCACTAGATAACACTGTATGTTGAAAGTTAAAAATTAAATTGTACCTGTTGGTAGGTGCCGTCGTCCTCAACTTCGTTAATATATTGTATATAAAATTAACTGGAGCGCTTTCGGAAGTTACCTTCCATCTTCTGCAGGTTGAGTTTCCGTTACTTGTTGTTGTTGTGTACGGTGATGTATACTCCAACTGTTTGTAGCAGCAACTGACTTGTTTTTGACGAGTAACGGAAACTCAACCTGCAGAAGATGGAAGATAACTTCCGAAAGCGCTCCAGTTAATTTTATATACAATATATTAACAAAGTTGAGGACGACGGCACCTACCAACAGGTACAATTTAATTTTTAACTTTCATCATATGACTTCACCTCAACGGAATTTGATATGAATTTCACTAGTATTAACACTTTCGAGGAAGTGGCTGAATTCAAATACCAAGGAACAATAATCACAAATAGGAATGAGATGCACAAAGAAATTAAACATAGGTTCAATTCTGGAAATGCGTGCTCTTATGCATTGCAGGGACTCTTGATGTCCCAACTCCTTTCAAAAAACGTTAAACTGAAAATATATAAAACTATTATTCTACCAGTTATATAATATGGATGTGAAACAAGGACTCTTACTTTAAGGAATGAAAGGAGATTGCAAGTATTTTAGAATAAAGTAGGGGCCTACTTAGGAAAATTGTTTGACCAAAGAGAGATGAACAGACAGGTGAATGGAGAAGACTACATAACAATGAACTACATGGTCTTTATAGGAAGCCATATATAATAAGAACAGTTAAGTATCGTAGACTGCGATGGGCAGCAGGACATGTTGCACGTAAGGGAAATGAAAGACTTGCATGGAAGCTTCTTGTAGGAAAGCCAGAGGGAAAACGCCCAGTTGGTAGACCAAGAATGAGTTGGGAGAATAACATTAATTATGATTTGAGGAAAATATATTATACAGAGGATGATTGGAAAGCATTAGCTCAGGATAGGGATGTATGGAGAGCTTATGTCCACGCGGCCATGAATCTACGGGTTCGATAGTGCCAGTGAGTAAGTATTAACACTGTATGTGTTTATGGCTACGACATTAATTTAACTCTACAAGTAATTTTTTCAAAATAAGAAATAAGATCTTAGACACATTACTTTTTTGCAGACGACCAAGTTCTAATATCTAGCTCAGAAGATGGTCTACAGAAATCACTCTTTTCAATTAAATAACACTATACAGAATTATAATTTCAAAATATCAATAAGTAAAACGAAAATCTTAGCTTTTAAAGGGTCAGATAACGTAAGAGCTAAAATAATTCTGGAAGGGAAACCCGTTGAACAAGTGAAACATTTTAAATACCTAGATTATGAAATCTGCTATTTAAAAAAATTAAGATCTGTTTAACAAACTTAATAAATTTAATTACATATGTGGCACAATTAAGAGAATATTTAAAAATATAAGAAAGGAAACAAAACTAAAATTTTATAAAGCAGTGGCAGTCCCCCTACTTTTGTATGGTAATGAATTTTGGGTTTTAACTAAAAGAGAAGAGAGGATCATAGAAGCATCTGAAATGAGATTTCTGAAAAGTGTAGCTGGCTGCAAACTTCTAGATAAAAGAAGTGAAGATATTAGAAATGAGCTAAATATTTTTAAACTTTTAGATAAAATACAAGAATCTAGAAAAAAACTGGAAAGAACATGTTCAAAAAATGAAAGATGGACGCATACCAAAAAGTATGCTTAATTACAAACCAAAAGAAGACAGGAATATTGGTAGACCAAAAAAAAGATGGATTCAACTTTTTGAATGAAAATCTATGAGACCGGAACAAGCCACATGTCCTTAATCCGTGATTTGTGATGATGAAGTAATTTTTACTTAGGCCTATGTAAGATTTTATTTTGAAACTCTTTAACATTTTTGATCTTATCGCGTCTACGATGGAAATAAATAAATAAATAATAATAATAATAATAATAATAATGATAATAATAATAATACCTTTATTTCTCCTGGAAGAATTAATGTCTTAACCAGGTTTTATAAATACGATAAATAGTATTACAACCTACCTAATTTACAACAAAAATATATTATTACAAAGTGTATCTACTATACAATTATTATTATTATTATTATTATTATTATTATTATTATTATTATCATCCGGTATCATGGCAGCTGCCGCCGTCTTCCGGAAACCAAACGTCATTCCTCTCTATCCATCCATTGATCTTCCTCCATTCCTCTGATATTCATAGCTGCTTGTACCCCTTCTATCCAAGTTTTCTTCGATCTTCCTCTCTTCCTCCTTTCCATTGGGATCCATTCAATAATAATAATAATATTATTATTGTTATTATTATTATTGATATTATCTACAATACATGTTGATTTAAACTAGAATTAACGAATAAAAATAAAATTAACAATCATAATAATAAAAATATAAAATGTACAAGATAAAAAATAAAATAAAACTACTGATGACATAATAAATAAAATTGTGGAGAAAATGAATAATTTATTCAACGGGTATATACTATATCTACAGTTGTTTGTATCCACAAGTGCTGGATAAACTGACTTAATTAATTATTAATAACTTATTAAATGTTATTTAATGATGAAATGGATCTGGTAATGAAATTCCCACCCATTGTTTACTCTTACATGCAAGAAAAGTCAAAATATCTCTGGGTAGTCAGCTCCGAATTTTGAACTCGGGAGATCCCGAATGTTCCCAAATACTATCATATGAACATTTATGATAACATTGTATTTTTTTTTTAATTTCATGTAGCCTATATTCACAAACAAGATAATTTGTAAAAAAAAACTCCATGATGCGACAGGTCTGGAAAGGCAATTGGCCTATAGCCAGGCTGTTGACATATCATCCACATGTGTTAATCACATAAGACGACGATCACCCAGCCAGCATAGGGATGATCAGCTTGTCCGGTCCTCCAGACGTTGTAGCTGGAATTCTCAACCTGGAGCAGCTACTCATTTTAGATACCCAAATTCCTCACGATACTGGGTTGGATGGTCCCAAACTGGCCGAAATACCGAATATCATGAATCATTTTCCTCCCCCATCGGGAATTAAACCAAGGCCTTAAACAGCTTCGGAACAGCTTAATTTGTAACTATATATACGTTCATTAATGATTCCCACTAAATCCAAATTATACGTATAAACATTTCAGAACAACCTGGAAAGAGGGAAGGATATGTTTTTACGATTAAGTCTATCATTTACATTGATATGGGTGTTTGTTATAAAAAATTAATTTAATTTGAATTAATCTAGACAAAAATAAATGCAAAACACCAACATGAATACATTCAATAAATTGAATATAAATCACTCAAAATATATTCGCGTCAACTGTGTTTGGAATATTGTGAATCTCGATCATTTAAATTTTTTTAGAACCAAACTGGATATAAATAGGTTATTAGATGCAAATAAATGCAGTATCAAAGCATTACACTAAAAGTGAAAATGTTTAGATAGTTATAATGATTAATCAACAAAAATTTAAAAAAGCTCTAGAATATATATATATATATATATATATATATATATATATATATGACATAAGAAAAATAAATGCCTAGACGGGATTCGAACCCGGAACTCTGGGTCGGTACCCCAGCGTGTTATCCATTACACCACCAGGCGAAACCAATTAAAACACTTATTTTTCTTATATACATATATATTATATTCTCCATTATTACTAGATGTCGCGAGAACTCGGTCTTCAATGCCACCTAGTAGCTGACTATAACAAGTATGCAAATTAAAGAGAATATTTTTACTTTATAGCAGTGACGCTTTATCAACATTATAATTAAATTTTTGACATTGAGCAATGCAAGCTTAATATGACATATAAGAAAAATAAATGCCTGGACGGGATATATATATAATTATATATAATTTATACCTCCTTATTAGTCGCATTATTCACTAAATTAAAATAAATTAAAATATAATAAACCCTACGAATAATAAAACATTATGTATAGTATTTTTATCCATCAAAACAATTGAAATTAAAAAAAAAAGGTTCACCATTTGACTTGGTATATCTTGATGAAGAAAAGGGGTTAGATTTCTCGTCCCAATATAATAAATCAGGCGCGTATAATGTATATTTTTGGTGACAGTGTGAACTGTCGAATATAATGAAATCTCATTATAATACCAATCGTAAATTAAGCCCCTCAAAGTTGAGTAATCAGTCTTTACATGAGAACTTGCATCACGAAGATCAAACCTTTCACAGGGCAATACAAACAGCATTCGCCTTTTTATTACGTTGAATACTGATTTCTAAAGAATGGTGGTAGGACTGTGCATTCATATAATTGGATTTTATGATATTTAAATACAACAAGAACAATTCCTCGGTCTATTAAATTAAGCAGTAATTTTGGTGGGGTTGTACAAGAC
This sequence comes from Diploptera punctata, assembly GCA_030220185.1. NCBI lineage: Eukaryota > Metazoa > Arthropoda > Insecta > Blattodea > Blaberidae > Diploptera > Diploptera punctata. Next base: position 4,992,650 of record JASPKZ010000043.1, on the reverse strand, counting down.
CAGCTTTTCACTTACGCGACTTATGCCATTTTTGATGTAATTTAAAGTATTACGAGGTGTTAATGATACCATTTACCTCTGCGATTTAACCATCGTCAAAATATCGAAACCTATCATGAAATGAAGTAGTGGAAATATGATTTTACGTTGTAACCGTCAGACATACTGAATTTTCCATAGAATAACAGATATGAAGAGGTCATTTATGTTACGTATTAAATCAGATTTAAAATGCAAGGAAACTAAAAGCTAACTAAACCTAAATCATTGAATGGAAACTAAATCAATTACTCTAACGTAGGTGAATTCCAGGGAACGTCCTTTTTATTATTTTAAGCGGTTAAATGTGTAAAAGACAAATTCGGACATAATTTGTTGAAGCCACTGATATGCTGTATCGGTGGTATATCTGTGGTTATCGGTGGTGTATCTGTGGTCATCGGTGCTCATAGTTGTGATAATCGGTGGTTTATCGCTGGTTAGAAGTAAGAACTATTGTAACCTTCGTGGTCATGACAGAAAATAGTCCCACTTTATTTTCATATTTACGAGAAAATAAAGAAATGATAATAAGTTTCCCAGATTGAAATACGTTAAATATAGTATTAAATTAATATGTATGCCAATTATGTACTGTTAAAGTGCGTAAATAAAAAGGCACTGTTCTCCCACCCGGCCGTAATTTTAATCTTAGTCTTTGAAAAATAACTAAAAAGAAAACAAAACAAAAATTTTCTTCGTCGATAAAACTAAAGCTACGTAAGCAGTATATTCACCCACAATTAATGATTTGGAAATATTTTAATTGTCCGAATAATATGGGGCTTCCCTTGACAGTTAAATTATTCTCATATTTAGAATGTTTCCTTTCGACAGGTTAAAACAACAGTAATCAATGTTATATTTGTACCCATTGTTTTGCTTTCGGTAAATGACTAAGAGAGAGGAGAAATTAAGTGACAAATCATAAATTGGCTATATCGCAAAGATATTTTGCAGGTTCTATGTATTTCAAAAGTTTACAATATTGATACTTAAGTATCTCGAAATATCCTAACCGGGAAGTTCATGCAGTATCAAGAAAAAATATAATAAATAGTAGAGAATGACGGAAAGCTGTTCGGCACATTTTTCTGTTATCCAACAGCACTTCAATCTGATGTCTACTCAACAAGAACAGGTAGATGCAATAAACCGGAAATTAATTAAAGGATGTGCATTAAATTACATTACAGTCCGACTCTGGGGACGCTAGTGAGAGTAAAGAGACAAGACAAATGAGGATCACAGCGCGATGTAATGAGGTGGCACAATTCCAAACTGAAGCAGCGAGCGAGAGAGATGATTGCAGGCTCCAAACATTCCGTTAATAGCTTTACCAATGTTACAACTACAAATACACAAGCCATACATTACACATCAACAAAATGCAATCCATTTCTATTCTGACTAAATAAAATTGTATTTTATAATATAAGTTTCTTTTCTTATTTGACCCCATCTGCCATAGCTTCTTTCTCTGTACACAGGGTCTGCAATGGGGTTCACTCAGTCTCGTGATGGCAAATGAGTAGCTACTTGATATGGGGTGGCGAAATCCGGTTAAGAAAACAAACTGAGCATGAGGGATTGTGTCACTTTAACCACGTGACTCCCTGTACTGTCATTTGTTTGCTGTGACAACCAGAACAGCCAAAGTTGTCGTGGCACAAATTTATTTCACTTCTCATATTCGTTTTTTATTGTTATGAATTACAGGGACTCTTGTTATCCCAACTTCTCTAAAAAAATGTTAAACTGAAAATATATAAAACTGTTATTCTCCCAGTTATATGGATGCGAAACATGGACTCTTACTTCAAGGGAGGAGAAAATATTACAAATATTTAAGAATAAAATTCTCAGGATTTTTTAAACCGAAGGGAGATGAACAGACAGGCGAACGGTGAAGACTGCATAACAATGGTCTTTATAGGAAACCACATATGATAAGAACAGTTAAGTCTCGTAGACTGTGCAGGGGTAGGGCATATGGCATGAATAGAAGCTTCTTGTTGGAAAACCAGAGAGAAAACGCCCAGTTGATAGACCACGAATGAGGTGGAAGAATAACATTAAACATAATTTGAGGGAAGTAGATTATACGTGAAATGACTGGAAAACAGCTCAGGGTAGAGATGTGTGGAGACCGTATGTCCGTGCAGCCATGATCTTATGAGTTCGATAGTGCCAGTGAGTTATTTATTTATTTTTTATGTAGGAATTAACCTACACCCCATCCCCCTAATTTCAAATTCAGATCATATTTTCAACTTCTTTCCTTAACATAAGAAACCACGTTCCATACCCATAGAGTACTATATGTGATATTATAATTTTATAAATTTTATCCTTTAGATTATTAAACAAAAGCGCAGAAGACATGAGACACTGAAATGGATAGTAACATAAGTTCGCAGGTAAACAGAAATTTTGAACAATGCATTTAGATTAAAACCAGTAAGATGCAAATTATAAGTGGAAAGAAAAATTATAGAATAAGTAGGCCTATTAGAATTTAATTTTTTAGGTGTATTAATAACAAACACTAAAAATGTAGTAAAAGAAGTAAAGAAACAAGCTGATAAAGCAGCACAAATATCAGGATATACGAAAGATTTAACTTGGCGCAACAAATGTATGTCAGTAGAAAGCAAAACCCGCACATACAAAACGTATATGGAGCAGAAACTAGGGTTGATACAACAAAAACTAAACAAATAATAAGCACATGTGAAACGAAGATCTTAAGAACTATTGAGGAGAAAACATTGGTATTCGATAAGTTACACAACACAGAAATTAGGGACAAATGTCATATTCAAGACATAACCAAATTTAATATAGATGGATGAAAAAATTGGGAAGGTCACATAGAAAGAATGGAAGACAACCGACTTGCAAAAAGAGCTAAAGAAGATATACCAATGGACGGTAGAACAAGAGAAGACCGGCCAAGAGTTGGATAAACAGTGAATGCACATCCAATACGTCTTCCTCCGAGGAGTAATTTTGTAAATAAACACGATGAAAATCCTACAAATTATGAATAACAAGAACAAGAAGAGCATTTAGATGGTTTATATTTCAATATGCAGTAATTAAATGCATAACGTAATAAAATAAATCACACTAAAACTAAATTATAAATGGAATATTTTTATGTACAGGTAAGTTTAATAGTATCGTTATTAAACTCCGCTATAATAACTTAAGTCATTAGCGTCACAACTTGGGTGTGAAAAAATCGACAATTTTTGCTTAGATATCTCTTATCTCAGGCTTGAAGTTTCTCTCAAACTCATTCAACCATTTCTCTATACCCATGCGTCCATTTCGTTTCATTTTATTTACACCTGTGGTGGTGCGACAGGCCTAAATAGGCGGTATCTGTGTAATTCAGACTTTAATAATGAAGACTTCATCTCATCTCATCCCTCGATCTGTTATTTCGCCGACACGAGTAAACAGTTTTATAAATTCATTTAACTTGCTGTTACCTAATGATTGAAAATAATGAAATAAAAATAAATGTTCTTCCTTTATTAATATTTTTATAGCCAATTAATGTTTTAAACTCTTTGTGAAGAGTACTTAAGATTGAGTTTCATAGAATAACATTTCGTGAAGGTAATAATAATAATAATAATAATAATAATAATAATAATAATAATAATAATAATAATAATAATAACAATAATAATTGTTTACAGTTTCAGCAATTCAGCAATTCAAGTTTTTTTTAAACTTTTAAGTAGAAAATGACTAAAAATGTTTGAATCCACAGTAAAACATTTGAATAACTCATATGAAAGATACAGGGAAAGAACTATGAAAGTCACTTTTTTTTTGTCAAAATGGAGTTGGAAGTGCCATTATATATTTCATGTACCCGTAATGCACTACAATTTAGAAGTAAGAAACATAAAATTTATAGTTTAGTTAAGGGTTTATTTACCTCCTAAGTTTGGCATTCAGGTAATGAAGTATGGATGTTGTACGACTGAAGGTATGTTTAATAGGTTTCAAGAAAAAACACTTACGTAGTACACTCTGTGCCCTTCATATTATCTTCTGTTTTTTAAAATAAACATTTAAAAATGCATTTAAAACGGAATTATTTTACGAGTAGGCCTACTAATTATTTTATATCTTTTTGTCAACGCAAATAACATCCCATGTTTATTTAAATACTCAAATCCCATTACTAATATCAGTTGTAATACATTAGGACAGGTAGAGTAAATAGATTAAATGGATAACACTGAGCAACAAAACATAACTTTTTTTTTTTGTCTCAGAAACAAAAATATGTAATTCTGATAGTATTTTTTCTCTCCTGAATTCAAATATGATATCGGTTTTTCTCCATCGCCGCAAGGTTTCCGAGAGGCAGGCATTTATAATTTCAAACATTTAAATATTTTCTACATTCGTGACTACACAATATTCGAACATTCGGACTCGCCTAGAAAGTAAGAAATTACGATTTTCTGCTATATTTCGCCTATGGAGCATCCCTCTTGATGGTCCAACAATAATCGGCCAGCATATTAAGATTCCATTTGCCTTGATATATCTTTTCCATAGCAGAAATCTCCTAATGAAAGTGTTCCCCGTGCTCATTTGGTTTTATTTTACAATGGACAAATGGATGAAAAAAACGTTTATTAAAAAAATAATTATTTAAATTCATTAATTGAAATTGAAATAAAAAAACTGTGGGTGTGGAATGGAGAAATTCCGAATACATATTTGAAAACACGACAATTAAACTGCATTAAGTACAATTAATGGTACTCATGAGACAAAAATCATGTTGACCAATGTAATTGAATAAACAAAAGATTCAATGGAAAATAATTTCTAAATCAGTATCCAGATCATCATAATGAGAAAAAAATTGTATGTATTTTAGATTAGCTTCTCCTACATTTGATGGTACTTGATTTTTTAATTCACAATTTAATTTTGATATTGAGTTTTTCGAAGTTAGACTAAGAGAACTATAGAGTGTAGATAAACATGTAGGAAAATAAAAGCTTTTGTATCATGGAGTAAGATAATGCTAAAAGCCAATATAACCGTTTCAAATAAATGGTGTTTTTTTTCGAAAACATTACATCTTCTTTTTATTGATTTTCTAGCTGACAACTAACAATTCGTATTTAATGGAGGACAAAGGAAACACGTATAGTGCTTTCGGAAAACCACTATCAATGTATCATTAACATATTCATAAAATCGAATTTCAGTTGCATTAAAAAGACATGAATAATAACAGTACACATAATTATAGAACCAAAGATCCTAGACCTGTTAGAACCAAATATGTTGAAGCCTTTGAACATGAAATTAAAATTAAAAAAAAAAATGAATAATTTGTGTAAGCTGAAGACCAAAAAAGTTTAAACTTGGTAAGGATTCTCATACGTAAAATAACTAACCAATCGATATTATTTAAGGGGGCGATGGGTGAAAAATTGACCATTTGAGATCAAAATTGGCATTTTTTTTCTTTTTTGTACTAAAAAATAGCCTGTACTCTAATATATATGTTGGCAATGTTTCAGAGACTTATGGCGCTTCTAAGTGCCCTAAAGTGCTGATTAGGCCTGTATGTTACAAACTCCAAAAGATTGGGATGGGCTGGATATGGGAAAAAGGGACTGAAAATCGCAAGAACGTGTGGAGAAAAATAAGGAGGAGGTACTTAGATATAAACCAACAAGATACTTTCGCCGAATGTACAGGAAAACGCTCACTGTGTTTACAAAGAGACCTAAAACACGTCTGGGGAAAAGAATCGTATATACTCAACCTAGGATTTAAGGAGATATCAGGGCTTGCTTGGTTTAGGCTAGGGGCATGGAAATTTCTAAAAATTGGCGACGATCACGATATGCGAATGTGTCCAATGTGCGGGAACTTTGAAGATGAGATACATATATTAGGAAAATGTAATGATTTAGAATATTGGAGACGTCAGTTATTACCGGAAAGATTTCTAAATTCAAATCGGGAAAGATTGGCATGCTACGAGTTATTGGTAAATCCAGAAAATTGGATAAACCTCGGTAAATTTCTGGACAAAACGCGGAAAATAAGGACAACACTCATTCATGAATAAATATATGTTATTAAAATGCAATACCATTAATTATTAGCAATTATATATAAATTAATTAGTGTATAATGCTATTGTGTTATTATTTAATTGTAATATTATTGTGTTTTCTTTATGTAATTGTAATGTTAATGTTTTTTTTAGTGTATAATGCTATTGTGTTATTATTTAATTGTAATATTATTGTGTTTTCTTTATGTAATTGTAATGTTAATGTTTTTTAGTGTATAATGCTATTGTGTTATTATTTAATTGTAATATTATTGTGTTTTCTTTATGTAAGTGTAATGTTATTGCTTTTTTTTTGTTGTTTATTTTTCTTTACACTAGTAGAAATTATTATTTTATTGTAACGGACTGTCAACAGCACGTACGGCTTACTGCCCGTGCGACCCATATTTGTAAATAATATTGTAAATATCTTACTTTTTGTCTAATAAAGTCCTACTACTACTACTACATTTTGTATTTAAACTGCATGCAAATCTTTAAACTTGTTTTTCCACACTTTTATTTTCACTGCATTTTTTTTACATTCAAAACTGAATGGAATTTACAAATTTTATCCTATACGGTTCAAATGTTTATTGCATGCCCTAAAAACAATGAGTTTCATGGGTTTCATGATTGAAGTAGTATTTTAAGAAATAAAAAATAAAATGCATGCATTAATTTTTTTTTGTAATTCCACGCATGAGGTACATTTTTTTTCTCCCTTTGTATTCACATTATAGGAATTATAATGCATGATGTTTTCTAAATATTTTAGGGGTGTTGTAAAAAATCAGACATTTTACTAAAAAAAATTGGAACCCATTTAATTATAATATATGCAATTTGTTTTAATATAATATTTAATAACTCATAAAATAAATATCTCACAAGAATGAAACTTAAACACATCATTATGTATCATGCAGTGAATGTTTGTACAAAAACTCTAGTCTCTAGCTCACAAAATGTAGAAAATATTAATGTCACCCATCACCCCCCTTAAGACAATGGGACCGAGCGAATTGGTTCAAAGAATAGGATTTAACATGCGTGTTCGTGAGTTCCCGGGTACAATCCCTGGTAAGATACAGCCTGATATATTTCACTGATCTCTCTCGGTCTTCAATCAACGGCCGTGTAGAAAACACTGGTTGTTGTTCGATCACCAGAGTGATCAGTAATGGGCGTGATTAGTAATTACATGACCGATTACTTGGGAACATCACGTTCTGTTGCTAGATTAATATTCTCGCGCCATAATTGAGTGGTATATGGCACAATACCTTGGTGGAGAGCTGTGTGACTTGAGCTGGTTCGAGTCTCCATGGAGAATTTTTTTCTCTTAGGAATTTCGGCCAGTTTGGAATCAGTAACCCATCCAAAACATGAGAAATTTTGGTAGCTGTAATAAGGAGAAGCTCCAAATTGAGAAAACCAGTTATAACGGTTGGAGGACCCGACATTCTGAACTCATGTCACATCTATGCTGGCTGGATGACCGCCCATTTCTGTGATTAACAGGATGTGACGCCTCCAGTCGGCTGGTAGGCCAAGGGCCTTCTTGGCCTGACGCGTCGGAGTTATTTACCTCGGTCTTCAAGACAAATGTTTGGTTGTAAAATTTCATTGCCAGGACTCATTTCATCATAATTACAATTTCACAAAAAGCATCAAAAATAAATCAGTTAAATTCCACAAGAACACATAGGTGCTTAAAACTTACCTTGATTATTTTTTCTTTTCACAACATCATTATAATATTATAATATGATCCATTATTGGAACTGTGTTAAAATAACATTATTGGAAAATGTTAAATAACATTGTTTACTGCTTATAAAAGTGGTGGTATAAAATTCTCAAATATAGATAGGCTACTTCTAAATGAAGCCGGCCTTTGGCGATGGTTGTAACACCTACCTGACAGCGGACGAAACGAGAATTATAGATTTGTATATGTGGAAAGAATTGTTGATGTTTGTGCCAGGTCTGGAATGGTGTAGTGGGCTGCACACTAGTCTGGAGAACTAGAGGTCCACGGTTCGATTCCTGGTCCATACGTTAATTTTTCTTTTTACCATACCATTATAACATTATCTTGATAAACTAAAAATTCTAGATGAGATATGACCTTAGATTTAAAGCGTTTATCAAAAGCTTGAAATAAAAAAAATGATGTAAAAAAGAAACAAGAACGAACATTTCAGAATTACACTGGAATGAAAACTAAAAGTAAGAATAAAATAGACCTAGATATCCTTAATTTCAATATTGATGAGAGACTTGTTTGCTTGCTACTTTTAAGATAGAAAATTTATCATCGTCTATTGCTAGAGCTAACTATGACGCAAAGAGAATGACTTCCTATACTTGGCAATTTTGCCAAGAATATTCGTTGCTTTCTGGATATTCTTTAATGTCTCATACATATGTTATACGAGTCCCTAAAGTTTTAAGGCGCTTTCTTGAATTTCAAATTAATTTTGGAATGAAAAATTCAGCAGATAGTAATAGATAAATAGAGCATTGATTTCTACTTTGATAAGAAGTATATTTGCTTGCTCGGTAGTTCGACAGCTGTTTTATCATCGCCTACTGCTGCTTACGAAGCTAACAGAGAACTGCGACCAAGGAAAAGCCTTCCTACATCTGGGAATTTTGCCAAGAATATTCACTGCATTTCTGAGTGTTCTTTAATGTGATAAACGTCTCTGTTGTACGAGACCGACAGAAAGGCGTGTTCTTGAAATTTTATATTCCGAACAATGTATTTACATTGGTCAAGATTGAAGGCGTGTTCCATGATTAACGTTCTATTCTCAGTCCAACGAACTCCAAGGCGCGACATCCCTATAGAAGGTCCTTGGCCTACCAACCGGCAACTGGATTTACATTCACTGTCAATTACAGAGGTGGGTACAGTATAGGAGAGGTATGTAGTCAGCATATCGAACCTCTTAGTCGCCTTTCTTAGCCTCGAGCCGCTACTTATTGTAGCTACCGAAATTCTCCACGTTTAAGGACTATTACCGGTCCCACAGTAGTCGAAATTCTATGACAATATTTATTTCTGCATGGGTGCTCGAACCAAACATGTCCTGCAGCTTTGCACCAAGTCATGATGACTTAAACATCTCGGCTACGGCGAGGAGGGACGGTTCAAATATGCTCAATGACTATTAACCCTTAAATTGCCAAAACACAAATGTCTTCTGTTAGTTATTTTAATTTGGCGGACCGCAGTGAATACGGAATCTTGTGTAACTGTTATTATTAGGTATATTTTATAAATATACACATATTTAAGTGGGTTGTTTTTGTTCGTTTTCTTCTAATTTATTTAATATATTACATTAAGTGAACCAAACTGATGTATCTAAAAGGATACATTACGAATTTAAGGGTTAAAATATGTTGACTATTTAACTCATGCCCCAAATGGGAGTTAATGGCCGATCACGATTCAGTGAATTTTGTTTTATAACCAATGACTGTCGTGTTTCACCACACTCTTTAACCAATTCTTTAACTACCTCCTGCTTTTATGATAAAGAAAGCTCCCTTTTTAATATTATGAACAGGTCAGAGAATTATTTTGCATTGACTGAGTCTCCAACAAATACATCGAATTTCGTATAACAAATAATGAAAAGATTCCTTCGAACTACACACTTGATAACTGCATGTTCAATTAATTGTGTTTTTAAACAATTATTTTACTGAGTTGTTAAAAAAATAAGAAATTAATAACCTATAGGCCAAATTTTGGTTATTTTTATTATGTACAACTTTCCTCATTAGAGGATTCCCTCAAGGACAAAGTGATGCCGATAATTAATTTTCGAAATTGATTAAATATATTTTGTAAATACATTAAAAAAATTCAAATTATAATTCAAGTATACATACAATAAAATAGAAATTTTGTAAAGATGGTTTCCTAAAATTGAAATTGAACCTCTAATGGCAGCTATGGCAATTTTAGAAAGATACACTCTGTCCAAATCTAAGAAATTCCAAAATTCAGCTAAGAATCCTGGTATAGTACCTCTTGCCCCGATCATTAATCCTGTGACAGTTATACTAACTAATTGGTATTTATCTTTGTAAAAGTCAATTGTTGGCTCATATATGGCTTTCTTTTCACAGTTTGATTTTTCACTTTTTCTCCACTAGGGTGTATTCTTACAATATTTCTATCCTATTTGTAGTTTCGAGATGGCAATAAATAATATTACAAGATCAAGGTGCACTGGATAAACAGATGGAATAAAACCACACATTTCTGATTTGTTTTCAAACATCGCTGTTTACATTAAATAAATAAATATATTAAAATAACTGTATTTAAATTATGATTTTTTTAGTAAACAGTTTAATTCTATTCGTTGAATAGTCCTAATAAATGCCACGTCGTGACTCGTAAATTTATCGATGTTTTGGAAATCACTCTTGACATTAATTATGATAATGGGGAGATGAGATATATACAATTAGAACAAATGTAGAGATTGAATACTGAAACCAGACTAAACATTAGTTTAGAGTGATTCTCCTTGACGCGTGATAATTACATCAAGTTTGTCAGTAGCGCCTGCCAACACTGTAACACGTACAGCACAAAGGAGTCTGTGGTTCATTAGGGATGCTCAATCAGCACGTCTAAGAGACCTGTTGTACTATTGAGCGACTTTTGTAACTCAAGTTACGCCTGTAATGTTGAACTTTTTTCCCCCCATTAACTAGCTTAACCTCTCACCTTATAGGTACTTTTTACATGACTATTTAACTCATGCCCCAAGTGGCAGTCAATGACTAATCACATTTCAATGAAGTTTGATTTACAACCAATCACAGTCGTTTTTAACCTCGACTTTATCGCTTTCATTTTATCAAGTGGCTCCCAGATTCTATATATAGTGCACGAATGTAACCACATTCTACTTGCGAGATATAATAGAAAAACATTCGTAGCAATTGATTATATCACAAAAAAACACTGTTTGCACTTTCTTAAACGTATTATTTCCCAGGAATTAACGTTGTATAAAAATATAATTGACATATTTACATCATAGTGAACCGAAAGTGCCTTTTTTCGGTTCAGTTATACATCTGTGTGCTCCTCCCTACTGAAGAACATTTGTGAAGCCTGCCAATGTTCCTGTGTTCCGTGTGGTTACCCCTTCCCTTTTCACCCTATTCCTCGCGCATCTCTACTGCGCACATCCCTTCCACTCGCGAACCTGATATATGCTCGGTTATCTCAACGGACTTCATCATTCGATCGGCTCACTAAGTGGCGTTTGGTTCTTTAGAAAGGGGATTCAGTGTGTGAATCCAACTCAAGTCCACCATGAACTTGCGAGGATAACATGGTGAATGAGAAGATGAGCAAGTGGATTGTAACCGAGGGACGGTTAGAGTTGATTTCGTCTAAGCAAACATGGAAGAAGGATTTCCAATAGGACTTAGACATGTATGCGTGTGATAGTTTAAATGGTACGTTATTGTTCTATTATATTTTGGTTACTGTTTGTGACTGATCGATTGATCAGAGATCAATTTCTGTTATGTATTCATTATTTTGTTTTTTTACATAATCCACACTTATTTTCTTATTAAAAGCTTATCTTTTATGTTACCCCCTTTATTATTATTTAAGAGTTATTATCATTCTCTATTCTATAACGAAGTTAGTTCAGTCCATGCAAGTTATAGTCAGTATTTATGTTTATATTTATATGCATGTTCAATTAGGAAAGAAAGATGAATGGTTGGCCGCCTTCTATGGGCCCGAGGCAGGCTGTTTTCTTGTAATTAACTTCATTAGATATCTGGAGCACTTTGCTAAAATACAGCATTACCATAACCCAGCGATCCCGGATGGTAGCAGCTATAAATGATATTAGATGCGTGGTTTATTCATGGGTAGCATCGTAATCTCTCTCTACGTACAAATAGTTAAGCAGAGCGAGGTAATAATACGCTACAAATGCTTAAGCAGAGAGTGGGGTTTTACACGCTACAAATGATATTAGCAGAGCGTGGTTATACTCGCCACAAATGGTTTCTCAGAGCGTGGTTAAGGGTTTGGTTTTTTGGGGTTTAATTGCGCCCAAATGGTAGCAAGGCATTCGTTTTGTGCTTTTCATATTGAAAGATATGCTGTATTTAAGTTGAAGTTATTAAGCATTAGTTTACGTGTTTGTTTTATGTTACGTAAACATCAACTCATCTTTCTTTATACCAGAACAGAGACTGATTTATGTATGTAATACTACGTTTGCCTATAGTTGTTTACATCTTGTGTCTATTATACTTAGTAAACATGCCTAGCTGGGTAGATATAATATCCAAAGACAAGCTTGTTCGTGAATTAAGCCTGCTAGGTATAGAAGTTGAAGGTGATGTAAACATATTACGTCAGCGGCTTAAAGATCATATGAATTCTCTCTCCCAGCCTGAACAAATATTAATAAAACGTAAGTTCATTGTCGATAACGCAACTCAAGAGGATTATTTGGCAGAACAGCATAAGGATATGAGTGATCGTAGACTTAGCTCTATCAAAGATTTATCTAGTGGAACTGTCTCCAACCTTTCTTCTTTTATGGAGCAGAATAATCAGCGGATTTTCCGAGAGTTGATGGGAAAAGTAGATCCCTGTGATGGTGAAGATAAGGAATCGCTAGTGGTCTTCCTCATCAAAATTAAGTCGATTTTCGAATTGAAATTGGTTCCCGATGAGTATTTTGTGAACTCAATTTTGAGTTGCATCGGAGGAATCTTATTGAAAATCTGGAGTGAAATTGTTAAGTTGAGATTCTCTTGGATGGAAAGTTTAGAACATGTGAAGTGTTCGTTGTTGCCTCCTAGATTGTTGGAAGACTTTTGGATTAAATTTGTGTCACGTCGATTCCAACTGCCTAAGGAATCTTTGTTGGAATTTATCGCCAATATACAAGGAGCTGCATTTGTGTTGAATCCTTTATTTTCTGAAGAAAAGTTAATGGATCTTATTCTGCAAAATATGTCCCCGGCTACTAGACAGCATTTGATTTTTGCTACAAGACCTCAGAATGTAGCCGAAATGTGTCTCTTAGCCAGGAAAGTGGCGGATTTTGAAATTGCTGAAAGACAGAGGGACTTTAGTGAAAGAAGTAAAACTGACAATTTAAGTAAGTCTAATACTTCGACAAATCGTCCTTCTTGGCAGTCGAAAAAGAATCTTCAATGTTGGAAATGTCAGCGGTATGGGCATCTGTCTAGAGAATGTCAATCTTAGTTTACGTAGTTTGTTTATATATGTATATATGCTCGTTTGGGATAGTAGAATATAATACTGATGAATATAAGTATTTGGGCTGATTGTGTCATTCTTTTCGATGTTTGAGTTACTAGAATGAGTTTCTGTATAGGTGGTTCAGGTCTTACTAATGTGACGCAAACTAAATTCTAGAAAAGAGTGAGTAGAAGTTAGTCGGCGTCCATGACCACATTGTAAAATAACATCTCAGGCAGGTCAAAATATGTAATGCTATCGAGTAAATTCAAGCATGTTTGTTATAAATGAAAAGAGCTGAATGTTAAAGCTAAATACTTTGTATAATGACACATGTTAAATTAGCATATCTATGGTTCTGCTTTCCTGTTTTCGCCTGTTCTTTGTTTCAGTTACCTTTCCTTAAACATTGGCAGTTCTACAGTCTGTATGCCTGGAGTGTTCGGCAGTCGAGCGCTTGGAGGATCCGGCCGACCCCCGAGTGCCTAGCTGACCGACATAGTGGCTTTGGAACTATGGATTCCTGGAAAGCGGTGGTAACGGGATTGCGATCCGGCAATCCGATGATTATCGTCACCCGAGTCTTCACCGGGAACACCGCAATGTTGTGCTATAGCGGCTGAAGCAAATTGGAGTATATTTTCAGCGCTGGAATAGTCTACATGAAAGCAGGTGTGGTGATTGTGATATTGGGGACGATGGAAGATTTGCTTTGAAGTTACCGCTGGAATCCAATAGTGTTTATGTTCCCCTCCCAACGTGGGATTGCTTCTTTGGACATTACTGTCAAGCCTATGGACTCTTTTCTGTTACCCGGAGGGTGTAGGGAGAGCTATTGAACCGAAAGTGCCTTTTTTCGGTTCAGTTATACATCTGTGTGCTCCTCCCTACTGAAGAACATTTGTGAAGCCTGCCAATGTTCCTGTGTTCCGTGTGGTTACCCCTTCCTTTTTCACCCTATTCCTCGCGCATCTCTACTGCGCACATCCCTTCCACTCGCGAACCTGATATATGCTCGGTTATCTCAACGGACTTCATCATTCGATCGGCTCACTAAGTGGCGTTTGGTTCTTTAGAACGGGATTCAGTCTGTGAATCCAACTCAAGTGCACCATGAACTTGCGAGGATAACATGGTGAATGAGAAGATGAGCAAGTGGATTGTAACCGAGGGACGGTTAGAGTTGATTTCGTCTAAGCAAACATGGAAGAAGGATTTCCAATAGGACTTAGACATGTATGTGTGTGATAGTTTAAATGGTACGTTATTGTTCTATTATATTTTGGTTACTGTTTGTGACTGATCGACTGATCAGAGATCAATTTCTGTTATGTATTCATTATTTTGTTTTTTATATAATCCACACTTATTTTCTTATTAAAAGCTTATCTTTTATGTTACGCCCTTTATTATTATTTAAGAGTTATTATCATTCTCTATCCTATAACGAAGTTAGTTCAGTCCATGCAAGTTATAGTCAGTATTTATATTTATATTTATATGCATGTTCAATTAGGAAAGAAAGATGAATGGTTAGCCGCCTTCTATGGGCCCGAGGCAGGCTGTTTTCTTGTAATTAACTTCATTAGATATCTGGAGCACTTTGCTAAAATACAGCATTACCATAACCCAGCGATCCCGGATGGTAGCAGCTATAAATGGTATTAGATGCGTGGTTTATTCATGGGTAGCATCGTAATCTCTCTCTCACTGCACAAATAGTTAAGCAGAGAGTGGGTGGGGTTCTACTCGCAACAATAGGACATTAGAAATTAATTAATAACATGTAATGATGTTGCATTTTTTCTCCACTAGGATGCATTCTTGCAATATTCCGATTCTATTTGGCAATAAATATGATCCGGTTGCAGTGATGAAAAAATTAAACATAACGTTTCTGAATTATTTTCAAACATCGCCGTTTATATTAAATATATAAATATTTTAAAATAAATCTATTTAAATAATGATTTGTGAGTAAACAGCTTAATTTTATTCGATAGATAGTCCTAACAATTGCCACTCTTGATTTCCAAATTCTCTAGATAAATTCACTGATCACTTCGTGAGTCATGAATTTATCGATAATTTGGAAATCACTCGTAGCATTACTTATGAC
Organism: Diploptera punctata; assembly: GCA_030220185.1. NCBI lineage: Eukaryota > Metazoa > Arthropoda > Insecta > Blattodea > Blaberidae > Diploptera > Diploptera punctata. Next base: position 4,977,086 of record JASPKZ010000043.1, on the reverse strand, counting down.
TAAACGCCCCCGGGCCTCATAATGGTACGACCTGTCGAGAGAGGGACTGTAAACTATGTATCACACATATCATTCTCATATCACGCAAGGAAATCGAGGGCTTCCCCGAATAAATGAACAGCTCAATGTCAGGGCCTCTTCCTTTATGATTGTTAATGTACTTGATTTGAAAGCGTTTCTTACCTATATCTTTAAATTATTTATTGTTTTTATAGGATTCAAGCTTTTTAGACAGCGTAACATTAAGACGAAACACAACATTCATACAAACATGGAAAATATGATGATTATGATGGTCAGATGATGTTCGGGACTATTTGGGCCTTAAAGTTTCCTAAAATTTGTCTTAAGGATGAGGAAAAACTTCTGAATGATATATTTCAAATAATACTAATACAGTAAAACCTGTCTATGAAGGAACATGACGGTTCCTTAAATACATTTCCGTCTTGGCACTTTTCCTTCTTATAAAGAGTTCCCAAAATACAAGCTTGAATTTTCTCACGCAGTGTAAGAGTTTTACATGCAGGCTTTAAAGACATAACGTATCGAACTGAAATACAGACAACTTAGTGTGTAACACAGCACAGTTAGCACGGCAATACAAAACAACTATTACACTAAAACGAGAAGGAACTCAACTACAGGAGGACTGAAGAGTTTTCCAACTCCCTCGCAGGTTACGTAAGCAGGCAAGGAAAAGCGAGGGATTACCCGCTGTCACACATAAGCAAGGGTATCCCTGCAATACAATGGCAACACAAGAAGGTAAAACGATATAATGCAGTAGCGTCATATGCAGAATTTTCACGTATGGTCGTTAATACTGTAATTAGAACGTGCTTAAGAATAATTGTCCGTCTTATTCAGGTAAAAATTAACTACTGGTACTTTAAAACCCATTCCGTTTCCGCGTTATGAAGGTTTCCGGCTTATACAGGACGATTTTACATATGAAATCTTACCGTTCTGGAGATTTTTTTTCCGTCTCTACAGGTTTCCTTCTTATAAATGTTTCGGCTAAGACAGGTTTCGCTATATTACAATATATACCGGTATATATAAAAATGAATGTTTGTCTGTTTGTCCTTTATGCGCTGCCATACCGTTCATCCGATTTTGATGGGGCTTTTTGCAAAATGTTCAAGAGTTTCCCGGGAAGGTTTTAGGCTATAAGAGAATTGAAATACTAACCTCTTCACCCTTAAAAATCACTCTTTGTAGAGAAAAACGTGTTTTTCGGAACCTTTTGGACGGTTAAATGGCTTATGCTGCCTAAATTATAGCATATACACCAAATTAATGTACACAGAATTCAATATCTAAAAAAATCTATAAAAAAGACTGCAACAGCATATGTCTATGTTTTACGGATAATTCACAATAATCATCTTTATCTTTTAGCTCAAGATCAAAGAAAATCGGGATGACTCCCGGGCAAGCGTAGCAGTGCACAACGGGTATTGTTTTACTGATAACTCTAGATAATTTTTGTCTTTCAGCTCACTTATGCCAAGAAGATCGGAATAAGTATATTCTCGGGCAACACCGGGCAATCAGCATGGGTTATCTAAAAATAATTAACATATAAATTTATAATTATTTTTCTTTTTACTTATTCAACTAAACATAGAAACACATTTAATTTATTTAGCCGTAGCAACGTACGCAGGGCATTAGCTAGTGCGTAAATTATAATCGGACACAGGAAATTTCCGTAGTTGAACTATAAAGAGCTCTGAATTGAAATACCTAGGGCAGTAATCACAAACAGGAATCAGATGCACAAAGAAATTAAACATAGGCTCAATTCTGGAAATGCGTGCTATCATACATTTCAGAGACTCTTGACGTCCAAACTCCTTTCAAAACGCGTAAAACTGAAAATATATATAAATATTATTCTACCAGTTATATTATATGGATGCGAAACATGGACTGTTACTTTAAGGGAGGAAAGGAGATTACGAGTATTTGAGAATATAGTTCTTAGGAACACTTTTGGACCAAAGAGAGATGAAGAGACAGACAGGTGAATGGAGAAGACTTGCATAATAGTGAATTATGTGGACTTTATAGGAAGCCAGATATAATGAGAACAGTTATGTCTCGTAGACTGCGATGGGTAGGACATGTGGCACGAATGGAGAATGAAAGACGTGCATGGAAGCTTCTTGTAGGAAAGCCAGAGGGGAAACGCCCATTTAGTAGACCAAGATTGAGGTGGGAGAATAACATTAACTATGATTTGAGATACGTAGATTATACAGGGGATGATTGGAAAACATTAACTGAGGATAGGGATGTATGGAGAGATTATGTCCGCACGGCCATGAACCTACGGGTTCGATAGTGCCACTGGGTTTGTTAGTTAGAACTATAAAGAGCGCTATGGTGAAGTGAGTATCTGGTGAACTATAAACAGTGTCAAAATAAAAATGGAGCATAATGTGTTATTTAATTGACATCATTATAAGAATTTAAATACAATAAAAAATATTTCCCAGAGGATCTGAGAAAGTTCTACAATTACTACTAATACCATTACTGCCACTACCATCGCCGCTAGCACCACTAAAACACACGTTTAAATATAGGGAAGAACACTTTAACACGAACTGAAATGGAGTATTTGAATTTTAGACATTTGTGAGTCAAGTAAATATTTGAACAAAAACAAAAACAGTTTGATGACGGCAAGAAATGTTTTTTCGTCAAAAAAATTGTAGCTCATTAGTTTAACAAAACAGGGGGAAAGATATCGGGAAAGACAGTTATTTGAAGAGAGGAAAACAAATGCCCCAATAGAGGAAATGATTAGTAACTTGACAGGAGTGGAGGCAGTTGAAGAGCTATTCATTCTGTGAACCAGTCTTCTGTTTAATTTACTCCTCTTAACTGTCCAGTTGCCGGATCTGTCACCAGTTTCTATGTTAATAACAGTTTTGTGTCATAGTTACAAAGCACCCAGAAAAAATATAAATATGAAGAAAGATATGTATTATTTAAATTTATACAAGACAACATCGTACCGTGAACAAGGAAGAAATTCATTTCGAAAGCATAAATAATTTACCAAATTTCAAATTAAATTCAAAACACAAACTAGAAAACGTTACAAAAATTCTTCTTTATAAACAACCCTTCTGGGGTCAATAATTTTATCAGGGAATAAAAAGTCTTTGGAGGGGAAGTAAATCCATGGTTTCCGCGTCGCAGATTTACGCCACGTAAGAAACTTAAAGCCTGAAAAAAAGAGGCCTTTATTTACTTACTCACTGGCACTATCAAACCCGTAGGTTCATGGACGCGCGGACATAAGCTCTCCATACATCCTTATCCTGAGCTAATGCTTTCCAATCTTTCCCTGTATAATCTACTTCCCTCAAATCATAGTTAATGTTATTCTCCCACCTCATTCTTGGTCTACCAACTGGGCGTTTTCCTTCTGGCTTTCCTACAAAAAGCTTCCATGCAAGTCTTTCATTCCCCATACGTGCAACATGTCCTGCCCATCGCAGTCTACGAGACTTAACTGTTCTCATTATATCTGGCTTCCTATAAAGACCATGTAGTTCATTGTTATACAATCTTCTCCATTCACCTGTTTGATCATCTCTCTTCGGTCCAAACATTTTCCTAAGTACTTTATTCTCAAATACTTGTAATCTCCTTTCCTCCCTTAAAGTAAGAGTTTTATAATATAAATTACTTATAACAATTTATAAATTAACTTCTCCCTATTTATAGGTATCGGCTTTAGTGATCTGAGATCTAAAATAATAGGCATATACTATTTACCTTTCCTGATACGTTTCAAAATTGTAACTTTTTACGCATTTGCCGATTAAGTCTTAAATACAGAATGTCCACGAAGTTCTGCTACCAAAACAATGTAACTTAGCTCGTAAACTATTTGAGATAGAGACATGCGTTTTTTTCAATGTATTCTACATCTCTCAAAGTTTTGTTTACATTTGTTGAAGATTGTTACATAACGACAATGATGACACCGCAGGAAAAGACCCAATGTGTATGGTGGTAAGCTGAGTCTGGTAATTCACCAGTTAACTGTTCAGCAAAATTTCACTCTGTGACAAGTTCATTACTCTGCCAGTCGCTAGAAATTTCTCGGTCCATCTAATTATGGATGATTTGGATGGAGAATCTCTTCCATATTGCCGGCGGAAACTTCGCTGACTATTTAACTCATGCCCCAAATGGGAGTCAATGACCAATCACGTTTCAATGATTTCTGTTTTGCGACCAATCACAGTCGTGTTTCACCAAATATTTATCAATATTAAATTAACCATATTAAAGAAAGCTCCTCCTGTTTAATATTCTGACCATTATGATGATCATGATGAAGATTTTCGGGCTGTAGGCCGTGAGGCTTGTAGTTCCCCGACGTTTCGCCAGAGACTGCGTCTGGCATCCTCAAGGGTTACCTTGAGATGTCAACACATAGCGCTTGCAGGAGTTAATATAAAACCATTTGTAGCAATTGATTATACCACCAAAAAAAGAAACCACTGTTTGCACTTTCTTAAATGTATTTTTTCCCAGGTAATAATCCAGAAAAATATAATTGCCATAATTACATCATACGACATCAGAAATGAATTAATATACAGTTCGATGTTTCATTTTTTTCTCCACTAGAGAGCATTCTTGCAATATTGCGTTCCTTTGGCAATAAATAGTATGATCTGGTTGCAGTGATAAATAAAAGAAGCAGATGAAGCGTACCAATCGTTTCTCATTTGTTTTCAAACATCGCCGTTTACATTAAATATATAAATATTTTAAAATAACTGTAGTTAAATAATGATTTGTGAGAAAATTGCTTAATTTTATTCGTTAAATAGTCCTATGAAAAGTTACTGGTGATTTACCAGACTCAGCATACGACCATACACATTGGGCCTTTTTCCTGTGGTGACGTTATTGTTGTCTAAATCACAATCTGTAACAAATGCAAACAAAAATTTGCGAGATGTAGAACATGTTGCAAAAAAACTGCAAGCCTCTATGTCAAATAGTTTACGAGCTAAGTTACATTGTTTGGTAGCAGGACTTTGTGGACACCCTGTATTCTCGATCAATCATGAAAAATGGCAACCAAAATAGTTTACATAAGTGCTTAAATAAGCGTATGTTTAATGGGTATAACGCTTTTCGTTTCATATGTTATTGTTGGATTCTCGCTCGTGTCAATTTCTCGACTAAAACTATATTTTTTTAGTACAAGACAACTCTCTGGAAATCTAGGTCACATTTCTCCCCGGCTATAATTTTATCATTATAATCATCTCATTCGATTGAAAGTGGACCAACCCTCAATAGAGCAAATTGCTATCATTAAATAAAACAATAGACGGATCAACTTCACTCATGCTGCTCAGTTACAGGATAGAGTTTTAAATAATAACCTTCACCTTTCTCCGTCATTCATCTTATTCCTCAGCATCATTAAAAATTACTCAACTTCACGCCACACTATCTTGATATTTACTTTCCATTGCGTATCCTTTCTCTTTCACATTCTTCAATATTGTAATTCTGTCCATAAAATTCAATTATCCAAGAGTTATGCATTTTCCAAATAACATGTACTTTTTGTGAAAAAAAAATCAATTCAAAAATATCAGCATGTGGATCATGGAACTTAGGCAGCAATGAGTCTGATTAGAGATACAAAATGGAGTTCCATTCTTGGCAACGGTTTGCTGAAAATTTTTCTTCACTCGTTCGTGTCCTGAGACCTTTTCATTATCCTACAAAATGTGTACCGAAAAAAAATTTTGGGAGTAAAATTCGCCAGATATGAAGTATGATCACCTTACATCCTTATACCTTAATTTAAACTCGTGGATCCTTCATGGACTGTTAAACGGATATCTTTACCAATTCCAAGCATTAATAAATGTTTGAATTTAAATATAAATCAAGGTGTACTTTAAGTGATCCATCCATAGTAATTCTGCCCGAAGGCAGGTCTTTCACTGCAATCATAGCATTTTCATGCTATGCTTTGCAGCTTTACTAGGGAATTAGAGATGTGGTAGCTTCCCGTTGCTTTCCACACCGATGAAGGATGATGATGATAATAAGATGAATATGAACGATGATGATTGCGATGGTCATATGATTTCGGGGACCGCTTGGGCCTTAACGTTTTCCTGACATTTGTCTTACAGGTGAGGAAAACCCCCGATAAAAACCTCACCCAGAAAAACTGTCCCGAGCAGGGATCGAACCCGGGCCCGCTGCGTGACAAGGCTGCACGCTACCTCGAGATCACAGCGGTGGACCTTTAAGTCATAAAGATCTATAATTTAAAATATTATTAAATGTTTAACATTTGAAACGTCTATTATTACGTATTACAGGGATTTTTGTCACCCCAAATTATCGAAAAGATAATATAAAATATATAAAATTATTAATCTTCCAGTTAACATTATAGGTAAAGTGATCTCACTATAGGCCATAGGAGACCCTTAAGATAGTATGAGGTTACGGCACCCACTTTTTCTAGACAATCTTCACTTGTCAGCCGGGTTGGTAGCCCTACGTGACGGCCGGCTTAACCCCCGAACAAGCGTCTGGAACTCATTTCCGTTAGGGGCTGAGTCTATCCCAGGACCATGATGCTACCAGAAGGTTTGGATCAGTTAAAATATCCTGATCCCACCGGGATTCGAACTCTCGATATTTCGGTTTGTAGCATATTGCCTTAATCAACTACGCTACGGTGTCCCCTCCAGTTGCATTCTATCAGTGCGAAACCTGGACTTTAAGAGAGGACAAATATTATAAGTATATGAGAATAAAGAGCTTAGGGAAATATTTTAACCAAAGAGAGAGAGAGAGAGAGAGAGAGAGCGAGAGAGAGAGAGACGAACAAACAAGTGAATGGAGAAAATTACATAAGTGCCCTATGTGATCTTAATGGGAAATAGGATATAACGTGGACTCTTATTTTAAGAAAGGACAAAATATTATGTGTATATGAGAATAAAGATATTAGGAAATGTTTTAACCAAAGAGAGAGAACGAACAAACAAGTGAATGGAGCAAACTTCATAACAGTGGCCTATGTGATCTTAATGGGAAATAAGATATAACGTTAAGTCTCGTAGATGCAATGGGCAAAACATTTGGCACCAATGCGGAATCACACTTATTGTAGGAAAACTAGAGGGAAAGCGTTGTACACAGGACAAGAATGAGATGGGAGAATAAGATTAATCATGATTTGTGAGACGTGAATTATTAAGTGAATATCTGTAAAATATGAGCTCAGGATCGATAGAGAGCTTATGCCAGCATCGCAACAAACTATTGGTTAGATAATAGTATTGTAATAGAGTAAATAAGTTACGAATGAAATCAAATTATAAATGCAATTTCTTAACACTACTTGCAGGCGAATAACGTGACACACAGTTGAGATTTGTAATGTTTATATTCTCTAGGATGTAAGAGGTAATGTTGTTTTCACAGCAAATTCCTCTCTCCACCTTGCTTTCAAACTACTTTTCCTTCATAACCATATTAACAGCTTCTAAAACATAACCTGGTTAGTGGAGTTTAATCGCCGATTAATAAAGAGCAGAATTAATCCGAGGGAGAACATCAAGTTTTCCCGGGAGAGGGAGGGTGAGATGTGCCACAATCCACTCTGCCTCGGTCCAGCTATTCAACATCAATTACAACCCCCAAGCTCTTCAACTACTTTATTACATAAAGAGTGTTTCAAAAGTTAGTTTCCAAAATTCTCCCACGTCAAATTTGTGCAGGTATAAATATAAAAAAAAGCCAATTAAGAGATAACTATTACAATAATTGAAAAAAATTTTAAAACATGAGTCTGTTTTGTTTTAATGAGCAATTCCTGTGTGTGTGTGTGTATGTATATATACATATGAATAAGAAAGTTTTCTTGGGTTTTCCGCGTCTTGGATTCAAATTCGGCCTCTGGCCACTGGAAACACACGCACACACACACACACACACACACACACATATATATATATATATATATATATATATATATATATTCCACAGCTGTGGTCTCGAGGTAGCGTGCTGCCTTGTCGCGGGCCCGTGTTCGATCCTCGGTCGGGGCAGTTTTTCTGGGTGAGGTTTTTATCGGGGTTTTTCCTCACCTGTAAGACAAATACCAGGAAAACTTTAAGGCCCAAACGGTCCCCGAAATCATATGGTCATCATCCTTATCATTATCATCATCAGCATCCTTCACCGGTGTGGAAAGTAACGGGAATCTACCACACCTACAATTCCCTAGTAAAGCTGCAAGCACAGCATGAAAATGCTATGATTGCAGTGAAGGACCTGCCTTCGGGCAGAATTACTATGGATGGATATATATATAATGTTATATTGCAGGTTTTCGCGGATATAAGTATGAATATTAAAATTTTCTTGGGTTTTCCGCGTCTTGGATTCAAGTTCGGCCACTGGCCACTTATTCCGACGTTTCGGCATGATCCCACATGCCATTATCAAGGAATGATAAGTTATAGTCACAGGATTAGATCTTATATAATAAAATACATAGAGTTTTCGCTGTGGTCCGTTTCCGAAGACGTCGGACCACAGCGAAAACTCTATGTATTTTATTATATAAGACCTAAACCTGTGACTCGAACTTATCATTTCTTGATAATGGCATGTGGGATCATGCCGAATCGTCGGAATCATTGGCCAGAGGCCGAACTTGAATCCAAGACGCGGAAAACCCAAGAAAACTTTCACACACACACACACACATATATATACAAACAGCTGTGGTCTCGAGGTAGCGTGCTGTCTTGTCACGCAGCGGGCCCGGGTTCGATTCCCGGTCGGGACAGGCTCCTGGGTGAGTTTTTTTGGGGGGTTTTTCCTCACCAGTAAGACAAATATCAGGAAGCTTAGGGCCCAATGGTCCCAAAAATCATCCGGCCATCATCATCATCCTTTATCATTATCATCCTTCACAGGTGTGGAAAGCAGCGGGAATCTACCACACCTATAATTCCCTAGTAAAACTGCAAAACATAGCATCTAAATGCTATGATTGCAGTGAAAGACCTGCCCTCGGGCAGAATTACTGTATATATATATATATATATATATAATTCGTTATCTCAGTCAAAATATTAAATTTATTCAATAATGTGTCGACTTTTCAATCTATTGAAATGAAACGGGATGGCATAAAAAGTTTGCACAAGTAAAATAATTACCCTAAAAGATTGATAGCAGAAATTTCTTTTATAAAAAAAGATCAAACTAAAGCATTGAATAAACAAAAAAATTAAATGAATGATGTAATACATAATAAAATATTTTTAATCATAAAATTGGAATTTTGATTTTGTTAATTTAAATATGTTAAAAAACACACAAAATTGTCTTGGAAATGGTATCTATGTAGTACAAACAACCATATAATATGGATAACTGGAAATGTTGAATGTCTTGAAAATGATCTCATACGAGGAGATTGAAAAGTCGAAAAATTATTGAATAAATTTAATATCTGACCGAGATAACGAATTAATTATTATTATTATTATTATTAATATTATTATTAGTATCATCATCATTATCTCCATTGTCATCATTATTATAATTTATCAAACTGCAGATATAGAAATGCATTACATTTATATATAAAACATGTGAACTTACGGAGAATGACACAAATTTAAAAGTAAATTCGTATACTTACACGGCTGGGTCTTAATTCTTGTTTAATTGGTCTATCCAGCAATATGGCCGTTGTCCAGTTTTGTCTACCGCAGTAGTAAATGAAACGTTGAGCAAGCGTCGAGTTTCAACAAAACCGGACAACGGCCATTTAGCCTGGAAGACCAACTAAACAAGAAGCAATTTAAATGGTATCCCTAAAATAATATTCGTTAAAAATAATCATATATAATTCTGAAAATTATTAAATAGTATTCGGTCATACATACCTACTACAAAAATAACAAGCTTCATCCACGAATATACTTTCTACTTAGGTTCAATCACTAATGGCAGAAACGTTGCGAGATTATGAATACACAGTTAATGGGGAATGCCATGATGTGGCCACTAATGGGAGTAATAAAATAATAAATATTAATTGCATTTATACCATCTTCTAAAATTGGTATGATATTAGATCCCACAATTCGTTTTGAGACTCATAGTGGCCAATCTGAGGAAGTTGACTCTGAAAATAAAGCCATATATATGAGCCAACAATTGACTATTACAAAAAGAAATACCAATTAGATAGTATAACTGCTACAGAATTGATGATCGGGGCAAGAGGTACTATACCAGGATTCTTAGCTAAATTTTGGAATTACTTAGATTTAGGATAGAGTGTTTCTTTCTAAAATTGTCATCTCTGCCATTAGAGAGTCAATTTCAATTTTAGGAAACCATATTTACAAAGTTTCTACTTTATAGAATATACTTCAATTACAATTTAATTTTTTTTAATGTGTTTACAAAATGTATTTAATCAATTTCGAAAATTGTCTATATCACTTTGTCTTTGTGGGAATCCTCTAATGAATAAAGTTTTATATCATAAAAAAATGTGTATAAAGTAAAGTGGTCCCACAACAGGCCCGAAGGCCCTTGGGGTAGTAGCAGGTTAAGGCTCCCACTTTTTCTAGACAATCGGCACTTTATGTCAGCCGGGTTGTCAGCCCTGCGTGACGGCCGCCTTTACCCCCAGAACAAGCGTCTGGTACTCATTTCCGTTAGAGGCTGAGTCGACCCCAGGGCCATAGTGCCGCCAGAGGGTTTGAGTCAGTTTAAAAATCCTGACCCCAACGGGACTTGAACCCTCGACCCTCCGGCTTGTAGCTCAGTGCCTTAACCACTACGCTACACAAAACATAATTCATAGACTCATAGGCCTGCAAACAAAAAATTGCATAGGATTTTTATATTGTTTCTTATATATTTTTACTCACTACAGCAAGAAAAATTACTCCAAAAATTCCATCACGTCAGGTTTTCTTCGTGTTTGTAATTTAATTTATAATGAAACTCCCGTTTTACTCGAAATATGGCAACGTATTCTTGATCTAAAAATCCCATGCAAAGGTGATTTTTTTTACTTCATTTAATATGTATTGGAGTGAGACTAGATTTTAAACTCCTATGTGTGCGACACCAGACTATTTTTACGTAACATGAGACGAGGTAAACGGTTTATAATGAATGAATGAAGATTAAATTACTTTCACGACAGAGAAGGAAGAAGTAAACATATTAAGAACGCAATGGGCTTCCAGAGTTCGATATTACAGTAGATGCAAGATTAGAGGGAGGAAAATTGAGAGAGTAAAAAAAAAAGGAAAATATCTATGGAAGATGTTGAGAATGACATTTAAAGTTTAGGATGTGTAGCGAACTGGCTCAGGTGGAAGCGTTTAAGGCTCGTATTCAGGAGGCTCCGGGATTAAATCCCGGCCTTGACCAATCAGTTTTTTTTTGTCGTTCAGGGGCAATGGCAAATTCTGGGTTCCATTTTAATACGATATGACATCTTATATATGATATAAAATAAACGCCTGGACCGGATTTGAACTCAGGACCTTTGAATTGATACTTCAGTGCACTACCACTTACGCCATCCAGGCATCCAAGCACAAACATTTATTTTTCTTATATATATATATATATATATATCTAATATGAGAGATAGCGAGAACTCGGTCTCACTGCCCTCTAGTGGGTACCATAATAAGTATGAAAATTAAAGAGAAATTTTACTTTATAGCAGTGGTTCATAACCCGGCCCAGACAATTAATGTCATATTGGGCCTGCATTGCTAAATGCCAAAATTTAATTATAACACACACACACACACACACACACACACACTATATATATATATATATATATATATATATATATATATATATATATATATATGTCCACCTGTGTGGTCTCGGGGTAGCGCATTTTGACTTTTCATCCTATGAAATATTCAATCTTAGACGCTCTTCACAAAGAATTTAAAACACTAATCGGCTATAAAAATATTAATAAAGGAAGAACATTTATTTTTATTTCACTATTTTCAATCATTATATTTAATAACTTTCTAGGATTATTCCCATATATATTTTACTAGTACTAGTCATATAACAATAACTTTATCCCTTGTCACGCAGCGGGCCCGGGTTCAATTCCCAGTCGGGAAGGCTCCTTGGTGAGGTTTTTCCGGGATTTTTCCTCATCTGTAAGACAAATGTCAGAAAGTTTAGGGCCCAACGGTCCCCGAAAATCAGCCGGCCATCATCATCATCACCATCCTTATCATCATTCTTCATCGGTGTCGAAAGCAATGAGAAACTACCACCCCTATAATTCCCTAGTAATGCTACAAAGCATAGCATGAAAATGCTATGATTGCTGTGAAAGACCTACCCTCGGGCAGAATTTATATATATATACACACACACAACAAAAGATCCCAGACCCGAAACGACCTTAGAAGTTGAATCATCTATAAGTAAGCATGAAGTAAAAAAATCTAAGGATAGAGGACAATGGGAGACGTTTGTTTGGAAATCCAATATTCACTTTGGACTGTCGAGGTAAGGAGGAGGGCAAAATATCGTTGATATTGTTTAATTTTGTATCGTACTGTACAGAAATGCATTATGAATAGGAAGGAATTGCATCAAGTGAGAGCAAAGTTAAAGCGGTCAATAAGAGATCCCGATTAGTTCAAACCATGTCAGTGGATCTAGTGCAGAGCGTATAGAGTCAACCTCAATATCAACCGGCAGTCACATCCGTTAACATTTCCCTCTCCATGTTCTGCACTTACCGTTAGTTTCCGCCGGGCCTAACCAAATAAAGTAACCCCCCACAAACATTACTTGGCTAAGTGCGTGTAATTCTGAATTTTGCAAATGAACGGAGAGTTTAATTAAACATTCCCTTATTCGCTGCGAATATACCAGTAGGAGAATTATCCAGTCCTAACGTATCTCCATCATTATTTTATCTTCCTGTTCTAGGTAAAAAAAGAAGGTAAAGCAATCCCACTACCGGTCTCAAGAGGCCCATGGGATAGTAGGAGGTCAAGGCTCCCACTTTTTTTTTTGGACAATCGGCACTTGATATCAGGCTGGGTTGTCAGCACTGCGTGACGGCTGCATTTACCCCCATAACAAGCGTCTGTTACTCATATCCGTTAGAGGCTGAGTCGACTCCAGGACCATAGTACCCCCAGAAGGTTTGGATCAGTTTAAAAATCCTGACCCCATCGGGACTTGAACCTTCGATGTAGCTTAGTGCTTTAACCACTATGCTACGGCGCGCCCCTCCTGTTCTAGGAAAAGTCATCATACGTTACTTACTTACTCACTGGTACTATCGAATCCGTAGGTTCATGGCCGCCCTCCATACATCCCTATCCTGAGCTAATGCTTTCCAATCATTCCCTGTATAATCTACTTCCCTCAAATCATAGTTAATGTTATTCTCCCACCTCATTCTTGGTCTACCAACTGGGCGTTTTCCCTCTGGCTTTCCTACAAGAAGCTTCCATGCAAGTCTTTCATTCCCCATACGTGCAACATGTACTGCCCATCGCAGTCTACGAGACTTAACTGTTCTTATTATATCTGGCTTCCTATAAAGACCATGTAGTTCATTGTTATGTAGTCTTCTCCAATCACCTGTCTCTTCATCTCTCTTTGGTCCACCTTATCATATGTAGCTAGTGTTTTTATTCAACAACTTTTTATACATCTCAAGTCATTAGCGTTGCAATTAGAATCTGGGGATGAAAAGGCTTTCAAATTTTTCACAGAGGCCTCTCGTTTCAGGCTTAAGGTTCTTTTAAAAAAAATAATGTCGCGGCAAACCTAGAAGGCCTTTGGCTGACCATCAGGCCGCTGGATTGACATCCGCTTGTCAATTAAAGAGGTGGATGATCATCTAGACAGTATAATAGGTGACACTTGGTCAGCATGTCGAGTTGTAGGAAGAGTCATTATCATTTAGGTAGGTAGTGTTTTCATTCAACATTATGTAATTAGCGTCGAAATTCGAATCTGGGGATGAAAAGGTTTTCAATTTTTTCCCCAGAGGCCTTTCATATCAGATTTCAGGTTATTTATTTTCAAAACTCCATGACGCGAACGGCCTACCAGCCGGCCGTTGGTCTCACATCCGCTTGTTATTTTACAGAGGTGGAGATCATCTAGCCAGTATTAGGGGTGACATGTGGTCAGCATTTCGAGTTCCCCTGCCGTTGTAGCTGGTTTCCTCAATCTGCGAGATTATTTTACATATCATATATTCAAGACATGGGACCACAGCTTTAATCTCTTTCGAAGAAGATCGTGTTCAGAATTTTTACGCCCTTCAAATTCCACCGACACCGGCCGAGTTTTACTCGGTAATCTCGTAGCCAGAGGCGTAAATACTGAACCAATAGCAATACGGATTTCCTTCTTTAAAACCATGGCGCGTAAAACCTAGAAGATCCTAGGACCACCATCCGCCTCTTGACTCGTATCCACAAGTGTTGCCCGCTCCTGGAATTTCCTTCCTCAAGGTATCAGGGATTCCCCGCACTGGTACGTTTAAGTCACGCTTATACAGTTACCTATTGTCAAGTAATTAATTTCTCTCTAGCGTTATATTTATTCTATGTCATTAATAACTTGTTTATCTTTTTTTATCTTCTATATTTTATATTTATTTTGTTAAATCGAGATTAAAATATTTTTTGTAAATAGTAATTATATTGTAGACATAATATGTAATATTTATTTTTATTGTAACTAGAAGTAAAAATCACTTTTGTATTTTTTACCTTGGTTGAGTGGTGGACAAGGACTTAAGGCCTTAACTCTGCCACGTAAAATAAAGATATAATAATAATAATAATAATAATAATAATAATAATAATATATAATAATATTATTATTATTATTGTTGTTATTATAAGTACTACAAGAATAGACTTATAGCTCTAGAAATGGATTATTTACGCAGAAGTGCCAGAAAGTGTAAATTAGAACATGTCACAAATAAGGAAATTAGAAACATAATGGAAGCAGAAGAAAGCATAATTGAAAGAATTGAGGAGAAGGAATTAAAGTGGTTAGGACATGTTTTAAGAATGGAAGATGAGGGATGGCCGAAGCAACTATGTGAATGGCATCCGAATAGAAAAAACAAAAGAGGGAGACCAAAGTTAACATGGAAGGAAAACATGAAGACAGTAATGCAAGCTAGAGGGCTTAAGCATCGAAGATGTCCAAGATCGTAGGCTTTGGAGGTTTGGCACGGGAAGACGGCAGCAGCTGTTAATACCTGAAGATAGATGGATAGAGATTATTATTATTAATCTTAGAGGAAGAAAATCACCCAGCCATTATAGGGATGATATGTGGTCACGATTTCGAGTCAACCAACCGTTATAGCAGATTTTCTCAGCCTGACTTTCAGAATATTGTGACTTTATTCTATACAGTGACATGGTTTGACATTTCACAATACATTTAAATAGATTTTTAAAAATTCCAAATTACTGTTTGACTTAATGAATATGAATGACTGACTGAATGAATGGGTGACTGAGATGCACAGTTTGTTTACATAACGAGTATAATTAAGTGCTGTAATTACCGTTATTCTCGCGTGATAAAGCAGTTACCTTCTGCAGCCGGTAATTACTTCATTAAGCCCATTTGCTCCTGTCCTCTTCTCAACTCTAATCTAGATATTGTGTCTACATACACTGCATAAATCAGTAGCAACATAATGAAAATTGTAAGGGATTACTTCTTACTGAATTTTACTTGATATAAATGGTCCGGAAAGCATGTAGTAGCGTGGTTGGTTGAGGCAATATGCTAAAAGACGGGAAGTCGTGCGCTCAAAATGTTTTAACTTGCCTAAACTTTCTGGCACCATGCGCCGGAGGTCGATTCAGAGGTTATCATTAAGACATTTCTGGTATTCTCTCCTGGCATAGCGCACTTGTAACTCACTTTTGAGGTTGGGACGCCTGTAAGGCGAGGTTACGTTGCTCCGATTATATGAAAGGTGATGATGATGATAATGATGCGCCAGGAAAGGCCTTAATTCCAAACTTAATCTAATGACGCGAATATGATGATTATAATGGTGGTCAGATGGTGTTCGGGGACCGATTGGGCTTTAAATTGCCTGACATGTGTATTACAGCTGAAGAAAACCCCGAAAAAACCTCACCCACCCGACCGAGGCCCGCTGACAGGCAAGGCAGCTACCTCGAGGCCACAGCGGTGAACTTCCTAGCAATAATTACTAGCACATTTCCCTGACGAAGTTAATGACTCCCTATACAATCAACATCTCCTTTACCTCCTATTAGGAGCATAGGGCATCCACAAAGCGTCACCAACGGGTCCTAATCTGAGTCAACTTCTTTATTTCTTTCCAGCTTTCCTCTCCTTTGCAATTCTTTCAAGGATAGTTCTCTTCACATGTCTGTTTCGGTCTGCCGCTTTCTCTGTGTCCTTGGAGGTTCCAATCCAATGCAATTCTCTCAATCGAATCATGGTCTTTTATTGTATGCCCTATTCAATTCTATTTTCGCTTTTTTATTTCCACTTTAATTTCTTTCTGGTCAGTTTTTTTATAATTCTTTATTTTATATAGTTTCTGGCTATTTTATTCTTAACTAGCTAATACCCGCGCGCGCTGCTACTCACAAATAAATGTTAATGTGTTTTTATCACCAGCCGTGCACTGTTCGGGAATCTGCTTATCCCGATATTATTGGCATCAATGAAAGACAAAAATGGTTATTGTGAGTT
Source organism: Diploptera punctata (assembly GCA_030220185.1). NCBI lineage: Eukaryota > Metazoa > Arthropoda > Insecta > Blattodea > Blaberidae > Diploptera > Diploptera punctata. Next base: position 4,960,226 of record JASPKZ010000043.1, on the reverse strand, counting down.
ATCCGTAGAAGATAAACATATGCTGTCGCGGAATTTTTTTGTACAGTTTTTTGAGATGTTCAATTCTGTGTACATTAATTTGGTGCATTTGTTATGGTTTAGGCAGCGTAAGCCACTTAAGTGTCAAAATAGGGAATTTATTTCATGTTTTTCACTACAAAGGGTGATTTCTAGGGCTGAAAGGGTTGAATATCACAACTCTCTTATAGCCTATGTTCAACCCGGGAATCTTCTGAACATTTTGCAAAAAAAACCTAACAAAATCGGATCAACGGTATGGCCGAGCATAGAATACGAACAAACAAACAAGCAAACAAACAAACAAACATTGATTTTTATATATAAGATATTTTCTTTAGGCATCTATTTATAAAATACTTGCAATTTATTTTCTATGATTTTACTTGTTTTCCAGGTTCCACAAGCATAATAGTACAAATTTACCGTTAATTACTTACTCACTGGCACTATCGAACCAGTAGGTTCATGGCCGCGCGGACATAAGCTCTCCATACATCCCTATCCTGAGGTAATGCTTTCCAATCATTCCCTATATAATCTACTTCCCTCAAATCATAGTTAATGTTATTCTCCCACCTCATTCTTAGTCTAACGTTACTACTAAAGATTTTTAACTGTGTGTGTCTACCTATACAATCGACAACATTAAACAGCAAAATTTCAAAGCAAAGAGATGAACAACTGGCGTCGACCATTCATTCAAAATAGCAATATTTTAAAATCTAGTTACAATTTAAATGGATACTCTTTTTGTAAAGAATGTAAATAGACCTTGACTTACTTGCATAATAAATGTTTACAGTAGTAATAATAACAGGAATGAGAAAAGAAGCATAGCGTTTCGTGATGGGCGGCAGTTTCTTGACATAACGAGTTACATCATCTTGTGAGAACCAGCTGACTCTCTATGAAACAACACTAATATACACAGGAAGAAGCAGGCGGTGCGGTTAATGACCTCACATTTTATGTAATTTTGCAATCATAACCACTTCACGTCATGGCGTGACGCGTCATCTCATTGTGGCAGTTAACAAGAAATTATTACACGCATTTATGGAATATACTTTTAGTCAATTTTAACAACTTACATTATGCAGAATTGAAGTAATACAACTGTTTAAAATTTTTTATGAGAAGGAATTCAATTTAGGGTAAAGATTGGTAAATTATCAACAGTGGCTACTTCGTGTGTAGGGGCATCGTGCCGCAAGTGATTAGATGATCGCCTCGCCCAATTGGAAGCTCAAATTCGCGTGTCACTCCATGTGGGTTTCATGGCGGACGCAATGGATCCTGGGTATTTTTTTTATTTAAGAGCCCCACCACCATACCCCTTGGTTTCCTCGGGCTTAATGCCCATATCCCCAGGTCTGCTCTTGTCCCTATTTATTATCTAGCGTGATTTCTTTATTTAATTCATTATACTTTTACAGAGTGCGGCTAGTTGAAACTTAATCTAAGGTGTTTTACAGTTATATTACGTAATGGTTTCTTAATCTAATTTTGTTTCTTATACAATGTAATAATAATATACTAAAATGGAAGTATTAATCTTATATCTACTAACTTAAACTTATATTACAATTTATCAGGTATACATATTTATATATTCTAAGTTCAAGTTCTACTTATTCTATCGTTGATTTCTCGTCGTCTCTTCTCTTCTTCAGCTCGTGTGCTTAGAGCACTTTGGGTATTACTCCGCGATCAACTGTAGTTATCTTTCTGCATCCAGAACCGCAAAAAGAGGAGGCCAGGCCTCGTTGCTGACATGCACGGCTATTTCTAGTTTGTCTTCTGATAGCCGCGTGCTTGGCACAAGCGATATATCATGCGGTCCACATCCGCTTCCTCTGAGATCTGACAGTTGCATAGAGGGGAGTCGACAAGTCCTCTCTCGTGCAGTTTGCCTCCTAAAATGTCCATGTCCTGAGAGCAATGGAGTAATCGGATGTGACGAGCCTTATCCATGACATTTTTCATGCGAGTTTTCACGTTTGGCAGGAATTTGTATATTGTTATGCCATGTATTCGTTGTGCCAGCGCTGTTGCCATTTTTCTTGGAGAAAATACTGGGCAGGTTTTCCTCGGGATTCCATCGTATTCCCCTGCGACAAATTTCATTCTATAATTCATTGAATTCGCTTCATTTAATTTCATCCGCCCCGGTGATGGTGCGTCAGGAGTGATCGACCGGCATCCTTATTATTCACAGACATCCAATGAAAAGGACTTCATCGCATCTCATCCCTCGACAGGCTCTGAGTCGAATATGAGTTGAGGAGGTTATCAGTGTATGCCTTTTTTTAAAATTTCATGACAATTCTAATGAAATAAACACAGTCATTTATTCAGGTGTTTAGAAATATCGAAAAGTTTGTCTCATGCTGCCATATGCATAAAAATAAAGTGCAGAATCATTAGTAATTTAATAGTACATAATATATTTGAAATATAAAATCACATTATTGATAGTTTGTACTTTATTTCTTCTTTGTGTATTGTAGCGCGGGTAGAGCTGTTTAGATATAGGTCGATCTTGAAATTATCTTTTCAAATGTTTACACAAAATTTTCTAATTCTACTTATTCATTTCACAAATAATTCATCGTGTTCACACAAAGAATTGCTGTTTTAACAGTCTTATTCACTGTTTATTTTACAACCAGTTCTGCATACTCGCTGACGGCTTTATTTAATACATCTTAACTTTTAATATTCATTTGTTTATGTTCACACCGTTGAGGTTACAATTATCTTAATTATAAAACTTTTATACTTTTTTACACCATTGTCCCCAACTACAATAATTCATGTCACAATCTTTGTTATATCATTAAATTTCTAAGCTTTTCGAAGTCTTGGCTTCATCATCAATATCAAGAAGAGTCCTGGTGATGAAGCCAAGGTTTCGAAAAGCTTAGAAATTTTAACGAAGATTGTGACATGAATTATTGCAATTGAGGACGACAGTGTTAAAAAAGGTATAAAAAGTTGTATAATTTAAAATAATTAATACGTCTAATTGGTTCCACACTTAGGTCACTTGTACTCGTTCATAATCCGGCGAGGGTAGAAAGATTCTGGAATCCGAGTCTAGGCGTCTTTCTCGAATGGAAGCTCGAGATTCTGACTCTTTCAGAAGAAACAATTCTGATATTTAAGATTAAGCTATGTAAATTTTATCAGAAAGATATGATAATTAGTTTACAGGATCTAAGTAATTGTAAATAGTGACTTTTAAGTACGAAGTCATTGGGGTAAACGTACAGAACGAACCCCAGAATTTAACGTTTTTTTTTATAAACGATCATTCTGTACAAAAATGTATCCATGCATAACTTTATAATAATGACGACTGATTTGATTTTTAACTCTTTAATTGGCATGTATCCTATAGGATGCATCATTTGGTTAATTTATTTAATACTTTTTTAAATAAAACAGAAGAGAACGAACTATAATAAATCAATTAAATAGGTGGTAGAATTACATAACAACTATTAATGATTTTCGTTTTCACTGCGGTCCGCTACATTTAAATAACTGCCTCTCCAGAAATGAGTTGTTCGCCAATTTAACGCTTAACAATTTTGGTAACATTCCAGCCGGAAGTTACAATATTCATCGGAAAACATAAATGGAAAAAAAAAGGGTTCCGTTTAACATTCCTTTTAAATAATTAAAACTAATTCCATGATTTACGAAATTTCACAAGTTTAATGCCTTTTCTATTACGCCCTTCACTGGTCCCTATCATCGGCAATTAAATCCAGTGCATATCAATCCCAATATCCAGTTTCCTAGATCTGTTCATGTGTTAACTCCCCCCCCCCGACACTTAGGCTTTTTCTCACGTTCCTGTATTGTCCGGAACAAGGGCCATAAAAAGTAATGCACAAAATCATCTTCTGTGCATATTTTTCGTGTGAATTGAAAAATACACATTTGTGATTAAAAGTATCACACTAATTTTGATTATATTAATTCTTCAATATCTTCGTAATTACAATCTGCTCACATTATTTTATAGTTCCGCTCGGTATAATGCATTAATATCTAGTTTAACACCATGTTCATTGAAAATCCAAAGCTCAGAAACCCGCAGGTTTCCTGGTTTCCTTCAGAGTCCTTTTCTTTCTTCCACTCTAATCCTTTAATTTCCTCTAAGAAGGATTAATTCTAACCTGCTACAATCTCACGTTTTCAGACTCCTTAGTGGTGTTGGCCTCAGGGGTATTCCAGGAATTCTGTCCACTCCTCACACTAAAGTCAGTTCACTATTCTGAGTACAACGTCCAGTGACGGATTTAGAATTACATAAACGCCTACTAACGAAATAAAACAAATTAAGCGTCAGTCACGTTAATAATAATAATAATAATAATAACATAATAATCATAATAATATAATAATAATAATAATAATAGATTTATTTTACATGGCCTTGAGGAATTGTTAATGATGTCATTGCTGGGTGTGAATTCATACTACTTACGTAACTGAGTAACTACATTATAAATTTCTAAATTTTTAGTTGCAAGTAAATTTGGGAATGCAGTACATAAATTACTTTTACAACTGCTAAGTGCAAAATAAATGACGATCTGAAACAAACATAAAGTATATAATTTTAATGTCTCTAAGTTTGTTAGTAAATGTGCAACCTTTCATATTAATAAGAACGATAAAATTGTTTGAACGTCAGAATTGAAATATATTAATCGTATGAATATGAGGTAATTAAACTGTATTAAGCAAATTTCCAAATTTTAATTGTGGCATTTTAATCAGCGTCTGTCACGTATCAATAATAATAATAATAATATATAAATAATAATAAATAATAATAATAATCCATAGTAATTCTGCCCGAGGGCAGGTCTTTCACTGCAATTATAGCATTTTCATGCTATGCTTTGCAGCTTTACTAGGGAATTGTAGGTGTGGTAGCTTCCCGTTGCTTTCCACACCGATGAAGGATGATAGTGATAAGGATGATGATGATGGCGATATGATTTCGGGACCATTTGGCCTTAAAGTTTTCCTGACATTTGTCTTACAGTTGAGGAAAAACCCCGATAAAACCTCACCAAGAAAAACTGCCCCGATCGAGGATCGAACCCGGGCCCGTTGCGTGACAAAGGCAGCACGCTACCTCGAGACCACAGCGGTGGTCTTAATAATAAGAATAATAATAATAAATAGCTTTATTTTACATGGTCTTGAGATATCGCCTATCAGTTTTAACCAGGTTAGTTAAAAAGTATATATCATTCTTATATCTAAATTACAATTTTGATATATACCTATAATTAAATTATTATCTAAAATATATGTTTATTTACTCTATATTTGAAGGAATGAAATATATATATATATTGTACATTGTGCGTCCACCGCTGTGGTCTCGAGTAGATAGTCGTGCTGCCTTGTCACGCAGCGGGCCCGGGTTCGATCCCCGGTAGGGACAGTTTTTTTGGATGAGGTTTTTATCGGGGTTTTTTCCTCACCTGTAAGACAAATGTCAGGAAAACTTTAAGGCCCAAACGGTCCCCCGAAATCATATGGCCATCATCATCATCCTTATCATTATCATCATCATCATCCTTCACCGGTGTGGAAAGCAACGGGAAGCTACCACACCTACAATTCCCTAGTAAAGCTGCAAAACATAGCATGGAAATGCTATGATTGCAGTGAAAGACCTGCCCTCGGGCAGAATTACTATGGATGGATGGTACATTGTGCAAGATATAAAAAAATGGCATAGAATAAATTCAAAGTTTCCTACTACTTGTTTCGGTAAAACTGTTTAAAAATAGGAATTTCAGTTTTCTTTAAGACAGCAATTGAGGCAGTAGCTTGAAAAATGGAACTTAAGCAGAAGCCGCATTTTGATATATATGACTAAGAAACTTTTCTTGGGTTTTCCTCGTCATGGAATCAAAGTATCATAACGAAACGTCGGAATCAGTGGACAGAGGCCAGCCTTGAATCGAAGACGGGGAAACCCCAAATAACTTTGTTAATCATACTTATATCCGCGAAAATCTATAAATATCATATATATATATCGCTTAAATGTCATATTTTTCTGGAATTCATGAAAATTGTTCCGGCTAGAGTGATTTTCAAGTTTTCTCTTCAGGTTAACCCCCCACTCCTATTGGTCAGATTTTGCTGGTTAACGAGCTCGATCTTACTTTAAAATTGCTTGCTACATGCCGAGTTTGGTTCAGAAATAAAATTAAAAATTCGGACGCTAGAACGTTTATTTATTTAGGGCCTATTTTTTTATTTTTTTTTGTTTAAGAATCTTCATATGACAGCATGCTCCACTACAGTTTTCTGCAGTACTACATGCTTTGGTTTAGCAATATTAAAATATCTCTATCATTTTATGTGTGTTGATGTTCCTGACTATGCATTTATAGTGTTCTTTACTAGTTCTAAAGTGTGAATTTTTTTTTATATTTTCGATTCCTTAAAATATAATTTTGAGTTATTGTGACGCTAAATTGTTCTATTTCGTTGTGGTTGTTATTTGCATTTGAAACAATGCTCTCTGTTGATTATACTTAAGCAAGTTATGGTTCCTCTTATCACTAACAAGTTATGATTAATATTTACAGTTGCTTGATATTGTTCCTATTAGCACTTACTTAACCCTTAAATTGGCGAAACAATACTTTCTAGTGCCCGTAATTCAAGTGTTTCGGACCGCAAAGAAAAATAAAATCATGTAAAAGTAAGTTATTACTGTATTTTTAACGTAATTTGACACAATCTTAGGTAATTTATGATATTTTGTTTTATATCTACTGTTTAATAAACTATAACAAATAAATTAAATCAATGTTTCTTATAAGATACATTGTAAGTTAAGGGTTAAATTAGTGCATTCTTCATTACTATTCCTAACAAAATATGGTTCCTATTTACATTTAAATTGACTAATCCTATCAAGTTATAATCTATATTTACACGCTAAGTTAATATTCTATCCATTACTAATCTAAGAAGATATAGCTCCTATTTACACTTAAGTTACGGACTAATTCTAACATTTTATGAGTAATTTACTATTGAAAAATATTTTACTGTCCTTACAAGTTCTAAAAAATTAGGCTATTAGGTTCCTATTTACACTTATAGCACTGACTAATCCTAACAAGTCATGATCAATATTTACACTTCCTTAAAATAATGTTCTTATCCTAACACTTGTTAACTAGTTATATCACTTTATGATTTACAGTTCCTTAAAGTATACTGTCCAAGTAATGTTCTATTGTAATTTTTTTAAGTCTATGCTATTTGCAAATTTGATGAATTGTTTAGTAGGGCCTATTTTATAATTATTTTCGGCGCCTAGTAAGTAGGATTGATGAAGATTTCTAAATCCTTTTTTTTTTTTAATATGTTCATGGGGAGGCCCACGGCCTTAAAAGCTACATTCATTGAAAAGAAGAACCATCAAATTAACAAATCGTGATAATGAAATTCGAAGCCATTACTTTCCTTGAACATTGAAGCAAACAACCAAAATGTAAATTTGTCTGGTCCCTAAATTAGGGCACAGCACGAGACATCTCAATGAGACATCTTACCTCAATTTAATGTTGATTTGTTCTCGAACATGTTTCGATATATTCTTCTATATCATCGAAACATGTTGTCTAGCCAAGCTGACGATGATATAGAAGAATATATCGAAACGATTATAAGAACCTCAAAATATTACTCGTACTTCCTAAAATAAATCAATCTGAATGAGAATCTGAGATAACTCGTTCCGTCAATATTTAATTAAACACTAAAATATATTTTAGTAGAAGTTCCCACAATTACTCTGAAATGTGTTTTCTTATATTTATATGAGAAAAACAAAACAAAAACAAGGGAAATAAAAGAATACCGAGATTTCATATAAAGGTATGACTCGCAGGAATAATTTACATACCTACACATGAGATTGCAGGTGCAGTCTAATGGCACAATCGGGAACTATAACTACACGACGCGAGATTAAGACCATTAGGAGAATTGTGCTAGGATTTTCCTACGGAGAATAAAGAAGAATAAAGTTTTTGTGAGTAAAACTTCATTACAGTAGGAAGCATTAAACTGCGCGGTAAACGATTGCCAAACCAAGCGGAACTCCTTATGTTTTGAAGAAAGCATTAGAGAAGCATTGTTTGAAGGTTATTGTTATAGTGTTTAAGAGTTGATCATTTTCAAAAACAGATAGTAATCAGCACCTCAGATCCTTGTTAACAATGAGGCAATAGTTAACATTTCAACACGCAGAGAGAGATTTCGCTAATTTCCTTTACGGTGGAATTTAATTTACCTCAAAAAACTACTTAACCGAGCGTGTTGCATTCAGTTCAGGGGCTTTCACATAATTAAAAGTTTGAAATCTTCACAAGCATAAAGACCATTAAATGAACAGTCAAATGAATAAATATCTTTAAGTGCTTATATATCACTGCCATTTCTGATTCTGCTTTCTTTCACTTGAAAATACATTACAGCATTTTATAGAGGTTACGACTGGGGGAGGAGACAGGGAGAGTCGTAATTAAAAGTGGTAAAACATAAAAAATGAGGGGAATTGTAGGGGTATAACTATGTAACTCATTAAAATTCCACAATGTAAAAATATATTTGTAAGTTTAATTACAATAAAGCACATATATGCGCCAAAGCGGAGCGGTTTAAGACATCCTGCTTTGGTCCAGAGCTACAGGGTTTGCGCTGGTTCGAGTCCCCGTTGGGGAAGAAATTTTCTCATGGAATTTCTGTCGGTATGGAACTGATGCCCAATCAACATTGTCATTAATTTAGGCTATCATAATTCCTTACTATATTGTATTTTGAAATAAATACATGTTATCAAAATGCAATACCATTAATTCTTAATAATTATACATAACTTAATTAATGTATAATGTTACTGTATTATTATGTAATTGTAATATTATTGTGTTTTCTTTATGTAATTGTATTTTTTTTTCAAATGCCCCAGGTTTTCTTTCGACATTCCTGGTGTCTCTCCTGGCATGGCGTACTTGTAACCCACTTCTGAAGTTGGGGCGCCTGGAAGGCGGGGTTACGTGGCCCCGATGATATGATGGATGATGATGATGATGATAGTGGTGCACCAGGAGAGTCCCTAATCCTAAGCTTAATCTAAGATGAATATGAATGATGATGATTGCGATGGCCATATGATTTCGGGGACCGTTTGGGCCTTAAAAGTTTTCCTGACATTTGTCTTACAGGTGAGGAAAACCCCCGATAAAAACCTCACCCAGAAAAACTGTCCCGACCGGGGATCGAACCCGGGCCCGCTGCGTGACAAGGCAGCACGCTACCTCGAGACCACAGCGGTGGACAGTAATTGTAATATTATTGTTTTCTTTTTGCCTTTCTTTATACTATTACCAATTATTACTTTATTGTAACGGACTGCCAACAGCACGTACGATCCATATTTGTAAATAATATTGTAAATATCTTACTTTTAGTCTAATAAAGTCCTACTACTACTACTACTACTACTAATTTGGCTAGCTACAATTAGTAGCAGCTGCAGGAGGAAAAAAACTGGCTATAAAGATTAGGAGACGCATTAGTTGACTACAGCAAAGAGCTGACAAGAAGAAGAGCGTAAGGAATGCGTGACGTAACGTATAAAATTTTCTTAAAGTAAATAATTCAAGCAAGAATAAAACTTTACAAACACAATGAAAGTCTACGGATCCATAACTGCCCGCGGCGTGGCGTAGTCGGTGGAGTCCCTACCTTCCACTCCGGCGACCTGGGTTCGATTTCCCGGCGGGGTAGGGGATTTTAAATCTCCACCTTGGGTCTGGGTGTGTGTCCTGTCTTGTGTTTGTATGTGTGAATAAGATGAAAAGGTTAACAAAGGTAATACAAAAAGGAAGAACGGTGTAAACGAAAGAAAACGAGAAAGAAAGAAATAAAAAAGTATTGAAAAAAAGCCCGTTGCCGTGGCGTAGGCGGTTGAGTCCCTACCTTCCACTCCGACGACCCGGGTTTGATTGCCGGGGGGATTTTAAATATCCACCTTGGGTCTGGTTGTGTGTCTGTCCTTATGTTTATATGTGAGAATAAAGAAAAGTAAACAGAAATGTAAAACAAAAGAGAAAAAGGTAAAAACAAAAGAGAAAAAGGTAAAAAAAAATAATAAAATGTATAAACTTACTAACTATATCAAAGGAATATGTATAGAGTCATAACCAGGGAGCGGGGTTTTGAGTAAGTAAACCGACGCTTCATATTACCTGCCACACGGAGTATGTACTGCGCATGACTCGTTCTTCTACAACACAGTGTTTCTTAGCGACTGCTTCATTTATTCGCCCTGGTGAAGTGAAAGAGAAGACCTTACGGTCTTAACTCCATCAGGTAAAATAAATAAATAAATAAATAAATAAAATACAGAGTAGTAAAGAACTGTACATTTCGGAAGTACATTATTGTACATTGCAATAATTATAATTTTTTATTGTATTGTAATCCTATGTTTTCCCTTTACAGAGATTTAGGCGCTCTCCCCCTATAGGGAAGAATTTGAACCATACTAATTTAGTTACACTTGTTTTCGTATAGATGTAATTTTGAGTGGTCCATGGTCAGCGTTCCGCCTCATACTGACATCTAGGAAACCAAAGTAGTACTAGGACGGGAAAATTCGGTAAATTTTGCTTAGAGGCCTTTTCATTCAGGCTTAAGGATTTTTTACGAGCCTGAAAATCTTCAGACTCGGGACCCACGGCTTAAAGTCCCTCCCGGAGGACTTGCTCCTTGGATTTTTCCGTCCTAAAAAATCCACCGACCACGGCCGGGTTTGAACCCGCGACCCTCGGGACCAGAGGCAAGGAGCATAACCACTAGTCCACCGCGGCCGATCAATAATTATAATCGTGATGTATGAAAATATATTTCTGTACATTAAATCCTTATTCAAAATGAAGTAGTTTTATTGCACACTACAAATAACTAAACATACGTACAATTGTTTGCTTCCTTCTATAATTCATTATCCTGGTGTAATTGTTTTTGAAGCAGGGTATAATGCCTTCCACCGAACATCATTTGTTTATACTGAACACTGCACAGTCACAGGTGTGTCCTCCCTCCTTATAGTCCGTAGATTCTTAACTTCACTGTATACTTACTAGAACCCCGCTCCCTGGTCATAACATTTCTATTGCATGCATCTTAGTACTACGTGTCCTGAAAATACTAGTCGCGTTTCTGGACAAATAAAACACAATCTTCATAAACACTGTAATGAAAATGAAACAATTTTAGTAACCGCGACACATGGACGAAACACAATCTTTATAATAAAAATGAAACAATATTAGTAACCGCAAGACAACTGGACGATCGTCCACCTCTGTGATTGACACATGTGCATGTGAGCTTTTGCAGCCGGCTTGTAGACCAGGGGCCTTCTAGGTGCGTCGTGCCGTACAATAAAATATTTTAACATCTCAAGTCATTAGTGTACAAATCAAACCCGGGCGTGAAACGGCCTCTGATTTCTTGCTTGAGGTCCTTTGATATGCCATAAATCTACGTTACGGACCCATGGCTTTAATTCCCTTCTGCAGGAATCCATATTCAGGATTTTCACAGCTTTAAATGTCCAATAACATTCGCCGGATTTCACTTGTGAACCCCGAAAACAAAGGGAAAATTTTAAATTTTAATTTCATTTAAAAATTTAAATTAATAAACTATTATAAATTTAACAACTAACTACTATATGCTACTATATGAACCCCGGAAACAGAGGGGAAAATTAAAATTAAAATTTCACTTTAAAATTTACATTAATAAACTATTATATATTTAACAAGTCCACCACTGTGGTCTCGAGGTAGCGTGCTGCCTTGTCACGCAGCGGGCCCGGGTTCGATTCCCGGTCGGGACAGGCTCCTGAGTGAGGTTTTTTTTGGGGGGGGTTCCCTCACCTATAAGACAAATGTCAGGAAGCTTAGGGCCCAACGGTCCCCGAAAATCACCCGGCCATCATCATCCTCATCATTATCATCAACATCCTTCACCGGTGTGGAAAGCAACGGGAAGCTACCACAGCTATAATTCCCTAGAAAATCTGCAAAGCATAGCATGAAAATGCTATGATTACAGTGAAAGACTTGTCCTCGGGCAGAATTGCTATGGATGGATGGATATTTAACAATAACTAACTATTTATGCTATTACTCTACACGGAACAGAGTAAAATCATGCTGATTAGGGGTCAGTTTCACCAAAAGAGGTAATTGTACTACGCCAGTTTTCCCCATATATAATACATAGCTTTAACTGGCGTAATACAGTTACCTCTATTGGAGAAACCGGCCGTAAAGCTATATATTAACTTCGGAATATTATGACGTAATGGAATGTTATGACGTAATAAATGTAGAAAGGCACAGTGCTGAACACACTACTGGAGAAACATATTAAGTTGTAAAATATTTGTGACAACGCAGAAAGTGGAAAAATAGAGGAATTATTGATTGCAGAACGTGATAAATTGGTATGTTTAAAGTGGAGCATGACCTCTATAAATAATACATGATGCCAAGTTATGTGCATTCATTTGAATTCTATCCAATAAACACTTTCCAAAAAATCTATTATCGCTTCGCATAGTATTGACTGGAATCAGTATGAAAAGAGGATGGACAGTTGTCTTATTATTTTACAACAATGAATTCGTCAGGCAGAGTAGAAGTTTCAATCTATACAAGAAAAACGAAAAACCATTTCCTCTTTTTTTCCTTACTTAGCAGGAGTCAGGTTTTGTAGAAAATCTTCCATTCCTTTGTATTTTAAAAACATCTTGTAGGCCTTTTCCCATGAAAATTTCAGCTTCTTTAAAAGTTCCAGTAGTCCACCACTGTAGTATCGAGGTAGCGTGCTGCCTTGTCACGCAGCGGGCGCGGGTTCGATCCCCGTCGGGACAGTTTCCTGGGTGAGATTTTTTTCAGGGTATCACCTGTAATACAAATGTCAGGAAACTTTAAGGCCCAAACGGTCCCCGAACACCATATGGCCATCGCAACCAACATCATTCATATTCATCTTAGATTAAGCTTAGGATTAAGGACTCTCCTGGCTAACCATCATCATCATCGCCATCATATCATCGGGGAAACGTAATCCCACCCCAACCTCAGAAGTGGGTTAAAATTATGCCAATGCCAGGAGAGAACACAAGAAATGTCCAAAAAAGGACAACCTGGGGCATTAAAAAATCCCAGTATAGGGCTTATTATCAGCACATAGTTTTCGTAATCTTCCTCTGGGTCTATTTTTACCTTGTCCAGTTATTTAGGTTTCCCAGACTTTTTATTCCTCTGAATAATTAGAATACGTTACTCCTGTACATAAACACGTCGATCGTTTCGCTAACGAATTTAAAGAAATATGTCTGTACCAAACTAAAAGCAGAAGATGAAACTTAAGTTTTCGAAAGGCCTCCTACAAAACTACACTGCAGATTATTGAGAACGACTGAGATCTTAGGTACTGTTTTATATTTCTTTAAATTTTAACATAGTGACCTCAACGGAGATTTTAAAAATCTCGCTAACGAATGTCTAGATCTGAAAGCATCTTTCTTATTCCATATCGCAGTATCAAGGCCTAACAATAAAATATTAAGTCGCGTCGATTCAGGCAGATATTTGGCCATGCTAGCATCTGCTTCAGAGGTTCGCGGGTTCGAACTATCCCAGGGACGATGGATTTTTGGGAGCGTATAAATCCTAAGTATAGCTTCCTTCGGACGAGTCCGTGTTCTTGATATAGGACAAGTAAAATATGTCTCTGAACAAACATTATTGGGTGTTTCGCGCTTAGATTTGAATTCCGACGCAAATGACCTAAGCTATTAAAGAGCGTTGATAAATCACCATGCAAGAATTAGGTAATTTGGCCTGTTACGGTCTCAAAGAGGAATTCTCAATCCAGAGGTTTTTGGAAATAAAACCAATTCTTAAAAATGGCTAAAATGCAAGTTGTAGCCGTGGAGAAAGCTGTATTTTAAAACTTACAAAATGGACTTTCCAATTTATAACTCTCAAATACAATTTAGCCCATGTTTTTCATTTACTTTCTTTTAATTGATCAATTATAATATAGCGACTGAATTATGAATATAAAATATATTTTCAGAAATAAATATATTTTTACCACGAAACATCTGTAATTCTGAATTTTTTTAAACTCTATTTAATTTCTTTTCCCTTCTAAGTTTATCCAAGTTATATTTTGTCTTCTCAGTAGAAATTCTATTCCTAAGAAATATTCTTTATTTATATCTTACAACAAATGTCAGGAAAACTTTAAGGCTCGAACGGTCCCCGAAATCATATGGCCATCATCATCATCCTTATTATTATCATCATCCTTCACCGGTGTGGAAAGCAACGGGAAGCTACCACACCTACATACAATTCCCTAGAAAAGCTGCAAGCATAGCATGAAAATGCTATGACTGCAGTGAAGGACCTGCCTTCGGGCAGAATTACTATTTATGGATATCTTACTCTCACGAGTGGTGGTCCGAATCACTACCTACTCCCCTCGTTGGCATATTTAAAATTATTGTACACTTTAGCCAAAATTAAAGCAACAAACTAAATTACCATCAGAGGATGTTTATGTTTCTTTGTATATATTCTTCTTTGGTAAGAAGGTATTCATTTTTCTTACTTTATATTTGTAATGGCAAAATCTATCAATCTCCATCCGTTATTATTACATCCATCCATAGTAATTCTGCCCAAGGGCAGGTCTTTCACTGCAACCATATCATTTTTCATGCTATGCTTTGCAGCTTTACTAGGTAATTATAGGTGTGGTAGCTTCCCGTTGCTTTCCACACCGGTGAAGGATGGTGATAATGGTAAGGATGATGATGATGGCCGGATGATTTTCGGGGACTGTTGGGCCCTATGCTTCCTGACATGTCTTACATGTGAGGAAAACCCCCGAAAAAAAACCTCACCCAGGAGCCTGTCCCGCCCGGGAATCGAACCCCAGGCCCGCTGCGGGACAAGGCAGCACGTTAGCTCGAGATCACAGCGGTAGACAATTATAATATCCATCCATAGTAATTCTGCCCGAAGGCAGGTCCTTCACAGCAATCATAGCATTTTCATGCTAAGCTTGCAGCTTTACTAGGAATTGTAGGTGTGGTAGTTTCCCGTTGCTTTCCACACCGGTGAAGGATGATGATAATGATAAGGGTGATGATGATGATGGCCATATGATTTCGGGGACCGTTTGGGCCTTAAAGTTATCCTGACATTTGTCTTACAGGTGAGGAAAACCTCCGATAAAAAACTCACTCAGAAAAACTGCCCCGACCGGGGATCGAACCCGGGCCCGCTGCGTGACAAGGCAGCACGCTAGCTCGAGATCACAGCGGTGGACAATTATAATATTATAAAATTCATAATTCATATAAAATAATTAAACTGTAATAAGAATGGCTAGAAGTAGCTAAAGAAAAGGCGACAATTGACCAGAAAAGCTGTTAGTGGGTTTTTCGCTAATTTGTAGCTACTTATGTTTTCAAAATGGCCCTGTCTAGCTATAAAAGTGGCTATATTGGCAGCCCTAGTTAAAGGTAATACTAGACGTGACTACAAATTTCATTAAATAATTTAATGTAAGCAGACAGTGTGTTCGTTATATAAACAAATGACGTCAAAACCATCACGGAGATGTGATTCTACGTGTCGATAATTAAATTCTTCAGTAGCGAGTATTTTGTAATAATATTACGGAGAGCTCGTGAAAAATTGGTAATTATAGAAATTAGATTTTTCTGATATTTTCATTCCTTATAATCAAGTTTCGACATCAAAATCAGGTGTGATACGGAGCTGTAAACTATAGAACGAACTAAATATAAAAAAAAAATACAATTTCCAGATTACATAACATTTCTCTAGCAACTATATGCATTTTTTTTACAATCCTACATAAAGCCTATCAGTGTATCAACAGCGGTTTCAATATTAAACATTGTTTGAAGAATATAAAAACGCTGAAAGTTTATGAGGAAAAACTTTTAACTTGATTAATAACTACCCTTTACTAATTATTATCGTTCTTTCACCCCGCAGAAGCGGGAGTTCTACATACATGACATATATTTTTATCAGCAACACAGAAACTGAACGTTTCCGGACATGTGTTCTTATTTAGAATTAGAGTACAAATCGTATAATTTGTCTGCTGTTTAGTAAAGTATATTTTTGTCGAGATACTCTACCTCGGTTCATGAGCTTCCTCTGAGCCTTTCACTCTACCTCGGTTCATGAGCTTCCTCTGAGCCTTTCTTTTTCTTCCTCTCATCTCCCAACGCTCATCCTAATTTACACCTGAGCCAATGTTGCTTGTAAAATCTACAAATTCCCTATGGATTTGTAAAGAAAATTATCAAATATTCACATACAGTAATTTAAAAACCCAGTGGCGAGATAGGCCTGAACCACCCTTGACTTATCAGCATACCGCTAGCTTCACAACCACATGTGATATTCACAAATAAGGACGGACATTTTGCAAGTTTAGGGATGACTTTGTCATAATTCCCTGCCCCCAGCCGTTATAGCTGTATTCTTCAACCTGGAATCACTGCTTACCGGAACTACCCAAAGTCTTCTCGCTGATTGATATATACCGATTCCATGCTAATTCACTAGCACTATCTAAACCATTAGTTCCTGGCCGCACGGATATAAGCTCTCCATATCTCCCAATCATCCCCTGTATAATTTACTTCCCTCAAATCATGGTTAATGTTTTCGTCCCACCTCATTCTTGACTTGCCTACTGGGTGTTTACCCTCTCGTTTTCCCACAGAAAATGTTCATGTAGTCCCTCTTCCATTCTCTATCCGTGCCACGTCTAGCCCATCGCACTCTACGAGACTTCTCTGTTCTAATTACGTGGTTTCCCAAAAAAGATCATGTAGTATTATGTAACATTCTCCATTGCCTGTCTATTTGTCTCTCTTTGGTCCAAAAACTTTTCTAAGAATTGTATACTCCCATGCAGGGAAACTGGTGCTCCCTTGCGAGAGTTTCTTAACCAAGCTAATTTAGTTAAGCTTATATTTGAAGAGAAAAATTTTCGCCTAGACCGGGACTCGAACCCGGGACCCTTGGCTTTCCGGGCCAAGTGCTCTACCAACTGAGCTACCGAGGCGAGTTACGATCTAGACGCAAATTTTTCTCTCATGTATGTTGTAATTCCCTCTATGAGAAGTGTTAAATTAGTAAATTAATAATAAAAATCGTCATTAGTTAAGCTTATTTGCTTAAATATGTCAATGAGTGATATGTGGTTAGCACATCGTCTCAATGGGACATCTAGAAGCAACTAGAGTATTACTTGGATGAATGAAAGTCGATTAAATTTTTGCACAATAATTTTTTTTTTAATTAGACTTACAATTATTTTAAGAACCTCAAAATCTTCACACTCGGGATAGTAAATGCTGACAAATTGGTCTATAGTATTCTATTAAAAGTGAATATTATCAGGCGCTTCTTATCTAATAGTCTACATATTAAAAATTCTAACAAATTACAAAAAAAATATATATTGAAACCCAAACGAAAGCAATGTTAGCACAAAAATAAATGAAAATGAAAGGTATGCTGTGTGAAAAGAGTGATAGAAATTTGTTCAGTTATTATATATATAAAGTTAAGCTTAAGTGAAAAACAATTACTATTGTGAAATATTTAAAGGACCAAATAATATTGCTCGTTCAATTCTTTATGTAACATCCCGTTCAATCAGGATTATATTTGACTTTAGTAATAAAATACATTCCTTACTGTGTGGTATTTTAATAATGAATGAATTAATCAATTCTCAATGCCGTCTGTCATATTCCTACTTTTTGTAGCTGAGCAACATATTACGGTGAATAAAGGAACAGAATTGCTATTTCTCTTGAAATAAACGAATGCAGCGAACTGTCATTTCTTAGGTCGGTTTCACCAACAGAGGTAACTGTATTAGCCAGTTTAAGCTATGCATTATACACGAGGAAAACTGGCGTAATGCAGTTACCTCTGTTGGTGAAACCGACCCTTAGTATAAAAGGGTCTCGTTGCATGACAAGGCAGCACGCTACATCGAGACCACAGCGGTGGACAACTATAATATAAAAGTAAAGTGATCCCACAACAGACCCGGAGGCCCTTGGGGTAGTAGGAGGTTAAGGCTCCCACTTTTTCTAGACAATCGGCACTCTATGTCAGCCGGGTTGTAAGCCCTGCGTGACGGCCGCCTTTACCCCCAGAACAAGCGTCTGGAACTAATTTCCGTAAGAGGCTGAGTCGTCCCCAGGGCCATAGTGCCGCCAGAGGGTTTGGGTCAGTTTAAAAATCCTGACCCCAACGGGACTTGAACCCTCCATGGTATCTTTACCTTGTCGTGGTGGAGTGGCTTGCGTGCTTAAATGATCCTGAGAGCTATGCCGGCGGTAGCATTGCTGCCGATAGGGTTACCCATGCCGGACTGGTCGAAGGTGATAAGCCAGACGAAAAAAGTACCTTGGGCGAAAGAGTGACGATCTTTCACCGTAAAAATACAACCGTCAAGAAATGCGGACATGGGTTCATCTGGGGTAAAATTTTCCGGAGGTCAAATAGTCCCCCATTCGGTTCTCCGGGCGGGGACTACTTCAGGGAACCCATGCCAAAGCTTTATAGGAAGCCAGATATAATAAGAACAGTTAAGTCTCGTAGACTGCGATGGGCAGGACATGTTGCACGTATGGGAAATGAAAGATGTGCATGGAAGCTTCTTGTAGGAAAGCCAGAGGGAAAACGCCCAGTTGGTAGACCAAGAATGAGGTGGGAGAACAACATTAACTATGATTTGAGGGAAGTAGATTATACAGGGAATGATTGGAAAGCATTAGCTCAGGATAGGGATGTATGGAGAGCTTATGTCCGCGCGGCCATGAACCTACGGGTTCGATAGTGCCAGTGAGTAAGTAAGTAAGTAAGTAACGGGACTTGAACCCTCGACCCTCCGGCTTGTAGCTCAGTGCCTTAACCACTACGCTACGGCGTGCCCCCACAACTATAATATAAGATTATAAAATTTTACCTCATAGGTCCGTCTCCTCAACTTGTAAAATATGTATTTACTGCTCACCTTTCGGGACTAGTCCCATCATCAGCACACGGAGCAGGATATAGGTCTGCATCTGCAGACCCTGAATGCAATACTTGTACACTGGTACCCTCAACGAAGTTTCACCATGAATTTTAATAATGTTGACTATGCAGCCAGTCAGGCTAAAATTAAATACAAATAGTTTAACCTTAAAATGACCTTACATAGAACAATTGTTACCAATCCTCTAAACAAAAGTATCACAAGTGTATTAGTATTGAGTTCAGAGTCAGTAAATACAGACCTATCTCTTGCTCCTTCTGCTGATGATGGAACTTGTCTCAAAATATCTACAGTAAGTAAATATTTTACAAAGTTGAGGATATAGACCTACGCGGTAATAATTTTGTATTATAATTGTAATTGTATAAATACACCGATTTTTTTTTCTTCGCATAATTATGCTCGAAATATGATATTTGATTTCGTGACACTTGCTATAGATATCTCACAATTCTAACTAATCAACGTAATTATACGAATTTAAAATATCTCTAGTAGGCCATACTACACTATTGGGATAAAAAACAAATCGAACTGATACGATGAGATATAAAGAACTCAAATGAGCCCGGGTAAAATCTTTCACGCCTTTGCATATTTCACAATTTATTGTATTTTATAGTGAAATGATAAAATTATTTTCAATTCATGTATTAGATCTTGAGACCTGTTTCATCTTTACATTGAACCCGATTTCGCCTCTTCCTTGAAATCCCTATACATCTTATCTCTTCTGCCCTTACTTTGATGTTGTATCAATGCTGAAATTCGTTCATTATACATTCCAGACTGGAATTATTTTCATTTTTGTTTACATTCTTCTATTTCCTAAATTAAATTGTAAATATTTATATGTTGATGAATATCATCATTAAGTATCAGATCTTTTCTTAAGAATCATTTCTATCTACGAAGAAATCTGATCTCTGCAGCTTATAATATTTACTTGTCTCGTTCTTTAAATTTCATACATCAGTAAGGGTATTGCCATTCTTGGGGAATTTTTTTATTTTTTTACTCTTGTTTTATTTTGTAATACTATGTTTATTGGAGGGAAAACGCCCAGATGGTAGGCCAAGAATAAGGTGGGAGAATAACATTAACTATGATTTGAGGGAAGTGGATTGTACAGGGAATGATTGGAAAACATTAGCTCAGGATAGGGATGTATGGAGAGCTTATGTCTGCACGGCTATGAAGCTACGGGTTCGATAGTGCCAGTGAGTTAGTTAGTTATGTTTATCGTGCCATGTGTCCATTGGAATTTATTTATTTTATTTTCAATATCTCATAATTTAGGTAAATTAGACCAAATTGTAACCTAAAAATAATTAAATTGGGATACTCGTCTTAAGAGCTGATTTGAAATAAATAAGAAATTATATAAATTACCACGCTATATATCTTAAGTATCATCTATTTTTAAACTAATTATCACATAAAGATGGTGATATTTTTAAATTTGAAATAAATAATAAAATATAAAACCAGAAGGAAAACGCCCAGTTGGTAGATCAAGAATGAGGTGGGAGAATAACATTACTATGATTTGAGGGAAGTAGATTATACAGGGAATGATTGGAAAACATTAGCTCAGGATAGGGATGTATAGAGAGCTTATATCCGCGCGGCCATGAACCTACGAGTTCGACAGTGCCAGTGAGTTAGTTAGTTAATTGCACAAATTATCTTGCTACATGTCTTCAATATGATCAATTTTTTAGTCTAATTACCATGTAAAGATAGTGAAATAATTAGAAATAAATAACTTTTCTGAAATAAATAAATAAACAAATAATTATCACGCAATACATAAGTATGATTTATTTTATAGTTTAATAATCATGTAAAGATTGTGAAATAATTTAAAATAAATGAATTGTATAACTACAGCTTTGCTTATTTTTTTACTCTACTGGTAAAATGATGGATTATCTTGCTACATGTCTTAAATATGATCATTTTTTTAAATCTAATTACCATGTAAACATAGTGAAATAATTAGAAATAAATAACTTTTCTGAAATAAATAATTATCACGCTACATAAGAATGATTTACTTTTTAGTTTAATAATCATGTAAAGATTGTGAAATAATTTAAAATAAATGAATTTTACAACTACAGTCTGGCTTATTTTTTTACTCTGATAGAATATTTTAAGTAAAACATGCAAGTAACATGGATGGCGTACACGTAGGCGTACAAAAAGAGCGTTTAGATAGAAGCATGGACATGACAGTAACGTAGAAAAGACCTGTTAAATCTAATGTAGTGGTGGAACCTCCACACTCGCACCCTCCCGACTAGCAAATTGGATTTTTTTAAAGCCCCTGTTTCATCGCTTTATTACAAGATCGGGAAATGAACTTCAATATGAGGTTTTAAAGAGCTCCACTCCTAACTACTAATTACAATGTTAATAATGTACAGGTAAAAATGTAGCTTCATCATTTGCCACATATGGTTTCAACCATCAACACGCAATAACCAATTACCATGAACAAGCCTATTCAGAAAGCTTTTATGAAAACAATACCAAATGCCCGTAGATCATGATAAAATTTCTTTACCTCACTGATTCCCAATCGCGGTGCCGCGAGCTATTTTCGAATTTAAATTTAACAGCTGTTGGTGCCTAATCCAAATACATTTATACTGTACATTGTTTCACAAGCAAATGTTATCATAAACCGTTATATTGTTTTTAACGCACAATTTAACAAAAATTGTGTTCCATGGACACATGTTATTTTTAATAACACTGCATGTTAATATCCTCTTTTTCTGAAATTATTAACATTGTTATTGCTTGGAAAATGGTTGCAACATATTACGCACACACGCAAACACACAAACACACACATGCTATATATATATTCTCCATTATTTACGAGAAGTAGCGGGAACTCAGTCTCCACTCCATCTAGTAGCTCCTATACCAAGTAAGCAAATTAAAGAGCCTCTCCTTTGTTAGGAGTTATTACACCAAGTTAATTTTTAGTTACCTTATTTGCCCAATAAATGTCATGAATAATATGCTGTCAACACACCGACTCAATGAGATTCTAACGGGCAACTAAGTTTATTATAGTAAATTTTCCTTATATACCTTTTTATTCAGGCTTAAGGATCTTTTACGAGCCTGAAAAATCTCACACTCTGGACCCATGGCTTAAAGTTCTACCCGTAGGACTTGCTCCCTGGATTTTTCGGTCCTAAAAAATCCATCGACACCGGTCATATTTGAACCCGCGACCTTCGGGACTAATAACCACTATGTACACCGCGGCCCGACAACATATACAGTAAAACTTGTTTAATCCGAACGTGAATAATGCGGCAATCTGTCCAATGTGAACAAAAATTTGTTGGTTGGTCCCGGCTAAATAATAGTAATTTTACGTGTATTATTTTGCATAAAACGGAATCTGTCCAACACGGAACGGAAGGATATTTCTACAAAAATTAGAAAAAAATAATAGAAGCGGGAGAGAGAGAGAGAGAGAGAGGGACGAGAGAGGAGAGAGATGGAGAGAAAAGAGAGAGAGAGAGAGAGGAAATAAAATAGTTTCCACTTCAATGAATTCCGTTGTAGGCTAAACAAAACAATACGAAATGATTCCTGCCGCGGCGTTGTGGAAGTATAGATTCATCTGTTACCTGAACTTTTCTTTCCGCCTCCCTGCAAAACCCGTTATGCGAAATACAGATGCCTGTCTTACAAATAACCCATTGCACACTGTAAAATCTTGAAATTAGTATAAGGTCTGAGACCGATCTTTCACAGGTCTGTCTCAAAACTTAATTTTTTTCTGAATTTACGGAATAAAGATGGCTGAAACGTAAATATCATTCACATTAAACGAAAAAGTGAAAGATAAATCTCCAAATTTCCAGACCGATGCTCCAAAGTCAAGCTCTAGCTCTCGCTAAATCCATAAGGAATAACGATTTCAATGCATCTTCAGGTTGGCTGGACAGTTTTCAAAGACGACACGATGTAGTGTGGAATGAAATTTGCAGCAAATCAAATGATGTGGACGAAAGTGTAGTTAGTGAGCGAAAATCGAAACTGCATACTTGAATTTCAGGATACGCGCCTAAGAGACACTTTTAACGCTGACGAAACGGGTCTGTTTTTTCGCGCGTTACCGTCGAAATCGCTCATACATACTATACCTCACTTTTCAACGGCAGTACAACTACAATTAATCCAAGATACGTCAAAAGACATAAACGGTACTCTATAATCTAAGATTATTAATAAGTTTTGTTTTTTAATAATGCGGAATTTCGTACAATGTGGAAAAACATTGATCCTACGCGATTCCGCTTTGAGCAAGTTTTACTGTATATGTAATGCATATTTGGTCTGTTTGAATAATTTTACAAAATTCTTAGCAAATAATGTAAAATTTCTAAAAACATCGGAGAGAAACAATATTTATACTGAAGTCACAATTATTGATAATTGCAAGTCAGACATATTCCAACTTAAATTCTACCCTCCTTAAAGATAAAACTTTTCAAGAAATTTAAGGCCAACCGTAAACCTTTATAGATATTATAATAATTACACCTATATTATAGGAACATTTTACGTAATGAACACCGCTTATATTATTTATTAGCCAACACTTATAATAATAATAATAATAATAATAATAATAATAATAATAATGATTTATTTTAGCTGGCAGAGTTAAGGCCATAAGGCCTTCTCTTCCACTCAACCAGCGAATAGTAAAATTATACAAAAATTACGTACATATTACAATTTTAAGATATTAAAATACAGACTAAACAAAATACAATGATGATGGATCTAATACTAGCTAATGCTAACAAAAACATAGAATATAATAAAATTAAAATGATATAAAATAAAGTAAGTAGCTTCCTACATGTTATTAATAGAATGCTCTATATAGTTGTTATGTAGTTAATGTTTTCATTGTGTCGAACTTAAGATATCAGTTAATTTGGATTTAAATATTGATAGCGATTGACAGTCCCTGACATGACTGGGAAGTGAGTTCCATGCTCTAGCCATAGATATTGTGTAAGATTCAGAGTACAGACAGGTCCTGTGTTGTGGTATCAAAAGTAAAGAAGAGTCTTGTGATCTTGTTCCTTACTATGCTTATATTTAATACCATATTGTAACTGGTTTCGGTGGAATTGTGTCAGATCTAAGTTATTTAACTCCACAGTAGTTTACATAAAAACTCCACAATCTTCGTTGTATCTAACTCACAGGGACTATCAAAACCGTAGTGATTTGTTTCATGTAATGTATATTAACACTACCTTTTAGATATGTTTCGTATATACATTGTATGTAGTATACATAGAGGGCAGTGGTGCAATATGTAATATTACAGTACAATTAATTTATTTCAGTATAGTTATTTAGGTTGGCAACCCCGAAATGTAGGAAGTTGAACTTTCAATCATGGTCGCCATTGCTATAAGTACGACAAAACGCACTATCGCTAAAAAATGTATTTCATTACATTGTCTGTTTTTAAGTATGAATACAGCTTCATGAAGTAAGAACATAAGGAAACTTGTAATTTACAATATTGAGTGATTGCAATGCTCTTCTTCTTAAACATAATTTGTAGGATTTTCATCCTGTTTATTTCCAAAATCACTCCCTCGGAGGAAGACTTATTGGGATGCAAGTATCAACGGGTCTATCCATCTCTTGGCTGGTCTTCCTCTTGTTCTTCTCGCGTCCATTGGTCTATCTTCTTTAGCTCTTTTTGCAAGTCGGTTTTCTTCCATTCTTTCTACATGACCCTTCCAATATTTTCGTCTATCTGTAATATATTTGGTTATGTCTTGAATATGGCATTTGTCCCTAATTTCTGTGTTGTATATTTTATCAAATAATGTTTTCCCCTGAATAGTTCTTAAGATTTTCATTTCGCATGTGCTTATTATTTGTTTAGTTTTTGTTGTGTCAGCCCTAGTTTCTGCCCCATATACGATAACTGGTCGAACTATCGTTTTGTATATGCGGGTTTTGCTTTCTATTGACATATGTTTGTTCCGCCAAATGAAATATTTCATATACCCTGATATTTGTGCTGTTTTATCAGCTTGTTTCTTTCTTTACTTCTTTTATTAAATTTTTAGTGTTTTTTTTAAAATACGACAAACGCTAGGAAAACGTCTACGATTACAATTGTGTTTTCTACAAATATCTGAACATAATCTACAAAATGCATCGACATGTGGGAGGAATCGCAGTATAGACAGATGAAAGTGATAAGAATAACAAACGACTGCGCGTTTATATTTAATTACCTAATCAATCAATAGAGCAAGGCTGGTGGCGGACAATGGCTGATTATGATGGATGGTCAGAGAGCATAGAATCGCACATCGGATGTCAAACAATGGCATCCAGAATAGAGGAAGTATAAGCATGTGGCAACACTGTACCATAGAGGAAAAATACAACAACAAGCCGGGCAATTTGTCTCAGCATAACAGAACCAAATTTACCAACTCGACAACTGGCTATAATACAACATAAATATATGTAAGTTCACTTGCAATAAATAAGTTATTCTAGTTGGAAGAAAATGTGGAGTTTGTGATAAAATTGTCGGTATATCATTGATATATATATATTTGTATCCACAATCATAAGATAATAAAATTAAAAAATGCATTTCTTCTTGCTTTAATTGGTTCGGCATATGACACGATTCTTTTAGCGCTGTTCTAGTTGGGGGAACCGTACGACAAACGCCTATACAGTGAAGTATTGCCAATCGTAGAAAATGGCACAACTTTATGGCATTTGAAAATGGATCACGTTTCTTACAACACTATCGCACAGCATATTTAAATAATTCATTTTGTGATTTTTTAATCACTCTAACTGCAATTTTATAAATTCAAAACTCCTTGCACTACAGGGCTAGAAGGCCCGTTGCCTACCAATTGGCTGCTGCTACATGTGTGGTGGATGTCCATCCAGACATCATAGGGGTGACATGGTCAGCATTGTCGTATACCCAAACTTTACAGCTCGTTATATCAACTTAGAGTTGCTATTTATAGTAGCCACACCCAAATTTGCCAAGATTACCATTATCATTTTATTATTATTATTATTATCATTATTATTATTATTATTATTGTTATTATTATTATTATTAAAATACTTCTGGATGATATTTCAATTGAGGCCAAAAAAAAGTCAAATGACCTTAATTCGTTAAGGAATATTAGTAGTATTATTGTTATTATTTTATTATTATTATTATTATTATTCTAACTCTGGCAACTGAAGAGTATTAATATATGTGCATCTCAGTGTCACTTTTTTATGAATATAGATGAGAATTATCATTAGGGAGCGGATTTTCAGGTTCTAAAAGTTAAGATTGCAACATAGTATAGTGATAAAATTAACGTAAAATAAAGTCTTTATACCCAATCAATTGATTTTTTAAATAATATAACTTACAAAAAATATGTCTCAATACTTTGTGTGGGATCTAACAGTATTACATTTATATTACACACCTTACTTTTAAATTAATAATAAATAATGTAAATAGAAATTATGTATTTTTAAATTAAAATTATGATGTGTAATACAAATGTAATATTGCTAGATTCCACACAAAAATTATTGAGAAACGTTTTTGTAAGTTATAGTATAAAAATAATTCAGTTGATTGTATATAAAGACTTATAAATTAATTTTATCACTATACTATGTTGCTATCTTAACTTTTAGAACCTAAAAATCCGCTCCCTAATTATCATCAACAAAATACTTCTATGAAAAAGAGGCATCAATACATGTGGAGTCTCAAATGTTGGCCGACTACTGCCGATTGATGACGACGTACATATCAGATTCAAAAAATGGTCGAAAATCATCATTATTGCCTACAATATTATAGGTAAGACAAAATGAGATGTATTTTTAACAATCAGTTTTAAATAAATATAGCTATTTATTACTGAAAATTATAACTACTTATCACGGATAAAAATCTCAAACTACAGGAATTCTCTCGTCACTTAATCTCATTAATGTCCCATTCTGCTAATCCGTTGACTCGTCACAAATCGTACTATATCTGCTACTTCAACTAGCTGATTAAGTTCGTGGTTCATTAAGAGCATCATATTCAATCAGATCATCTTACATTTAAAAAAATCCTTAAAAGATTACGCTCCAACGTTCTAAGTAATGTTTAGTCTTTAACCGTTATTATCTAATTCCCACAGCAACTCTCGATCTTATTACAGAATACAACTTCACTTTAAAGTTTTTATTCATCATTTTAGACGTCATTATACGGTTCGAAGCTGGGCTAGATTACTATGTAATAAAAAATATAGACTAAACTTTGTCAAAATACAGAGAAAATGTGCGCTATTTTTATATAAATATATAAATGGTGCAAACGTTTACTGCATTACAAAAAATATTACACTGAGAAACAAAAAATAAACTTTTTTTTTTGTCTCAGAAAGAAAAATATGTGATTCTGATAGTATTTTTTCCTCTGAATTCAAAGATGATACCGGTTTTTCTCCATCGTGCAAGGTTTCCGAGAGACAAGAATTTATAATTTCATACACTTTAATATTTTCTACATTCGTAACTACACAATATTTCAACATTCGGACTCATTTAGAAAGTAAGAAATTACGATTTTCTGCTATATTTCGCCTGTGGAGCATCCCTCTTGATAGTCTAACAATAATTGGCCAGCATATAAGGATTCCATTTGCCTTGATATACATTTTCCATAGCTGAAATCTCCAGATGAAAGTGTTCCCCGTTTTATTTTACAATGGACAAATGAATGAAAAAAGTTTATTAAACTATAATTATTTAAATCCATTAATTGAAATTGAAATAAAAAAACTGTGGGTGATGGAGAAATTCCGAATACATATATGAAAACACGATAAAATACTGCATTAAGTACAACTATTGCTACTCATGAGACAGAAATCATGTTGACCAGTGTTGTTATCATTTGTTTGATAGTGATTCATTCGGAAAATCGCTTACATACAATCATAATTTTACAGATGACTTACGATCTGGCGGTATTTTACCTATTTAATATAACGAAGGAACAAATATATTACAGAATAAAGCACACTGAATATGCATTCAAAGCTCAAACATGTCTATTGATATTTCGTGAACGACTGAATATATGCTAAATCTTTGAACTCGTTATGTACTTACAGTGTCTCTGCTAACTGTCTGGAACACATCTGTTGTGGTCAGGTATATGAAATTCTATTGTCACAGGGGGGTTGACAGACGAGGTTTAACATTAAAGAAGAGAATGTGCATATTAACACAACTTCCTTTTCAATTTGCGACAATAATTCAAGAACCTAGCTTTGAAATGCAGGTGATAGTAAAATAAATTTTAAACTATTATCAGACAACAATAATTATGAAACCATAAAATATAGAACATATTTAAAATAAAATATTCATTTACGCAGATCTAAATAAGTGTTATGTTTATGAAATATGTAAAAAATACCCAGTATAACCCTGTAATATAGATTAACAAATGTGTCTTAAACCACTACATATATCCTAACATAGGCCTATGACAAATTTTGAACTTTTAAGTAATATAAAAGCAAATAGGCCTATGCATTTACAAAGAAATCCGAGCCTGGTTATAATATGTTTTATAATCATCTATTTGATATTTAATTTATAACAAAATGTTTTCTGATCAGTTTGTGAACCTAAATACGAAAATCTTTGAACATTTTCACACATCTAATTTCCAAGTACCAGCTCTTCCTTCACATTACTTATTTCAATTTTACTATCTTCAGAAAAAATGTATTTTATGAGTGAGGAAAATATATTTTTACGACTAATTTACAAAACTTTTATAATCGTGAATGTTTTATACTACTATAAAATCAACTTAATATCTGAATGTTTGTAATATTAAACAATCATTTACGTAAACAGTTTTCATCCCTCACATAAATTCATTATTTTTAAAGTCATATTGTTAGTGGATATTAAGAACAATGGACTTAATTAAGTCTATGTAGATTTAGCTTTCTACAATTGTGTATTACCGAAGATAGTAAGAGTTGCAATTTTTCATACAAGTTTACATAGAAAGAGAGAGGGATATTGAAAACTTAATACGTTTATTGTTATTAACCAATAATAATATAATAATAATGGTTTATTTATATGATTATCAAATTATATTAAACTTAAAGTGGGAAATTAAACTAAGGTACGAATCGTACTTTTCTAAAAACACAGAATGTGGAGGAGTGAAATAATTTTTGTGACTATTTAACTCATGCCCCAAACGGGAGTCAATTACCAATCACATTTCAATGAATTTTGTTTTACACACCAATGATAGTCGTGTTTCACACCTCGCTACTTATCGAATTCTGTTTACCAAAATGAAGAAGAAGCTCCTCCTTTTTAATATTCTGGTCAGAACATTATTTTACAAGAATGACTCTCCAACAAATACGTTGAATATAGCAAATTATGAACAGATTCCTTCTAACTACACATTTGATAATTGTGTCATCAACAAATAATTATTATTATGTTTTAAAATAATGATTTTACTAGAGTCGTTTCCTAAAAAAATTAATAACCCATAGTGTCGGTTATAATATACAGTTTGATTTTCATTTTTTCTCCACTTACAACATTGCGATCCTATTTGGCAATAAATAATATGATCAAGTTGGAGTGAATAAACATAACCACACATTTCTGATTTGATTTCACAACATAGCCGTTTACATTAAATAATTAAATATTTTAAAATACCGGTAACTACATTTAAATAGTGATTTTTCAGTAAACAGCTTAATTTTATTCGTTAAATAGTCCTAACAAACGCTACTCTTGATTTCCAAATCCTTTAGATAAATTGGAATCACTCGTGGCATTATTTATGATAAATTGTTATTTAAGTAATATATATATATATAACATATGCCAAACTAAATTAAAAATTATTAATATGTATATGGTTACAAATATATTTTCATCTATGATCCAGACTTCATGTTCTGCTTACAGAAAAATATCAAGTCTATAAATATAAACATCATATATTCCTTCAAACTAAAATACGGTAATTTTCAAGAACTACATCCACCACCGATATTTTTTCGCAATATATCCTCTACTTCTATATTCAATTTAAGAAGAAGTGCTATTTTCTGCAGACAGATCTTTTTGTTCCGATTAAAACATAATTGGATTTTATAAGACAAGTAATTCACAGAGAAGAAGAAAAACGCCTGAAAGTTAAGGTAGTAGTGTCTGGTTGGACAGGAAATAAAAAGCCATTGTGGATGAAGATATTGCGGGGTGGTAGCGAGATTGATTCACCCCCTGGAGCCCATTTCTTGCCCCATTACAGCAACAATTTCATCTGGTCGCAATCTCCGGTCTCACAGATCAATACAACTAAATTACCATTCTATCATAATTTTATAAGCTGACACAAACAATTGTGCCGTTTTAACTCACCTTTATCCCTACCTAATCACGATATTAAACCTAATAATATCTGCTTTGTCCAGCAGTATAAAGATTACATGACAATAACAATTAAACCGTAGGCCTATGTTTTATATACGTCTAATTATCATGTATGCTTTATAGCATAATATATTAATAGGGAAAATCTATAGGATGTAAAGCGACTCAACGTACACAATCGTGGTTTTAGCCTCTCTTTTGGAAACGAGAACCTTTATATGCAAGTTATAATGATTATAGCAAAAAAGCCATAAACAAATCAACAAAAATGTAATACTTGTTAATCCCGCTGAAAAAAAGAGAGAGAGAAGGCACCGCCAATTATTGGGGTGGGCCTAACTAACTAACTCACTGGTACTATCGAACCCATAGGTTTATGGCCGCGTGGACATAAGTTCTCCATACATCCCTATCCTGAGCAAATGTTTTCCTGTATAATCTACTTCCCTTAAATCATAGTTAATGTTATTCTACTACCTCATTCTTGGTCTACCAATTGGGTGTTTTCCCTCTGGTTTTCCTACAAGAAGCTTTCATGCACGCTTTCATTCCCCATTCGTGTCACATATCCTGCCCATCGCAGTCTATGAGACTTAACTGTTCTTATTAAATCTGGCTTCCTATAAAGACCATGTAGTTCACTGTTATGCAGTCTTCTCTATTCACTGACTGTTCATCTCTCCTTGGTCCAAAAATTTTCCTACGAACTTTATTCTCAAATACTCGTAATCTCATTTCCTCCCTTAAAGCAAGATTCCTCATGTTTCACGTCCATATAATATAACTGGTAGAAGAACACTTCTACATATTTTCAGTTTAACGTTTTTTTTAAAGGAGTTGGGACGTCAGGAGTCCCAGTAATGCATAATTGCACGCATTTCCAGAATTGAGTCTATGTTTAATTTCTTTGTGCATCTCATTCCTGTTTGTGATTATTGTTCTTAGGTATTTGAATTCAGCCACTTCCTCAAAATTTCCTTCATTTGTCATTAGCTGTCCAATTCCATTATATAATGTATTTCTATGCGTGACTATATATTTAGTTTTATTGATATTTACTTCCAGTCACAATTTCTTAGTGTTACTCAATAGTGTGTGCGTGTTGGCCTCGCTATCGCCCAATAGTACTACATCATCAGCTTAAACTAACAGCTTATTAATACAATTGAATTGTATGCTTCTTTCTTCATCCTCTAAACATTTGATGGCATGCTCTAGTGCAAAATTAAATAGTAGAGGAGATAGTGCATCTCCTTGCTTAAACCCACTGAGAATTGATTGGGGTGGGCCTATAGATTAAAAATAGTTGTTTTTCCAATCAATATAAAACTAGCCTTAATCTTTAACCAGCTCTTCAATCTGTTTAATTTTTATAGTTTAAATAATATAACAATAAATTAACGTATAATGAATACTCCCAACTGTCAGAAAGCAGATTCACGTTATGAATTAATTTAGGCCTAAAGAATATATTTCTAAATTACTATTATGCCAGTAATAACTAATCTATTGTAATTGACGTTTTATTCCATACTATAATTCACATGACCATCACTATGGTCATGGGATAGCGTCGCTGCCTCATACCCAGCGAACCCCTGGTGCGATGCCCGGTCGGGACAAGTTTTCTGTGTGATTGTTGTCTGGGAGTTTTTCCTCGCCTGTAGGATATGTGCCAGAAAACGTTAAGACCCAAATGGTCTCTGAACATCATATGGCCATCATAATCATTACCATATTCGCCATGTTTAATATGAATGTGTGTGTGAATAGTGTGTTTCGTCTTAATTTTGTGTTGTCTCGGACACTTCACGTCCTTGTGTGGTCAAAAAGGTATAATTTAAAATCCCTCTCCCGACAGGTCACTCTAAGGCCCGGGTGGCGGTATCATGTAAAAGGCCCATATAAGGTAAGAGGTTAAACTAAGTTATTGGAATAGAACAATGACGTATTTCAGCACTGTACAATCTTATAAAATAACTGAAAATGTTACAGTATCATGTACTGTAATATTCACAAAATTGACCTAATGTATAACAACACATGAATAAGGTATAAATAATTCCATGGCGCGACAGGCCCTAGAAGGCCCTTAGCCTACCAGCCGGCTGCTGGCCTCACATCCACATGTGTCAATCACAGAGGTAGATGATCTTCTAGCCAGTGTAGGAGTGACATGTGGTCAGCATGTCAAGTCCTCCAGCCGTTATAGCTGGTTTTCTCAACCTGGAACCGCTACTTATTGTAGTTACCCAAATGCCTCACGATACTGGGTGGGCACCGGTCCCATACTGGCTGAAATACCATGAGAAAATGTATTCTTCCATGGAGACTCGAACCAGCGCAAGTCCCGTAGCTCTGCGCCAAGGCTTCCTGCCTTAATTACTCAGTTACGGCGCGGGACAATAGCAAATAATTCGCAAGGCTAAAGGTAAAAATGTGATCCCATTACAGGCCGTATGAAGCCTTAGGGTAGTAGGAGGTTAATGCTCTCATCTTTATATGCAATCGACATGAGATCTCAGTCTGGTTTCATTCCTGCATTATGATCACCTTTACCCCTATAACTTTCTTTCGATACTCATTTCAGTTAGAGGCCGAATAGACTCCACGACCAAGATGCCTCCGAAAAGTTATGGCCAGTTTAAAAATCCTAATCCCACCTGGACTCAAACCATCGAACTTCCGGCTTCTACAAATTACATAAATAATGTCGCATAATCAGTATTTATGTGTCATTGTTAGATTAACTAAAAAATAATATAAAATATAATGCTATATGGATCGGAAGTTTGGACAATGACAACAACATATCAACAGAATAACTTCAGTTGAAATGGATTTTTGGAGAAGAGCTGCCAGAAAATCTCGACTGGAAAAAAATTAGAAATACAGAAATTAGAAAATGGATGAATGCAGAAAGAAATATAATGGATGAGATTAAACAAAGAAGGCTAAAATGGTATAAGAAGAATGCAGGGTGGAAGATTATCAAAGGGTGTCTATCCATGGAAAATTGAAAGAAGGAACAGAAAAGGAAGATCAAGAACAACCTCGAAGAACAACATTCAAAATTCAATGAGGAAATTTGGTGTAACAGACGAAGACAAAGAGGACAGAGAACGATGGATAACTTTAATTAAGGGAAATTTGTGAATGTTTGTTGCAAACTGATAGTCTATAAGACCGTAGTCATTTACATTTACTTACTTTTTTAATTAATGTTAATTACTAATATTGGTTGGAGAAAACCCACAATGATGAGGAAAATTCTCAAAATGAATGAATAAAAATAAACGATCTCACAAAAAATATATAAGTATTTTTAACTATTATGATACAATTTTGTCCACTGATGTAGTCTCATTGTAGCGTGGCTGTCTCGTACGCAGCGGAACTGCGTTCGATCAACTGTCGGGACAAGTTCCCTGGGTGATTTTTTTTCGGGGTTTTTTCTTCACCTTTAATCAAATCTCACGAAATATTAGTGATCAAACGATCCCCGAACATCATCTGGCCGTCATAATTATATTTGCCATATTTACAATGAATGTGTGTGTGCGTGTATATGTGTGCGTGTGTATGTGTGCGTGTGTATGTGTGCGTGTGTGAGTATGTGTGCGTGTGTGTGTGTGTGTGTGTGTGTGTGTGTGTGTGTGTGTGTGTGTGTGTGTGTGTGTGTGTGTGTGTGTGTGTGTGTGTGTGTGTGTGAATGGTGTATTTCATCTTAATGTATGGTCTCGGAGGAGGTCCAGACATTATGCTGATCGCTCATTCGGGGAGGTTCTCCATGTCTTTATGCGGTCAAAAAAAGTCTGTGTATGTGACCCAAAGTTTAAAATCCCTCTCACGACAGGTTGTGCCACGTGAAGCCCGTTTGGTCTATGGCATTTAAAAGTACCTATATGATGGAAGGTTAAATTGAGTTAGTGTAATGGAATAATACAATTTTCATTAAATTTTGCTAATAAAAGTACTGATTAAATCAGTCTTCATTTGTTTCTTTGTTCAAAGTAATATTGAAAATGGCTGAATATGCTTTCATAACTGTGGGTTTAATTAAATTATTAATATATTATTAGCACGTAGTTTTAATACACTGCTTTCACTCGCATTTTATCTTGAAATGGAACTAATAACTTCAAGTTTACATACGATACATTTACAAATATTTGTATTCCACCGTAATGAATTTAAACATGTGACACATTTCATTCGGTTTCAATTCAATTTTCATTACCTCGATTTCCGATATCTTCTATATTATTTATAACTGTTCCTGATTATTTCGACTGGTTACTTGTTAGATTTCTGTTCCTTCGTCATATAATAAAATTCTCGTTTATTCGTGTTAACGAATAACTGTTTTCTTTTAATGTATTCTGAGGCTCCGTAGTTCATAGTAATGTTTTAATTTTTCTAATCATTAGTTCTAAAACAAAGTGATCTCGAGTAATAACTACATGCCATCAGCAAATTGTAAATTAAACAAGAATTTGTCTTCCATTTTATTCCCTTTCTTTATATTATATTAGCAGCTTCGTATATATTTTTCTAACGTATCTTCTCTCTAAACAAATTCGACATATTCATTTTTTAAATAATGAAATTTGACATTCATAGTAAATCAAAATTTGAAGAATTAAAAGTATTTTAGGAATTATTTTCAAACATACTTATTCTTAACCATAAAATCATATTTTTGAATCCTTGTAATGTAAATGAAGCAAAGGAGTGCAAGTGCATGTTTTGTAGTATTGAGAAAACGGGTTTAAAGTTGAAGTTGTGTAAGAAAATCATAGATAATTGAATAATATAGCAATCATTCTTTATCTACTCCTAACGCATACACTTATATCCCATTACCACTAAATAGAATCATGCTTCAATAATGTAATTGTTCACCAAACTTTTTTTTTTGCGAAAATAAAAATCGCTTACACCTCTTCTCTTCTAACTGTCTCAAACAAGTATTGCTTAAGCCCGATTTCTAAAAGGTAATTTCAAATGTGATATTGCATCTATAGCATTAATATTATAGACTAAATTCTTTAGCTATAAATTGAGGGAAACTCTTTTCTAATTTTAAACATATCTTAAAGCACTCGAAACCTTTATTTACTTTTCTTACACAACTATACTTATTTTATGAAATATACGACATAACCAAAACTTCAACTCACCAATCTAATGAGACTCCGTTCGATATAATTCCGAGAAGTCCATCTGAAACAAATAAAATAGTTGTTGAATTTAAATGCATATAAACATTTCATTTAACTGCTGGCATTATTATTATTATTATTATTATTATTATTATTATTATTATTATTATTATTATTATATTATTATTATTATTATTATTAATTACCATTATTATTATTATATTTATTTCTATTATTATTCTATTATTATTATTATTATTATTATTATTATTATTATTATTATTATTATTATTATTATTATTAAACATAAGAATACTTATATTTAATTAATGTTGGGAAGTAAACATTATGAGGTATAATCATTAAAATTCATCGGAGAACATATTGTTTAAACAACTCACCTCATAGGATTCATACTTCCATGATATCGCGATTTCAAACATAATCATGTTCATCGTCAGCCATAACTCCGACGATGAACATGATTATGTTTGAAATCGCGATATCATGGAAGTATGAATCCTATGAGGTGAGTTGTTTAAACAATATGTTCTCCGATGAATTTTAATAAGAATACTTACTTACTTACTCACTGGCACTATCGAACCCGTAGGTTCATGGCCGCACGGATATAAACTCTCCATACATCCCTATTAAACATAAGAATAGATAATAGATACCAAATTACAAATATATAAATCCATAATTCGAAGAACGCTAACATACGGTGCAGAAACTTGGCAGTTGAATAAAATTTTGAGTTTAAAAATTATGTCTAGATATTATATTTTTAAAAAAATCAGAAATATAATCATTAGACAACAAATGAAAATCCAAAATTTAATATTAGATTTTGTGAGATACAAACAACTGGAATGGTATTGTCATATACGTAGAATGCCAGAGAGAAGATTATCCAGGCAAGCTTTGGAATGGAGTCCATCTGGGAAAGGAAAAAGAGGTCACCTAGATGTAAATGGATGAATGATATAAGAGGAGGTATGAGGGAGATAGGTCTGGAAGAATTGGAATCGGAAAACAGAGAAGAATGGAGAAAGAAGATAAAAATTTAAAAAGCTTTGGACATAGGAAGATGTTTTATTACATTGTATACCTGTTTATAAATGTATTATTATTATTATTATTATTATTATTACTATTATTATTACTATTATATTACATGGACGCAATGAAATATAATTTATGCTCAAAAATATGTTATTACTGACCATCATCAAGACTTGAAGTTTCATTTTCGATACAAACTACTTTATGGTTAAATACTGTAAATAATATATTATATTAATATAATAATCACGTTATTAACATAAGATGCACGACTCATTTAAATATTACATATTCTAGTTATACAAATTATCAATCTGATTATAAGTTTATCCGTGTTGAACTTTACAATTTACAGACAATTCGGATTTAGGTTAATTATATCGACGTATTGTGATTTTAAATTCAATTAACTGCATCATCCCTCATAATTATTCTCTTCATACATGTATCAGTATACATCAAGTACAAAATATCACCTAGCAACATATAAGCTATAGCTTTCTAGGAAAAATTCTCATTTGAAAAAAAAAAAAACATTGAGCAACAAAAAATAAACGTTTTTTGTCTCAGAAAAATATGTGATTCTGATAGTATTTGTTCTCCTGAATTCAAATATGATATCGATTTTTCTCCATCACGCTAGGTTTCCGAGAGACAGGAATTTATAATTTCAAACACTTTAATATTTTCTACATTCGTAACTACATAATATTCGAACATTCGGACTCACCTAGAAAGTAAGAAATCACGATTTCCTGCTATATTTCGCCTGTGGAGCATCCCTCTTGATGGTCCAACAATAATCGGCCAGCATATTAGGATTTCATTTGCCTTGATATATCTTTTCCATAGCTGAAATCTCCTGAGTTAGCTCATTTGGTTTTATTTTACAATGGACAAATGGACGAAAAAACGTTTATTAAAAAAAATATTATTTAAATCCATTAATTTAAACTGAAATAAAAAAAAACTGTGAATGATGGAGAAATTCCGAATATATATTTGAAAACACGATAAAAAAAACTGCATTAAGTACAACTATTGGCACTCATGAGACAAAAATCATGTTGACCAGTGTAATCGAAGCTATCTAAAACGAATGGAGAATAGAGTATTTTTTTCTCAAAAAAAATATCCTAACGCAATTTATGCATTTAATTAAAATGTATTACTTTTTTTTAAAGATAATTCCATGTCAACATACAAATTACTTTATGTGATTTTCTTGTGTCCACAATTCTTTATTCTCGAGTTTTGATGGACTCGGGATATCACGTTCGCTTCTAGATCCGAGGTTCGAGGGATATAAGTTAAAATTAATCGATTCCCTTATCACAGATGTAGTTGCATCTTAAAGTACCCACGGATATTAAAAGCACATCTCTGGAAACATTTCCATGGCATGGCGCCGTGCTTAACTCGTTGCAAAAACAAGCGAAGTTAAATCCACGAAACAAATAAACATTAAGTGACTCCTAAATTCTAGCGAAAACTTGTTCTTACTTCACATTGTCTTAGATCATTCTTAAAATAAAATAAGTTAAAATATACCTTCTTAGGTAAAATCCGTCGTCCTCAACTTATAAAATATGCAATCTTTATGCCTGTAGGCCTTTCAGAACATCCGTTCCATCTTCAGCAGGTCCCTCTTCGCTACAACATGTAGTATGATGGTTGATGCTGCAACAGCACATTAGGAGCATCAACCATCATACTAGATGTTGTAGCGAAGAGGGACCTGCTGAAGATGGAACGGATGTTCTGAAAGGCCTACAGGCATAAAGATTGCATATTTTATAAGTTGAGGACGACGGATTTTACCTAAGAAGGTATATTTTAACTTACTTTTTTATGACTCTTCACCTCAACGGTTTTAACAATGAATTTTATTAGTATAGATCATTCTTATTTTAAAAAATATGAACTTATCTAAACTGGTGAACCCCTTGTATGTTGGAGTTATAAACCATCCCATAATAACTGAATCGATAATTTTGAAAATGGTTATATCCTACTTTTTTTACAAATTTTCTTTTGACGGTTTTGCAGTCCTTGAGCAGTCTTCTCCAAGATCATCATAGCAACTCCAGCCGTGAAAGCCTAAGTCAATCATCATCATCATCTTCATTCATGGATTAGGTCTGTTGACCCGTTCCGACTTCAGCCCATCTCTTTCTAGGTCTGCCCACATCTCGGGTGCCTTTAGGTTTGTATTTTGTTATTTGTTTTGGATATCTATCTTCATTCATTCTGTCTATGTGTTGCTTCCATTTTTTGTCTATATGTATCCATTTTATCAGTTATTGCAAATATTTCAAGTTCCTGTCTTATTTCTGTGTTCTTGATTCTGTCTTCCTTAGTGCACCCTTTAACAGATAACCTAAGTCAATACATACGAAATATTGCCCGTTTTCATATGGAATCCATGAGTTGAATCGAGGCGGTTCCAGAAGGGTATTGGTGGTGGGCCACACTGATTTTTTCGAGTTTTTTTCTCGGGGTTCTCCCATTTCCCGAATTTCATGCAACTAATATTCTCCACTCCTCTTCCCTCCTCATCAAGCCATTTCATCTCCATTCAATCACTTCATATCACCTTCCTTCTCATGTTAGCTAGAGAAAATGATCTGATTTAGCAAACATGTGTTTTAAATATGTGGCTGAGTTGATCAAATGGGGTTACTCTTCTTCTTCGGCTTTCCCCCACTTATAGGTTTGCCGTCTTAAGTTTCCATTTATTTATATCATTCAAATCTCCTTCTTCCAAATTCCTATCATCCATTATAGTTCTGACATAGGTTTTCCAATTCCATCTTGGCCTGCCACGTTTATTTCTTCCAGGGAGTGACCATTGGTACATATTTTTTTGCCATATTTCATTTTACATTATTTGTAAATGGCCATATCATTTAAGAGTTTGATTTTCAATCCTCTTAACAACAGATGTGGTGACATTCATTTCTTCCCAAAGGAATTCATTTCTTATTTTATCCTGTCTTATTTTTTGAAGGCTCCTTATAAGATAATTAAATTGACCTGTTCTAATTTTATTCAAGGGTCACACTCATACATATACATTTCCTCATGACTCCGAGCCTCTCTAACTACTTTGGACTATTGTAACCCAACTTCGAGGCCTCAGCCCAAATAAATGGTGGATGAGTAATTAGTGAATGCATGGTGTATGTCGAATCAGAAACAACAAAACAGACTACATATCACAGTAGGGTAAATTTCATCTCATTAATTCCATAAAATAAAGATTGCTAAGGCAATGAAAAAAAAATTGCTTCATAATATATTTGTGTCACAATTTTCATAATTTGCATATTTTGTTGTTATGATTTCACAATTTACTATAATTCAGGCTAGTTAATATAATTTCTGGGTAAAATCATAATGCATGATTATTTATTTATTTCGATAGTTTTAACAATTTTGAAATATCTTTTCTACTTAACTAATACAAATATGAAATAATACACACTACTAGTGGTTCTGCATTTAGTGCAAAATAAATACTAGTATTAAGAACGAGCATTCAAATTAATTGCAAATCTCCGAAAATAACGAAATAATATAAGTTATATTTCATCAAATTGCACGGCTTGATAAAATATAGTCATAACATAGAGATAGATTAATCAGAAATATTTGCCTTAACTGGCTATTAATTTAAGTAAGAAAATAGTGCGATAACACTGGTCAACATGATTTTTGTCTCATGAGAACCAATAGTTGTACTTAATGCAGTTTTTTATTGTGTTTTTTTTCAAATATGTATTCGAAATTTCTCCATCACCCATAGTTGTTATTTTTTCCTTTGCCCAGCAACCAATCGAAGGGACTATTATTATGCTTTTAAGTCTTATACGAAACGCTGGAGGGAAAATTTTCTATAAGATCGTAACAGGCCTTGGCCTAATACTTGGAAGGAAGAAGAAGAAAAAATAATTTTTTAATAATAAACGTTCTTTCGTCCATTTGTCCATTGAGTGATGAGCACGGGAAACACTTTCATCAGGAAATTTCAGCTACGGAAAAGAGATACCAAGGCAAATGGAATCCTAATATGCTGGCCGATTATTGTTGGATCGTCAAGAGGGATGCTCCGCAGGCGAAATATAGCAAAAAATCGTTATTTCTTACTTTTTAAGTGAGTCCGAATGTTTTAATATTGTGTAGTTACGAATGTAGAAAATATTAAAGTATTTGAAATTATAAAAACCTATCTCTCGGAAACATATGCGTGATGGAGAAAAACCGATATCATATTTGAATTCAGGAGAAAAAATATACTATCAGAATCACATAATTTTTTTCTTTCCGAGACAAAAAAAGAGTTTATTTTTTGTTACTCAGTGTAATATACGGTTAATCTGCACATATTAAATGCAATCAAAACCTAAAAGTGTTAAATAAAAAGTGAAGATATTTCTTGTTTATTATGAAGTGACGGGGAAAGGAATGGGCATTGAACCAGTAACCCATAAAACAAAAATCACGACAGACTTACTCTTCACTGGTAACAGAGCGAAACACAAATCCCACCTTTCACATTCTCAACAATACAAACAATAACAGTTTCCCAGGTATGACAAGAATTGTACATCGTTACGTTACTGTGAATTAAACGCAGTTAGCAATAATTAATTACCTTTCCTCTGTGAAATTACCTTCACATAATTTCGCAAACCATGATTCCTTCAGTATGTCATAATAGCCTAATGATCTTTATTTCAAAATTTATTTAAACATGTTCAACATTTTGTAATTGTTATTGGTGAAGGAATTTATTGGAAGGAAATTATATTACGAAGCGAGATAATATCGATTTACTGTGACCATTTAACTCATGCCCTAAATATAAGTCATTGATCAATCACGTTTCAATAAATTTTGTTTTACAACCAATAACAGTCGTATTTCATCTCGCTCTTGATCGCATTGCCTTTACCAGATCCTGCTTTTGTGATAAAGAAAGGTCATCCTTTTTAATATTCTGAACAGGTCAGAGCATTATTTTGCAGTGACTGACTCTCCAACAAATACGTTGAATACAACAAATAATGAACATATTTCTTCGAACTACACATTTGATAATTGTGTTTTTAAATAATGATTTTACTGAGTGTTTCCTAAAAAATAATTAATATCCTATAATGTTGGTTATACGAGTAATATACAGTTTAATGGATTTCATTGTTTCTCCACTAGGGTGCATTCTTACAATGTTGCGATCTTAGTGAGTCATCGCTGATTCCGATCCTATTTGGCAATACATAATATGATCAAGTTGCAGTAAATAAGCATAACCACACATTTATGATTTGGTTTCAAACTTCGCCGTTTACATGAAATGTATAAATATTTTAAAATACAGGTAACTATATTTAATTAGTGATTTTTGAGTAAACAGCTTAATTGTATTCGTTATATAGTCCTAACAAATGCCACTCTTGATTTCCAAATCCTCTAGATAAATTCATTTGTCACTTCATGACTCGTGAATTTATCGATTATTTGGAAATTATTCGTGACATTACTTATGATAATAGGCCTACAATGGATTCGTATTCGAGAGTTATGGGGTTAATCCGGTGAAAACGAATCTTAGCCTTGTATGCCCTATTATTACAATATTTCACAACCGCTAAGACGATGGTAGGATTGAATTTTCATTCAAACTACGTACTCCAAACAATCCTAGTGTTATATAAAATGTTTGTGCTGTCTTTAAGATGAGACATGAAGTTTCTTTTACTGTATGATGCATTTTTTTTCACTCATATACCACATTAGTGCCTTCATGTCCTTGTCTATAGGACAACCCTAAGACTTTTATTTCTCATAAATAAGTACGTAAAACTTAAAATTATTTTTTATTCCCTATAGTGGTATTTTTAGATTTCAATCTGAATAAAACTTAGTGCTATCATTCCAGTTAAATTTTAAAAAATCATTGTTACAAGTGTGTTTTAATTTTTTTTTTTTTTCAGTCCTGTGTTCATTGAAAGCCAGCAGATTCACTCTTCCCATGTTAATAGCAAGCTGACGAGAAGTTAATTTAATATTGACAAATAAGTATTTAATATATATTGGACATTTTGAATTAAATTAAATGGCAGAATTCTCTATTTAAAAAAATAACAAAAAGTAGACCATGGGGGAAAAGGGGAATATGGACGAAATGGGACAAAGGGGGGCAAACAAGCTGAAGGTCTCAAAAAAGGGAAGGAAAAAAAAGCGATAGAAAATTGCGACCATTCTCAATTTCAGGCAATATCTCACACATCGGTTTCTTTCAGAGAGTTCCAATTAGACATATAAAAAACTGTGCTCCTAAAAATTCCTTCTACTTCTTCTTCCTTTCATGTGATAGACCTAGTGATCTGTTACGGTCTCAATCCAACGTTTGAAGGGTCTGCCCAAAGATCTCTTGCCTGGTGGCTGGTAATTTAAGATCTGACGTGGTATTCTTGTTCTGCTCATTCTTCGTACGTGAGATTTCCAGTTGTTTCTGTATTTTTGTACATATTCCATGACTAATTCTGTGTGTAATTCTTTGAGAATCTCAGAATTCCTTTTACGGTCTGTTCTTGAGTAGCATGGAGTACGTCTCATAAATTTCATTTCTGCCGCAGTTAGACTTTGTTCATCTACACTGCGAATTGTCCAGGCCTCACTGCCGTAACATGATATGGGTCTGGCCAGTGTTTTATAAATTCTAGTTCGTGTGCGTTGCTGTACTGTGTTTGGCTTGAAAATGTTATTTATAATTCCTGTTACTCTTGTTAAATTTTATAATTGTTTGTCCAACCAACCATAATTCATCAGATACAGTGATTTTAACACCTCATTATTTAATTTATATTGATATCAATACATTTGACAGAATAAATTACAGTATCAGTAATTTAGCATCCAGACCCACGTACTAGCCGAGTGGTTTAAGGCACCACGCCTTGTTGCAGAGTTTTTTTTCGAGGGTTTTTCTCACTTGTAAGGCATAGGCTATCTGAAAACTTTAAAGCCTAAATAGTTCTCGAACATAATAAGGCCACAATAACCATCACCCATATCATATTCGCCATGTTTAGTATGAAAGATTGATTGAATGCTGTGTTTTGTCTTAAATTTTCGTGATGTCCCGGAGTCGTGGTCTTTGGCATTGACCTGATAACTCATTCATGGAGGTTCTCCAT
This sequence comes from Diploptera punctata, assembly GCA_030220185.1. NCBI lineage: Eukaryota > Metazoa > Arthropoda > Insecta > Blattodea > Blaberidae > Diploptera > Diploptera punctata. The sequence goes on along the minus strand of JASPKZ010000043.1, from coordinate 4,915,921 downwards.
TTTCCTGTTCTTCTGTGAGTGGCTAAGAAGTATATTATGTGAGAGACTGCCAGAGTCACAAAGCAGACCTCTACTGACAACATCATCTATCTGTTTGGCCGTGGTTGACGTGAGACTGTAAAAATACCTCCAAGGGGGAGTTTTAACTAAGGTACAGAGAGAGAAAGTAAGGGAGAGAGGGAGGAAGGGAGGGAGAATTTGACAAATGTATGTTCATCTCCAGTTTAATTAGCAACATAAAGTTAAAGGTGCCCTGTAAATATGTCATGCGCATCCATGAGGATTGCAGACGTAAAGCCCCACAAATACTCAGTTAACTGCAGTTAAAAGGATGTAATGTGGTAAGCTCTATATTCCGTCCAACTTTACCTGCAAACATTTGGTGGTACTCATTTTAAAGGAGACGAGAGGACCTGGCCGGTCAAGATAAACACGAATTGAAACAATGTTTCGTCCTTCCGCTGTCCGGGATCGCATCAATTCATAAACGGATTTGAAGAAATATATTTCTTCCTTGAAGTTCTAAAAGGAATCCTTATGTTGTCATCTGAACTATCTTGTCCATTAATTATTGCATTTCCAAGGATATAATAATTATAGGGAAATTCTCTATAAATGAATGGCTATAAACCATCCCATAACAATAACTGAATCGATCATTTTGAAAATGATGTTATATCCTTTTTTTTTTTTTTCACAAATTTTCATTTGACGGTTTTGCAGTCCTTGAGCATCGACTCATGCATTCCATGTGAAAACGGACAATATTTCATATGTATTGACTCAGGCTTTCAAGGCTGGAGTTGCTATGGTGATCTTGAAGAAGATTTCCGGGCTGTAAGGCCGTGGTCTCGAGGCTTGAAGTTCCCCGACGTTTCGCCAGAGACTGCGTCTGGCATCCTCAAGAGTTGTCTTGAGGATGTTAGACGTAGTCTCTGGCGAAACGTCGGGGAACTTCAAGCCTCGAGATCATGGCCTACAGCCCGGAAATCTTCTTCAAGATCATCATAATAGGCCTATTTCATATGTTAAAACCACTTCTATACAGGATTAATTTCAAGCATTACAAGACGGCCGCGATGGACTAGTGGTTATGCTCCTTGCCTCTGGTCCCGAAGGTAGCGGGTTCAAACCCGGCCGGGGTCCATGGATTTTTTAGGATGGTAAATCAAGAATCTAGGAGGGGCTTTATGCAATGGGTCCCGAATACGAAGATACTCAGGCTCGTAAAATATCATTAAGCCTGAATAAAAAGGCCTCTAACCAAAACTTACCAACCTCGTCATTTAAGTAATATCTTAGTTGCCTGCTAGATGTCTCATTGGTACGATATGTTGACCGCATTCCATTCATGATATCTATGGGCAAATAAAACTCCATGGCGCTACAGGCCTAAAAGACTTTGGCCTTCCAGCCGGCTGCTGGCCTCACATACACACGTGTCGGGGTGACATATGGTCAGCAAGTCGGGTCCCCCAGCCGTTATAGCTTTTTATTCAACCTGGAGCCGCTACTTATTGTAGCTACCCAAATGCCTCACGATGCTGGGTGGACACCGATCCCATCCCGGCCTAAATTCCATGAGAAAATGTCTTCCCCCAAGGAGACTCGAACCAGCTTAAGTCCCGTAGCTCTGCGCCAAGGCATCCTACCTTAACCACTCGGCTACGGCGCGGGACATCTATGAGCAAATAAGCGTAACTAAATTAACTTGGTCTAGTAACTCATAAAAGGAGAGGCTAAGGCTCAACATTGGAGACTATGCTAATGTAGATTGTAGTAGATTCATTTGGGAAACGGGTTATCTCATACTATAAATACAGGGATTGGCTCTCGCAACTCCTGGTTTTTTTTCACAGGTAAAAATATATTCATAATAGTTATTGACTGCAAAATAACATTTCTCTTCTTGAGAAACAACTCTTCCATAACTTGGAAAGACAAGAACTTTATTTTTTAGCAAAGCTGGCCACGAAGTTTCAAAATATGCTACACTGAAAGTAAGTTATTTGAAAGCTTCTGCAACGTCACTGGGGAAGTGGCCACAAAGTGAAGAGAATGTTATAGAATTGATAGAAAACTGTCACTCATCTTTTACGCTATGCCATACCATTGTGCAGCAAGATCTCATTGCTCAGCAAAAAACTGGTATTTGTAGGTTGGAGTATAACGATAATACAATAGAAGAGAAAGAAATCGGGGGATGTTTTATCGGAAATGTATTGTTCTTATTGGTGGACGCTTCAGTTTAAATATGATGTGAAGGGGGAGTACTTAAGAGAGTAACGGTCAACCAAGCTTTCAGATATCTTGCGCCCAGTGTACATCTTGGTGTGTGGCATGTTTTACTTTAAATGTGTTGATCCTATTAAATTGTCATGCTCTTGTAAGACGAAGATCCTAAACGTGACGGCAAATTTTCCTTTTAACTGTTTTTAAAATCTCTACAAGTACATCCCAGTAAACTATAGACGTTTACAATGAAAATCAATCGGTGGTCAAAACTCCAATGGACAAAACGCCTGAACAACTGTAGTTTTCTGTCACTTGCCTTTCCATCTATGTTTATTTCCAGTAAGGTATCGCTCTGTTATGTTTTTATCTTCATTTTTTTTACAAACACAAGTTTTATTCATGAATGTGAACTTATTTGATGAGCTCAGGTTCATTTTGAAAACGGTTCATCTAGGTACAGGAAAATGATTTCCTTCATATTCCTGTGGGACCATACATGATTATGTGGACATTTTTACAGTGTGTAACCCCATTTATTAATGAAAAATAACATTTCAATTTATTTGAAAATATAGTTTAATATAATGCTTTTTTGTTTCTCCTGCAAAATTTTATAAAGTGGAGATGATCACTTTTCAAAATGACTGATTCAATTGGAAAATAATCCATATAGGCCTAAGAGCAAATTACAAACAATCAAAAAATGAAAAGAAGAAAAAAATCACTAACTTTATTGCAAAGTTTTGGCTATTGCTGTAAAATGAGTGGATAAATTTTCGACACCCTATTGTGCCACAGTTTAATGTCATGATGCAATACATACAGACATGTCTACTTGTCAAGTTTATATCTCCCAAAGCTAACGTACTGTGTTCTCTTAACCAGGACACGACTGCTGTAATCACATTTACATGAAATTAAACTAACTTCCAGTTTTATTTACTTTTTTCAGCGTTTATACATATAACTTTTATCAAGTGTTATAAAAAATATATAATTAAATAGGATTCATTATAAAAACACCAGCACTCACAGGAACTCTTGAGGGATTTATACGTTCGTCCACTATATATACATATTTAAAATTTAATTGAAAATAGAAGTGTATTTTTTATGGACTAGAAAATTTATTCCATTCTTGATTGTCTTTAGTTTAACCTATACCTTTGAATATACACATTTAAGTATATCACCGGTCAGGGTATTTTGATACTTATGGAAATTTTAGCTGACAACTATCTACCACAACAGCATATTTTAAATGTATACAATATCTATAAAACAAATTTGATTTAGTTCGAATGAATAATACACAAACAGAATGGACCGAAATTAATAGGGGCGTAAGACAAGGAAGTGGCCTCTCGCCCTTACTCTTTATCATATAGTCTGCATGGAGAGAATACTTCAAGATTGGCGACAGATGAGTCACGGTTTTATTCAAATTAATAGAAACCTAAAAATAGACACCCTGCTTTTTGCAGATGATTTGGTATTAATACCTCCAACAGAGTATTTGAGAATAAAGTTCTTAGGAATTTTTTTGGAGCAAAGATGAACAGACAGGTGAATGGAGAAGACTGCATAACAGTGAATTACATAGTCTTTATAGGAAGCCAGATATAATAAGAACAGTTAAGTCTCGTAGACTGCGATGGGCAGGCCACGTGGCAGGAATAGTGAATGAAAGACGTGCATGGAAGCTTCTTGTAGCAAAACCAGAGGGAAAACGCCCAGTTGGTAGACCAAGAATGAGGCGGGAGAATAACAAACTATGATTTGAGGGAAGTAGATTATACAGGCAATGATTGGCAAACATTGGCTCAGGACAGAGATGTATGGAGAGCTTATGTGCGCGCGGCCACGAACCTGCGGGTTCGATAGTGCCAGTGAGTTAGTTAGTTAGTTAGCTCCAACAGAAACATATTTACAGTATTATATACACAATTTTAATATAATTGCAAACAGGTACAATATGGAAATCGATACAAAGAAAACTAAAGTGATGGCCTTTTGTGGGAAATACCCTATACCTAGTAAAATTGTTTAGAAGGAGTAAATTAATTTAATTATTTGGGCTATAATTTAAAATTTCAAGATGAAACCGATATATCAAAGAAATTTACAAATTTCACAAAAACAACTGGGATAATTAACAATATAATCTTCAGTCCCGCGCCGTAGCCGAGCGGTTAAGGTAGGAAGCCTTGACGCAGAGCTACGGGACTTGCGCTGGTTTGAGTCTCCTTGGGGGAAGAAATTTTATCATGGTATTTCGGCCAGTATGGGACCGGTGCCCACCCAGCATCGTGAGGCAATTGGGTAGCTACAATAAGTAGCGGCTCCAGGTTGAGGAACCAGCTATAACGGCTGGGGGACTCGACATGCTAACCACATGTCACCCCTACACTGGCTGTTGATCATCTACCTCTGTGATTGACACATGTGGATGTGAAGGGCCAGCAGCCGGCTGGTAAAAGGGCAACCGCTGAAAAGTGGAAAGACCCTCAAACGGATCGGATCTTTAGTGCAGAAGAACACAAGATTATGGCTTTATAAGGTTCTCGCAAGACCAGTATTAAGATATGGTAGTGAAGCATGGACAATACGAAGAAGAGATGAAAGTCAAGTAACAGAATATGAGATGCGATTTATACGCAGCGTACAGCAGGCTATACAAAGTGGGACCATACAAGAAATGAGGAAATTACGGAAAAGTTGGATGTAGAACCCATTCTCCACCATATAGGCCTACCTACAAAACTACCAGAAAAACTGGAAAGTCCATCTTCAACAAATGTCATCTCATAGGATTCCAAAAGTCATGCTTCGTCACTGCCCCCAAGGCAAAAGATCGCTGGGACGTCCAAAAAAGAGCTCGTTGGAAAATTCATCTTTAAGACCGTAACAGGTTACATGTATGGATGATGATGGTTAAGGACTTCAAGTATTTCAAAAAGTTCAACTTCAAAATTTGTGGCATGAAATTTATTTATTATTTTAATTTCTTATTTTATGTCTCCTGATTTAATTAATGTTCTACTCCATCTTTATCAATTTTCATTGTTCGTTGTGGTATCTTATTTCTAAGTCAGGCCATATAACTATTTGAGATATAATGCTATCATGGTTGAGAATACAAGCCTAATGATAAATGTAAAAATCAAAATGCCAAATTCTGATTTCAGTATGCTAAAAAGCACAACCCCTATACAAATTATCTCAAAGTTTGTCATAAACTCACCGGAATACCCTGTGAATTTATCAATATCAAAATGAAACCGCGCATTTGCAAAGAAACATGTGAATGCTGTTTTGAGTGCACTGGATATTTGAGATTATTTTGAAGAACTTTCAATTCATGAACTCCTATAAGAGGTTCTCAAAATAACATATCTTTGGACTGCCTGATACTGGAGGCTGTGTGTTCGCTTAGACTTTCCACTTGAACTGCACTAAACATATTTTAGCTAGAGCTGTTCCAGACAGGATCCTAAATAATAATATTAAAAAATAATTGTAACCAATATTTAATTTTAGACCGTAACTATATTTAGAAATATTGGGTAATTTGCGCTGAATTCATTGATGACAACATACATTTCTTCATCAATAATGTTTCGTAACATTAGAGATCAGTTGTTTCTCATTGTGATTAAAATTCACCGCTCTTAAAAGCCTATATAACAATATTTACTGAGATCGTATTCAGTATTCTATTAATTTTGAATATTTATAGAACTATGGAATATCTACTCCGCATATTTTTACTTTACTTATAGATTTGATGATGAGGCTAATAGCAGCAGCAGCAACAACAACAACAACAATAATAATAATAATAATTTTATTTACGAGTATAATCAATTGAGTTGGTGTTTACTTGATGAAAATCCATATTTATTAATTAAATAAAAATAAAACTACGTTTTATTTCTATTTAGTTAATTTTATTTAAATGCAGAATTTTAATGTTTACATATCTTTCTGTGCCTGAAGTTTTATTTTTCTTCTCCACTCGTCTCTCTCCATCCAATCCATGTCATCCAATCCTCTTGCTCTCATTCCAGTTCTTATTTCCTGCATCCACGAGTTTCGAGGTCTTCCTCTCCTCCTTCTTCCAGGTGGACACCATTCCAATGTTTTCCTGGGTAATCTTTCTTCTTGCATTCGTCGTACGTGCCCATACCAATTTAATTGTTTATACCGTACATAATCTACTATTGAATAACCAATATTCATTTTTTCTCTTATGACAGTATATCTTATTTTGTCTAATTTTGAATATCTTGCTGCTCTCCTCAAGAAATCCATTTCCATCGACAAAAGTTTTTGTTCTAAGTTTTTGTTGAATTTCCAAACTTCAGCTGCATATGTGACAGTACTTCTCACTATTGAATTAAATTTTTGTAACTTATTTTTCCTGGTTATACGTCTGTACCATAAGACTACATTCATCATTGCTGTTATTGCTCTTCCTTTATTTATTCTGTTCTTAATATCAATTTCTTGTTTATCCTCTTCTTCTAATTTTACTCCCAGATACTCAAATTCTTCACATCCTCTAATATATCCCTTTTCATCTTCTAATACCAAATCTTCGGTTTCGGCTCCACACCCCATATAATTTTTTTTCTAAATTTACTTTTAAAACCCCAGTTATCGTATTCGTCCAATAATTTTCTGAACATAAACTCCATGTCTTCATATTCTTGAGCAATTATTATCTGGTCATCCGCAAATAACAGTGTATATATTGTATCTGTTGATCCATCTCCAATTGGTACTCCCATTCCTGAACATTTTTTGCTCCAGTTTGACAGTGCTTTATGTATAAATATCTTAAATAATGTTGGTGATATGCTATAACCTTGACGAAGGCCTTTTGTTACTTTAATTTCTTCTGATATATATTTTCCAATTTTAATTTTAGATACTGCATTTTTATACAAATTCTTTATTGAATTAATAATTGCATCGTTTATGGCCATATCTTCTAATGCTTCCCACAACTTTTGTAAAGGTACAGTGTCATATGCCTTTTCTAAATCCACAAATGTGAAATGAACTTGTGGGTTATTATTCTTTTCAATCAATTGTTTTACCACAAATATGTGATCAATTGTAGATCTCTCAGACCTAAAGCCTGCTTGTACATTCTCCTCGTGTTTATAATTTTCTTCCAAATATAATAATAATAATAATAATAATAATAATAATAATAATAATAATAATAATAATAATAATAATAATAGCTTTATTTAAACTAGCAGATTTAAAGCCATAAGCAATACTTTCCTTTCAACTGCTAAAGTTAGATACCGGTACTGTATATACCTTGATTGAACCCTTCGTCCCGCAGGGGACATGCGTGCTACTCTAGAGGGAAGATTCTTAACCAGATTAATTTGGTTACGCTTACATGCCTGTAGATGTCAGCGAGTGACATGTGATTCGTACATCGTCTCGAGCAGACATCTAGTAGGAAACCAAGGTATTACTTGAAGATCGGTTTAAATTTTGCTCAGAGGACTTTTTATTCAAGCTTGCGGTTCTTTTAGGAGCCTGAAAATCTTCAGACTCGGGACTCCGGCTATAAGTCCCTTCCGGGACTTATCCCTTGGATTTTTCCATTCTAAAAATCCATCGTCCCCGGCCCGGTTTGAACCGACGTCCCCCGGGATCTGAGGCAAGTAACATAACCATTGACCACCGCGGCAGACAGATAGGGGTCTACTACATGTAAAAAATGTATTTATATACCGCAAGTATGTATAAAATATTATTAAATATACGAGCATAGAATGAACTCAAAAATAATATTCATTGTTTCTTCTTACTTTCTTTCTTTTCCTTAGTTTAGTATCTACCTTATATGCACATTAACTGGCCCACTCTTACAATGACACAAGAAGAGTTTAAACTCTGGAAACATACACATGTATGTTTGACCACAGTAGGACAAGGAAAGCATCCCCGAATGAGTGATCACCTCAATGCCAGATCCACCTCTAAGACAATACGAAAAGACACGCCATTTACACATATATTCATACTAAACAAAGCTAATACAATAGGACAATTAAAATGGCCAAATGTTGTAAGGAGCTATTTGAGCCTTAAATATTCCAGACATTTGTCCTAAAGGTGAAGAAAATCCGGAAAAAAACTTACCTAGAAAACTTGTACAGAGGGTACAATCCGATCCTCCTAAGTCCGAGAAAACGCTGTTACCTCGAGATTATAGATGTAGATTAAAAATAAATCTAGTTGTTTTAAATGTTTCATAATTATAAATAAATGTTAAAACAATTTATTTATTATATATCATATCGTGATACAAAAATTTAAATTGGCACTAAAAAAGATCTTTCAGAAATGACATAAATTGTCGCTTAAATTAAAGTATAAGTATAGTAGTAGGATTTTATTAGAAAAAAAAGTAAGATATTTACAATATTATTTACAAATATGGGTCGCACGGGCAGTAAGCCGTACGTGCTGTTGACAGTCCGTTACAATAAAGTTATAATTGCTACTAGTGTGAAGAAAAATAAACAACAAAAAAAAAGCAATAACATTACAATGACATAAAGAAAACGCAATAATATTACAATTAAATAATAACACAATGGCATTATACACTAAAAAATTCATAACATTACAATTACATAAAGAAAACACAGTAATATTACAATTAAATAATAACACAATAGCATTATACATTAATTAATTTATATATAATTATTAAGAATTAATGTTATTGCATTTTGATAACATATATATATTCATGAATGAGTGTTGTTCTTATTTTCCGCGTTTTGTCCATAAATTTACCCAAGTTTATCCAATTTTTCTGGATTTACCAATAACTCGTAGCATGTCAATCTTTCCCGATTTGAATTTAGACATTTTTCCGGTAATAACTGACGTCTCCAATATTCTAAATCATTAATTAAAGTAAGAGGTTATTGACAAACACGTTCTGATTTCGATTGTAGTAAATCTGATGCTGCGTTAAAACCATTTAGTTATTAGTTAATTACTATTTAAATTGTAGATACCAAAACTAAGCTGATGCGACTGCAGGCTAATATTTCAGTATGAAATGCAGAAATTATTGGTGAAGTGAATTTTACAGAATTTATAGATATTTTATCTATGAAAGCATGCCGACTATTTATCTATACGTATCCTCAAAGTCATGTCCAACTCAGGGTTGGGTCTAGGAATGAGATGAGATGAAACCCCTTATATATAGAGGTATGTGAATTGCATGGGTGCCGGCCGATCACGCCTGACGCAACATCATGGGAGCAAACGAACGAAACGGATGAGATGAGTAAGGAGAAATGGTGGAATCATATTGTGGCAGGAGAAACCCCCGAAAAAAGCCTGCTCCAGCTTCGTTTCCTCCACCACCAAACTCACATGAAGTGACCGAGGCTCGATCTCCGGACCCCAGCGGTGAGAGGCGAGCGTCTAACCGCTTGCGCCACGAAGTCGCCAATTTATCTACGATCCTGGATAATATTCTGGAGAAAAAAAGGAAGAAGAAAAAGAGAGGGAGGAAAGACAAATTTTAGAGCTTGTAAAATGTTGGATTCATTATGATTAAAAAATTTATATTTATAGAATTAGTAATGAGTTAGTAACTTACGATTCTAGTCATTTTGATTGCTGAAAATAAAAAATATTAAACTAACTCACTGGCATTATCGAACCCGTAGGTTCATAGCCGTACGGACATAAGCTCTCCATACATCCCTATCCTGAGCTAATGTTTCCAATCATTCCCTGTATAATCTACTTCCCTCAAATCATGGTTAATGTTATTCCCCCACCTCATTATTAGCGTACCAACTGCGCGTTTTCACTCAGAAATTCTGACAACTAGTAATTACTTGTCCACAGCTGTGGTCTCGAGGTAGTGTGCTGCATTGTCACGCAGCGGGCCCGGGTTCAATTCCCGGTGTGGTGTGGTTTTTTTGGGGGGTTTTTCCTCGCCTGTAAGATAAATGACAGGAGGCTTAGGGCCCAACGGTCCCCAAAAGTCATCCGGCCATCATCATCATCATCATCCTTATCATTAGCATCATCCTTCACCGGTGTGGAAAGTAACGGGAAGCTGCCACGCCTATAATTCCCTAGTAAAGCTGCAAAGCATAGCATGGAAATAATTACTTTTTAATTTAGTGTTTTTTTTTTGTATACCTTGAGAAAGCCCACAAACATGCATGTGGGTAGGTCGATTGGTTGGAAGACTTAATAGTATTTAACGTCACTCTATAAAAGTCAGTTAAATAACACGTGATTCAATGCAGAGAGTAAACGAGAAGACAGACATTTTGCCCAGAGTCCACCGCTGTGGTCTCGAGGTAGCGTGCTGCCTTGTCACGCAGCGGGCGCGGGTTCGATCCCCGGTCGGGACAGTTTTTCTGGGTGAGGTTTTTATCGGGGTTTTTCCTAACCTGTAAGACAAATTTCAGGAAATATTTAAGGCCCAAATGGTCCCCGAAATCATATGACCATCGCAATCATCATCATTCATATTAAGCTTAGGATTAGGAACTCTCCTGGAGCACCACTATCATCATCATATCATCGGGGCAACGTAACCCCGCGTGCCAGACGCCCCAACCTCAGAAGTGGGTTACAAATACGCCAGACCAGGAGAGAACACCAGGAATGTCGATAGACAGCCTGGGGCATTTGCAAAAATAAAAAAAAGATTTTGCCCAGAAGTCTCTTTATTTGAGAATTCAGATTATTTTACTTTCAAAAGGTCTAAGTCCACAACATAAATAGACGGCTTTACTTCCTTTTCAAAGGGATCATACTCGTATAAAGAATTTGTATACACTGAAAATCCATCCATCTCCATCGGATTTGAACTCGTGATATTGGAATTCAGAGGCGAGCATGCTATCAACCAGATCACCAGTACAAAATATATAAATATAAAAATGTCCGACACGCAAGAGTTGTGTAAACCAAGCGAGTGTATTAACAAATTTATTGTATTGCCCGATTTTGTTGGCTTACGGAATTCACCGTTATTTTTGTCAATTAAAATCGTATGTATCCTGTTTCGCTGGAACAAATAGAAATTGCGGCCACTAGAGATTTTTTTTAATTCTCGCTTCAGGTAAATCTGCTATCTTAGTGGTGTGTATTCACTGCTGGTTAACCAACTTCATAATATTCTTAATTGGTTATTTTGGCTGAAAAAAAAAATGATACCGCTACACCATTTACACACAAACAAACAAACACACATATATTTCGATGTTTAATTTTTTTTTTGACATTTAACAATGAAGGTCAGTTATGACATGAAAAAAAGTAAACTAAAAAAATATAATTATATATATATTGTAGATTTTCGCGGATATAAGTATGATGAAGAAAGTTTCCTTGGGTTTTCCGCGTCATGGATTCAAGGTCGGCCTCTGGTCACTGATTCCGACGTTTCGGTATGATCCCACATGTCATTATCAAGGAATGTAAGGTTCGAGTCACAGGTTTAGGTCTTTAATAACACTGGTCAACGTGATTTTTGTCTCATGAGTACCAATAGTTGTGCTTAATGCAGTTTCTTTATCGTGTTTTCAAATATATATTCGGAATTTCTCCATCACCCACAGCTTTTTTAAATTCAATTTCAATTAATTGATTTTAATAATTATTTTTAATAAACGTTTTTTCGTTCATTTGTCAATTGTAAAATAAAACCAAATGAGCTAACTCAAATGATTCCAGACAGCTATGGAGAAGAGATATCAAGGCAAATGGAATCCTAATATGCTGGCCGATTATTGTTGGACCATCAAGAGGGATGCTTCTACAGGCGAGACATAGCAGAAAATCGTCATTTCTTACTTTCTAGGTGAGTTCGAATGTTCGAATATCATGTAGTTACGAATGTAGAAAATATTAAAATGTTTGAAATTATAAATTCCGGCTTCTCGGAAACCTTGCGTGATGGAGTAACCCCGATATTATATTTTAATTCGGGAGAAAAAATACGAGTACTATCAGAAACACATATTTTTGTTTATGAGACAATTTTTTTTTGTTGCTCGTGTAATCAAACACGTTGAGACCTAAACCTGTGACTCGAACCTATCATTCCTTGATATGTGAGATCATGCCGAAAAGTCGGAATCAGTGGCCTTGAATCCATGACGCGGAAAACCCAAGAAAACTTTCTGTATCATATACTCGTATAAAAATAAATGTCAGTGCTAGGATACTTGAGTAGCGGTAGTAGTCTTTCCAACATTACAACTTTCTATAAAACAAAAAGTATACGTAAAAGTTAGAGTTGTGTGGTTTGTGAAAGCTGAAAGACAAACTCTCAAAGTTTTTTTTAAGGTTTTTAAAGTATAATCTACAATGACATCAAACCATGAGAAAGCGCAATGTGTTACTGAAAATTTGAAATGGATGTCTATTTGCAAGGATCATGCTAAATTCATTACTTTGGATTAGATTTACAAGACAAGAGGTGGACATGTGGAAGTATACTGACATTGATTCACAAACTTTGAGAGTTCACAACTCCAACTTTCATAATTTTCATCTTATAGGAAGCTGTAATGTTGGAAAGACTTTATGGACACGGTGTATGTATATATATATATATATATATATATATATATATATATATATATATATAGTAATTCTGCCCGAAGGCAGGTCTTAAACTGCAATCATAGCATTATTTTCATGCTATGTTTTGCAGCTTTACTAGGGAATTGTAGGTATGGTAGCTTCCCGTTGCTTTCCACACCGGTGAAGGATGATAATGATAAGGATGATGATGGCCATATGATTTCGGGGACCGTTTGAGCCTTAAAGCTTTCCTGACATTTGTCTTACAGGTAAGGAAAAACCCCGATAAAAACCTCATCCAGAAAAACTGTTCCGACCGGGGATCGAACCCGGGCCCGCTGTGTGACAAGGCGGCACGCTATCTCGAGACCACAGTGGTGGAGATATATATATATATATATTATATACTACATATATAAGGAAAAATGTATGTTTGTGTTGGAATACTTGAGTAGCTCAATTGGTTAGAGCGCTAAACGTACAGAGTTTAGAAACTCGGGTTCAAATCCCGACTCAGGCATTCATTTTTCTTTTCATATCATATATATATATATATATATATATATATATGTGTGTGTGTGTGTGTGTGTGTGTGTGTGTGTGTGTGTGTGTGTGTGTGTGTGTGGTGTGTGTGTGTGTGTGTGTGTTTGTGTTCATCAAGATTTTTATTTCTTGTAAGTAGGATTGATGAAGATTTAAAATAAAAACTAAAATGTTTTAAAGGATTCAGTCTATTCGCAAAGAATATGACTTGTTTACCACCTGACAAAAACAATTAGAATACGCTGTAAGCGTTTATTTGTACTGTAAGAATTATGATTGGAAAAGTACTTAGGTAAATGTAACTTATATCGTTTTTCCAATCATAATTCTTACAGTACGAATAAGCGCTTACAGTGTATTCTAATTGTAAATTGAAAAAAGAGAAGGCAGAACTGTGAAGTGTAAACAAAACGAGACAAACAGCTTTCTGACGTACATATTAAACACAAACGACAAAAGAGTAGCGAAGTCTAAGAAATAACAATTTTATTTTACGTTTAGAATTCCCTTTGATCAGCGACAGGAAATTAACATGTATTCTACATACTTCCGGTCTTTGAAAAGAAGTTAAAAACAAAAGAATGAACTGAGGCGCTCACACAAATCAAATTAAATTACGGACAAAGGTTTGCCATTTCGCTAAGTGTATCATTATCTTGCGTAATAAGTAATAACTGCAATGGGCTGTATACCACAGCGGAGGAAATTGGAACCCTGGTAATTTTCGTGCCTTTATTAATAACTGGTATTATTTCGACACAGGCGATTAGATACTAGCCTCATTTCTATAGAGATAATGCCATAACTACACAGAGACCTGGTTATTATGAACAATTATGTACCGTATAATACATTGTTAATAAATTAAGGAACGGACCACCGTGGTCGCAAAAAGATACTGTTCATCTCTTAACAAAAAAACCTACTTCGATTCTTTATTTATCAAGAAAAGTCAGTTCAGGAAAACAAATACTACTACTACTACTACTACTACTACTACTACTACTACTACTACTACTACTACTACTACTACTACTACTACTACTACTACTACTGCTACTACTGCTACTACTGCTACTACTACTACTACTACTACTACTACTACTACTAACTCACTAACTCACTGGCTCTATAGAACCAATAGGTTCATGGCCGCGCGGATATGAAGCTCTCCATACATCCCAATTTCGAGCTAATGTTCTTCAATCATCCCTGTAAGTTATAATCTACTTCCTTCAAATCATGGATGTTATTCTCCCACCTCATTCTTGAACTACCAACGGTGGGTTTTCCCTCCGGTTTTCCTACAATAAGCTCCCATGCACCTCTTGCATCCCCCATTCGTGCCACATGTCCTGTCCATCGCAGTCAGAATATTAAGAGGATGAGCTTTCTTTATTATGGTAAAGAGAATTCGATAAACAGCGAGATGAAACATGAGTGTCAATGGATGTAAAAGAAAATTCACTGAAACGTGATTGGTCACTGACTCCCATTTGGGGCATGAGTTAAATAGTCATTCTAGCAACATCTCTCTCTCTCTCACCCTTCCACATGAAATTAATTTTGTTAGTTTTTACACAAAACCTGAAGAGTATGCCGTTATGAAAATGAACTCTGTGGTTTAACCTTTGGTTCACACGTAATATCATGTACAAATATGCAAAGCAGGACAATGTATGGACAGTTATCATGAGCTCTGTACTGTTAGTGTTCACAAGGACAATGACTTCAAGATCCGATCACCCAGAACGTGAGAACCAGCTTCGCAAATACTTACACACGCTCCAAGTAATGACTTATTAATTTGGCACATACGCACTTGTGGGTTGGCAATCGTACTGTTTGCAAACAGAACCGGTTGATTTACAATCTATCATTCAAATTCAATTTAATATGCATTGCTCAATTCACTATATTCCCTCCATTATTTAAGCATCATGAAAGTGGCCAATAAAATTACCTCAATATATTTTTTATTGTCGTAAATAGGTCTAAAGCCTCAGCAGGCACAACCAGCAAAGGAAAATGGACAATAGGATAGGCATCCTATGCACTATAACTATGAACAAGAAATGTTTATTAATGTTTAGACCTATTGTGAAACCTTCAGGGAATTGATCATTAGGAAAGCCAAACACACACGATGAAAGTAGGTATCGTAGGTCAATAAATGAACTGGATTCAGTAGGCTGAGGAGAGATTCAGTTGGAAGGCCTTAGTGAATGCGGCATACCTGTGAGTTCCGTAAGTGATACATTTTTTTTTTTTTAGCGACGCACCAACATCTCAAGTCTTAAGATTCCGCCTAGGGTATGACCATGCCTGTTGTATAATGTTAGTATGCGTGACAAAGGATTACAGGTATACAGAATTTTATATACACCGTGTGCACAAATATAGTATGCTACGTCGCTTTGAATAATCGTATCTAAATGAAATTGGTGACAATCAAAAGAGAAACTCAAAAAGGTTTTTGCTATACCTCATAGCCATTGAATGTGGCCTCCACGAGTGACGCTGCAGACATCTAAATATCCAACAATGAACACATATCGACCACAAAAAACATGATTAAATTTAGTTTAGTTTCTGTATTGTTGTCTATTATTCTCCATTGTTAACATGCAGATTTTTTTTTTTTTAGTTTCTCCTTTGATTGTCACCAATTTCATTTAGATACGATTATCCAAAGCGACGTAGTAGTAGTTTAAATTATGATACTATATTTGTGGACACGGTGTGTATATATATATATATATATATATATATATGAATGTGTCTGCAATGGAGTTAATTCTTCCTTCTCCCTCGTGGGGGCAACTCAAAGATTACTTGATATGAGAAGATCGAAATCCACTGCGAAAATTAAAATGAAGGTTATTACTCTGTACGTAGCCTTCGTTTTTATGCATTTTTAGTTATTTTATTGACAATAAATTCTCCGGTCGGGACAAGTTTCCTGCATGATGTTTTTCTCGGGGATTTTCCTCTCCTGCAAGACAAATATCAGGAAACTGTACCCGAACATCATCTGGTCATCATAACCATCATCATATTGACAATGTTTAGTATGATAGTGTTCTTAGAAACATTTTTGGACCAAAGAGAGATGAACAGACAGGCGAATGCAGAAGAGAGCATACAGTGAACGAGCTATATTATCTTTACAAGAAATTAGATGCAATAAGAATTAGTTAGGCCTAAATCTCGTAGACTGCTACAGATAGGACATATGGCATGAATGGGGAGAGGGGCATGGAAACTCCTTTTATAAAAACCAGAGGGGAAAACCCCAGTTGGTAGACCAAGATTGAGGCGGGAGAATAACATTAACCATGATATGAAGAAAGTAAATATATATAGGGGGCGAATGGAAAAGATTAGTGAGGATGGGGATGTGTGGAGAGTTTATGTCAGCGTGGCAATGAACTTACGGGTTCGATATGGACCAATGATTACAGTTAGTATGAATGTGTGTGTGAATGGTGTGTTTTTGTCTAATGTTTTTTCTCGAAGGAGGCCTTGATATTGAGCTGATCACTCATTCGGATAGGTCTTCCATGTCTTGTGTGGTCAAAAAAGTATGTGTGTGATCCATATTTAAAATCCCTCTCCCGACAGATCGTGTCACTGTAAAACCTGGGTGGCGTGTGGCTCTTAAAAGTACCTGGTAAGGCGAGAGGTTAAAGCACCTTAATGGAATAAATTTACAATAAAGTTTTCCTAACTGACGTTGCAGTTATTAACGAGCAAGCTCGCAAATTCTCAAAAATTCTCAATGGCTATGATCTAATTATTACGCTCTTTATTTCAACGTTGTCACAGTGTTTAAACCACGGCAGATTTTTTGTAAGGAATGTGACAGTCAGCAAGCTAACAAATTCAAATGTCACATAGTCGCATGCCTGAACACATTGTTTAAAAATAGCGGTACCTACTTTAAATGTAGCACTATTAGGACGCGTTTTAGCAAATACAACTGTATTTTGTTACCTAACCAACATTTTGTGGACGGAATGCATATTTAAAGCTAGCATATCATGTATAGTCTAAGTAGTATTATATTACTAGGGTGATTAACCGGCGTTGCCCCCGAGGATTTATTTAGCCCGATTCTTCATGTCACCTGTAGCTTAGCGATTCAGAGAAAAACGGGATTTGTCACTAATTTCGGTCAGTGTGGAAGTTTAATTTTCCATTCCTTCTCAACTCCTATTCCGGTGGATTTGAACGGCATGGGAAAGTCACAATTTATCTCACGAGACTCCCAAAAAAATTATGGATTCGACACTGTATTTTTAAAAATATAAAACAAGAAATTAGCACTTGACATTTTATGACTGATTGGTTTGTCACGACCTGCTGTAGTATCAACTAAATTATTTTCTGTATTACCGTGTATATATATATATATATATTTATTTATTTATTTATTTATTGGCCAGATTGTTAACGTCGGTTCGTTTTTTATAATGAATGCAAATAGTTCCAACTAAAATAGCAGAATTTACTGTTATTTATTATTTTGAAAACACCATAGTGCAAAAAATAATGTACAACACACGTTTGTTTAGTGTTTTACAGAATCTCGGAAATTAAAAACCTCGCTTCTGTAAAAACGACTTCCCAATCTCGCATTGCAATGTACTAATGGTATTGTTACCTATTACATAAAGTAAAAGATAGGTCAATTTGCAATTAGTTTTAAATGTCATGCTCCCTAGGGGTGATAGGAGTATCTTATCCCCAAGTATATTTTTCATAGTGTAAGTTACATCCGTACCAAGTTAGTTGAAATTGCTCCAGCTTTCCAAAGTCATGAGGAACCATAATACTTTACATTTCAATCCCCTCTCATCCTCACAGTGATACTAGGGTACATTTATTCGTTACAGCCACTTTACCATGACTATTTAACTCATGCCACAAATGCTAGTCAATGACCAATCACGTTTCAATGAATTTTGTTTTACAACCAATGACAGTCGTGTTTCACCTCGCTCTTTATCGATTTCTCTTTGTCAGCTCCTGCTCTTGTGATAAAGAAAGCTCCTCCTTTTTAATGTTCTGAACAGGTCAAAGCATTATTTTTCTCCAACAAATACATTGGATACAGCAAATAATGAAAAGATTCCTTGATTTTACTGAGTTGTTTACTAAAAAATAAATGAATAACCCGTAAAGTTGATTATGATATATAGTTTGATGTGTTTAATTATTTATCCACTTGGGTGCACTCTTACAATATTGCGATCTTATTTGGCAATAAATAATATGATCAAGCAGCAGTGAATGAACATAACCTCACATGTCAGATTTGTTTTCAAACATCGCCGTTTTCATTAAATATGTAAATATTTTAAAATAACTATAGTTAAACAATGATTTGTGAGTAAACAGCTTAATTTTATTCGTTAAATAGTCCTAACAAATGCCACTCTTGATTTCCAAATTCTCTAGATAAATTTGGAAATCACTCGTGGCATTACTTATGACTATTTAACTCATGCCTCCAATGGGAGACAATTACCAATCACAACATTCAATGATCTTTTATTTACAACCCATCACAGTCCTTTTTGCACCTCGATTTTATCAGTTTTATTTTATCACTTTAAAATCAAGCTCCACCTTTTTAACATCCTGAATATTTCATAGCATTATTTTTGCAGTGAGTGCAATATGGCTATCACATTGTATATATAGTGCAAGAATGTAACACATTATATTGGTTTCGGAATAATAATATAAACACATTTGTAAGCAATTGATTATACCACAAAAAAAAACACTGTTTGCACTTTCTTAAAATTATTTTTTCCCAAAATTTTACGTTTCAGAAAAATATAATGTATATATTTACCATCATAGGACATCAGAAACTTAATTAATATACAGTTTGATATGTTTCATTTGTTCTCCACTAGGGTGCATTCCAACAATATTGAGATCATTTGGCAATAAATAATATGATCTGGTTGCAGTGATAAACAAGTGAAACATAAAGTTTCTCATTTGTTTTCAAACATCGCCATTTACATTAAATATATAAATATTTTAAAATAACTATATTTAAATAATGATTTGTGAGAAAAAGCTTAATTTTATTCGTTAAATACTCCTAACAAATGCCACTCTTTATTTCCAAATTATCGATAAATTCACGACTCATAAAGTGAGGAGTGAATTTATCTAGATAATTTGGAAATCACTCGTGGCATTACTTATGATAAGGATATGTACTAAGTTTCGCATATTAAACAGCAAGTAAATACGAGGATGTGGATCGCATACACCTAACTATGTAACTGTCATTTAAAAGCTGCGTGATTCGTGATTAGGGAGAGTTTCTGACCCTTTTCTTGGGGTCAATGTCTCTTCCCATGCATAGGACTACGTTCTTGAGGGGAATTTGGCTCAATTCTTAGCTCCAATTTCCTACTACCCTGGAATAGCTCAAAGGGAAAGGGGACCGCCACCCTCATCAAGGGACTTTCCTTCCCTGACTGCTTTACGACCTTAATCAGCCAATTGACGTGTTTGTTATAGTTTGAATTTGTTTCCCGACAACTCACCCACCGAATAACCAGACGCAGATTGGGTTTCAATTTGCTGTCAGACTCATGTGAAGTTTGAGGACGGTCGCTCCCTCTACGGCTCTAGGGGTTGAAATTCTGTCAGATCGTATGTTAACATGGGGGGGACTGATGACGTGTCATTAGATATTTTGAAGTAGTATGTATGCAGTGCGATAAAAAAAATTAATCAACCAGGTCAATTCTATGGGTTTAATAAATTACATTGATTTCTCAATTTACATGCATTTGTAAAATATTTTATTTCTGTTTATTAGTCTGAGTCGGTAGGTTGTGAATCCGGAGCGCATGCGTTTTAACCTTTTCATTGCCAGTGTAGTTCCTGGACATCTTATTTAATCCTTAAATTGGCAAGTTACTGTGGCGTAGTCGGTAGAGTCCTTACGTTTCACTCAGGCGACCCGGATTCGATTCCCCCGGCGGGGTAAGGGATTTTCAAAAGCTCAACCTTCCGACTGGGTGTGTGTCGTGTCCTAGTTGTACCCATTGGGTTTAATTCCTCTAAAAAATTGCAAAACAGTATTTTCTAGTATCAGATATTTAAATGTGGCGGACCGCACAGAAAACGAAGTCATGCATAACTGTTATTATTAGGTATATTGTGTAATTCTACACACATTTCTATAATATCTTATTGTTGGCTTTCTTCTGTTTTATTAAAACTATTAGGTAAATTAAAGCAATTGATGTATCCTATAGAATACATTGCGAATTTAAGGATTAAAGTCGTGGTACAGGTACTGCAAATACCTAGGAACAATAATCACAAATAGGAATGAGATGCACAAAGAAATTAAACATAAGCTCAATTCTGGAAATGCATGCTATTATGCATTGCAGAGACTTTTGATGTCCCAACTCCTTTCAAAAAACGTTAAGCTGAAAATATATAAAACTATTATTCTACCAGTTATATTATATGGGTGCGAAACATTGACTCTTACTTTAAGGGAGGAAAGGAGATTATGAGTATTTGAGAATAAAGTTCTTAGGAAAATTTTTGGACCAAAGAGAGATGAAGAGACAGGTGAATGGAGGAGACTACATAACAATGAACTGCATGGTCTTTATAGCAAGCCAGATATAATAAGAACAGTTAAGTCTCGTAGACTGCGATGGGCAGGACATGTTGCGCGTATGGGGAATGAAAGATGTGCATGGAAGCTTCTTGTAGGAAAGCCAGAGGGAAAACGCCCAGTTGGTAGACCAAGAATGAGGTGGGAGAACAACATTAACTACGATTTGAGGGAAGTACATTATACAGGGAATGATTGGAAAGCATTAGCTCAGGATAGGGATGTATGGAGAGCTTATGTCCGCGCGGCCATGAACCTACGGGTTCGATAGTACCAGTGAGTAAGTAAGTAAGTAAGGTACAGGTACTGCATGGATCAATGTTCAAAATTCCACGGTTATTGCTGAATAGCAAGCTTGTTAGTATCGAGTTTTATCGAGATGGTGAATCATTACTTCAGATCAACATGAGACAAACAAATCAATTCGACAAAAAATATTAAATGTTTTATTCGGTACATTTATAATCCAAAAATAATGCAGACTTTTTTTATCTCGACCTGAATTTTTATTGTGTGACTAAAGTGGTTGTCCCGCGCCGTAGCCGAGCGGTTAAGGCAAGCAGAACGCAGAGCTACGGTGGTTCGAGTCTCCATGGGGAAAGAAATTTTCTCATGGAACTTCAGCCAGTGCGGTACCTACCCAACATCATGAGGAATTTGGATAGCTGCAATAAATAGCGGCTCCAGGTTGAGAAAACCAGCTATAACGGCTGCAGGGCCATACAAGTTGACAAATACACAGGTTGGATGATTGTATATATATGATTAACACATGTGGATGTGAGACTGGCTGGTAGGCCAGGTCGTTCTAGGCTTGTCGCGTCATAGAGTTTGTTTTGACTAAAATAAAGACTATTTTGAAACACATCATAATAAAATATACCAGTATGTGAGGGAGTGGGGAAGCGTTCATAAAAACGTTGTGCCCCTCTGCGTGTTGTGGAATGACACAAGATATTAAGATATAATATTAAAATTATATTAAACTGATTCCGTCATAATAGGTGTAACCAACTCACTGGCTCTATCGAACCCGTAGGTTCATGGCCGAGCGGACATGAGCTCTCCATACACCCCTACCCTGAACTAATGTTTTCCAATCATCCCCTGTATAATCTACTTTCCTCAAATCATTGATAATGCTATTCTCCCACTTCATTCTTGGTCTACCAACTGGGCATTTTCTATCTGGTTTTCCCACCAGAAGCTTCCACCTCTTTCATTCCTCATTCGTTCCACATGTCCTGCCCACCACATTCTACGAGACTTAACTGTGTTTTTATTATATCTGGCTTCCTATACATATCATGTAGCTCATTATTATTTAGTTTTCTCCATCATAAATAAATATATGTTATCAAAATGCAATACCATTAATTATTAACAATTATATATAAATTAATTAGTGTATAATGCTGTTGTGTTATTATTTAATTGTAATATTAATGTGTTTTCTTTATGTAATTGTAATGTTAATGTTTTTTTTAGTGTATAATGCTATTGTGTTATTACCTAATTGTAATATTATTGTGTTTTCTTTATGTAATTGTAATGTTAATGTTTTTAGTGTATAATGCTATTGTGTTATTATTTAAATTGTAATATTTTTATGCTATTGTGTTATTATTTAATTGTAATATTTTTATTGTGTTTTCTTTATGTAATTGTAATGTTATTGCTGTTTTTGTTTATTTTTCTTTACACTAGTACCAATTATTACTTTATTGTAACGGACTGTCAACAGCACGTACGGCTTACTGCCCGTGCGATCCATATTTGTAAATAATATTGTAAATATCTTACTTTTTTGTCTAATAAAGTCCTACTACTACTACTAGTTTTCTCCATTCACCTGTCCATCTCTTTTTGGCCCAACATTTTTCCTAAGAACTTTATTCTCAAATACTCGTAATCTTCTTTCCTCCCTTAAAGTAAGAATCCATGTTTCGCATCGATTTAATATAATTGGGAGGATAACAGTTTTATATATTTTCGGTTTAACGTTTTTTTTTTAAGAGTTGGCACGACAATAGTCCCTGTAATCCATATTAGTACGCATTTCAAGAATTGAGCATGTAACTGAATAATATTATGGATTCACTTGATTTGAACTTGCTTCGCCACTGGTGGATTGTATTGTGTGATTTCACAAAATTGTAAAGTTGGAAAGACATCATTAGTTGTTGACAAAAGGCAGTTAAGTCCACAAAGACGACATCTGTTGCTCTCTTTTCCAGATAATGAACTACTGGTTCAAAAACAGATGAAACCCACTTCTTTACTGTCATAGCAACTTTTAATCCCTAATTAAACATTCAGACGTTCATATGTTCGACAAAATAATAACTTCTAGACATCATTAGGTACATTAATTGGACACTGAATTTAATAGGAAAGCATCTATTATTTTCTTCTTTAGAGATACCACACCACATACAACTTTCCATTTATATGGTATTATAATTAATTACGAGTCCATTCGAATAGTACAGGATATAATCCTCTTTTCCGTGTGGTAATGAGCTCATATACAATTCCATTTTTTTCCTGACTGCCGGTGAACTATTTATCTTGGATTGAATCACCAAGATTCCACATCGGACAAGGGAATCCTTATTCGCTCTTCCAAACATTACTTGAATCAGAAATACACCGAACTCACTGCGTATGTGGCTCGAAGAAAGTTACCAAATTTATTTGAAATTTTACTATGTATACAGGGTGTTGCAAATACAACATCGACAACGGAGATAAGGTAGTATATTAAGATATGTTGACAATTTTTAATCTGGTGCCAATGTCCGGAAATTATGCGTTTTCACACTATGACCAGTTAATTATGTCTCAAGATCAGTGTTAGTTCGAAAGATTTCAAGACCCATTACTTGAAAACACCTCACAGATACGGAACTTATGATACGTGGCTTCGCAAAGGAATATGGCTGCAGCATTACGAAGCTCCAGCTCACTTCGATGCCAATGTGAGGAGACATTTGGATAGCACGTATCCAGGTCGATGGATTGGAAGAGGGGGACCAGTCCCATGGCCTCCGAGATCATCTGATCTTAACCCTTTCGACTACTTTTTTGTGGGGCGACATGAAACAGTCTGTTTGTCAGACTCCAGTAGAGTCACGTATGGATGCTATAGCCCGAATCTACGCTGTTACAAAATAATTCAAAAACGAGGCCAGGCGTATTTGAACGGGTGCGCCAATCACTACTATGCCCAAGTACGCTCTCCAATGAGATGGGAGATGCTGGATATTTTAAAAACTTGATGTGACTGAACAGTACTACCAAATATTGAGTTTTGAAATCCAACTAACGGAACTCTTGAGAAGTTAGCTACTCATAGAGTGAAAATGCATCGTTTCCGGACATTGGTACCTTATTTTAAAAAAATGATCAATATATCCCAATATACCACCTAACCACTGTTTTCGGTGTTTTTGCAACACCCTGTATATGATAGTTAAAAGTGAGAAATAGAAAAGAAGCAAATCTCAGTTGGCCATATTTTTAAATGGTACCAAAATTGCGAACAGGCAATTCATAAGCGAATCATAGTTGTTTAGCCACTGTATCATCACTACCTTCGTGGTTTGAATCTTTAGGTCCGTTCCGCTCACTCAGGAAACTAAATAGCCTCGCCAATCTCTTCTTGGTCGCCCAACATCTGTCCTTCCGGTGGACTTGTAAATAATGGATTGTTGGGTGATTCTTGTTACTTCCATCCCAGAATCTGTTCTTACAAATTTATTTTTTTATCTCGGTAAAAAGTTCGTTAATTAATAAATGAATAGTTGGTTTCAGATTGTAGGGTTATTGATTTCATCTCTTAAAGTGTATCCAGCAACTGATCTCAAGAATATAAAGTGCTCTCTGTTGCCAGTTCCTTCAGTTCAGAATTTGATGAAAATCTTTCTTCACTTAGTCCATCCATATTTTCTTAGGCTTTTCTACTGGTCATTTCACAAACATCTCCTCCGTCATCAGTCGTCACTTTCTTAGCTACCTATACATGAATTAACCATTCCTGGAACGTGTCAGGCCAATTGTATTTTTTTTTAATTTCACAAAAGATGATATCAGGTTCCTTAAATTGGTAAAACACTCAGCTCTCGGGTCAGTTAATAAAATGTGGCGGACCGCAATGAAAACAAAATCATGCATAACTAAGTTATTAGGCAAGTTTTGTATTTCGACAAACGTTAAATATTTTTTCTCCTTCCTTTCTTCTGTTTCGTTAACATTATTAAATCATTGATGTATCCTGTAGGAAACAATGACAGTTTTAGGGTTAATATAATTATCTAATCAGTATATGATACTGACGACTAACTGAATAAGGGCTATTTTACAAATTTGCTGTAACATTTAAACACAACAGTAAATTGTGACACAAAAATATTACTGCTGAGCATAAGAAACCAGAACGCCGATTGCGTGAAGTGTGTGCGGAGATCTGCTGTGCATAGAGAACCGAATAGAGTGGCCTCTCTGTGTTAAATTTTGGACGCAATTTTCTACCGCTGCGCCGTCTTAAGATGACCTGGGTACTACATGCTACTACTGTGGCCGGTCACGGTGGCTCAATCGGGGTGTCGGTGGCTCAATCGCAAGAACAGTACCCTACCCTTTCCATTCATTTAAAAATAAAATTGTAAGTTCAACACAAGTAATGCTACTTTGTGAACAATTTTCGCATATTTTATTCTTACTCTCATCAGTAGAAAATTACAAGAACTTTGCCAACTTTTCAGATGTCTTTAACTATATTATTTTCATTTTTCTTTATTTCCAAATTCATCAATTAGTAAGTTGACTAAAATAATTTACACAATTTCCCAAGTGTTAATTAAAAAACAATTTCACTCTTAGATGAACACAGTGAATATGGAAAATCACTATTTATTACAAAGTAATTGAAAATGTTAGACATATAGAACAAAAATATTGGCAAAATTTTTGTAATAATTTTCTGAAGTAAAAATAAAAAATGCAAAATTGTTTACAAAGTAACATTTCTTGTGTTATTTCCATTAAGAAATATCAAAAAGGATCTGGATAATGATATGCTATGGCGGCACCATTTGACGAGCCTGGTCTAATGAGTAATGATATGCTATTTGTTTTTAGGAGTTTTAAGAACCGAAACCATAAAGTAATTTAAGTTCAAGTTTTTAAATATTCTTAAAACGAAAATTTATAAATACCTTAATTTGATAAGAATGTAGCAAAAATAAATTCAAACTAAAACCTATGCATTGTTTCACTATTCTGAACTACTCACATGTGAATGCGTGCACATCAACTCTGTTTAGTAACCAGACTTGTCTTGATGAGTTTGTTTGCTTTTAAAATGAAATAACATGATTCATTTATTGCCTTGTATTAAAATTAATAATTTCAAAAAATATATACATTTTATAGTTACTGCAGGATGTACATTATTCAAGACGAACAGAATTTTCTCAATGAAACTTAATTCACATACATAGTTAAAGATTCAATAAACATAATTATTTTATATGTAATTTTATAAGAAGACTATTTGAACATTTATTTACTAGCTTTCTATTACCCCAAGGGTCTTCCAAGCCCTATAATGAGAAAATCCGATAGTTCATTAGAAAAGAAACCATATTATGTATATTCTCCAAGGAGCAACACATTGAGAATGCCCTTGGCCTACCAGCTAGCTGCTGGCTCAACATTCACCTGCAAGAAAAATCCAAATTGACTTTTAGGCTTAAACATTTATTTAAGCCTAACAGAAATGCCTACCTTGATTATTACCAGGAAATCACTGAATAGTTGAAGGTTAGGACTAATTATTTTTGTTAAAAGACATCAGTTTTGTTCTCTAAGTAATTACCAACACTTCATAATAAGATATTTTTTGCACATGTTAAATAAATGTTATAAAAGACATAGAAAGTTCTTAATGAGGTAGAAGTACGGATGAATTGAAGTTTACATAAAACAATGTTAACTTAATTTTAAAATTTGTAATTTAAAATATTTCCTGTAATAGTTCAATTAAAAATTTGGGCCCAACTGCATTTCTACTAGCGCTTGATTTTTCAGTTATATTGTTGTAAACTATAGCTATTCTTCTGTATTTACTACCATTATTTAATATTTTAAACTACTTCAAACAATTTTTATAACATTATTAGACAATTTTCAAATATTTATTTAAATATGCAAATCACAATATTATGACACTGTTAGACGATATGGTGATGCTAACTGCTATTTTCTTCACAGAGTATATTACTTAGTCTATGATTTTTCTATCAGTTTTGGGTTATCGCTGGTTGGATCAGCATTAGGGAGTCATAAATAAGTGTACACCCATTTTTAATAAATGTTTGGTAATTTTAATATTATTAATATATTTTTTAACATAGATTTGGGGATTAATTGCAAATATTGGTCATTTAAATTTTGTAGCGACGGATCGTAATCGAGGATGATAATCAATATGTGGTTCGATTGTGGATTATCACTGGCTCTATAAACTCTGGCGCATGTGCACTGTTGTTCTATAGGACTTAGAAAATATTTCACGCTAGTTTAAGTGCAGTTTTTCAAAACTTGTTTTTAATAAAAAACACACACAAACACTTTTCTGTATAGTCTATAATGTACTGGTATGTTCTTGCAATACACTTGTAGATATTCTTGAAGCGCAACTTCAGTAATTTAAAATATTTGCTATAATAGTTCAATTAAACATTTCTTTTAATAAAAAACAAAAACACTTTTCTGTATAGTCTATAATGTACTGGTATGTTCTTGCAAAACAGTTGCAGATATTCTTGAAGCACAACTTTATTACATCTACTGTAGAGTCTGAAAAAAAAAATTAAATAAATAAATAAATATATATATATATATATATGTACAGATACAGTGGTTTCACTTGACCTGCGGCCGATAGCAGGAAAAATGACTGCAAGCATTGAGTCATCAACTCACGCTACCCACATAGTGTCTTCGCTAGTGGGTCGCAAGTCAAGTGAAAATGCATTTGTCAGTGTCTTTCACAATGAAGGTATCTCCAACTCTTAAGTAAATAAAATTATTTTCCCATATCTATGAACATCCGATGAATAAAACAAGAATTATATATTCCAATTTTCTAAAGGTGTTACTAATAAAAAAATATTGAATTTCTGATTTATTATCAAATAGCTATGAAAATGGAACATTCACTTAACCTCATAACAAGAACTGTAAAAAAATGGACTTCAAACAGTGCGATACTAAACCATTGTATATGTATTATGAACATGTACACACATACATTTTTTGAAGTTTCTTTGTAATATTTCACAAACAATCAAAAATTACATTGAAAATTGAAATGACAATTCTTGACTTAAAAGAATGAAATACTAATACCATAAATAAACTAATAATAATGATTACACTATGTCTTTATTATCACCATTCTGTGTTTAACTTTCCTTTTTTAAGTTTAAGACTTCAATATTGGGATGTTCATTTTTATTATGTTGTGTATTGTGGCAGCATCGGATGATTCTAAATTATATCCATTTTTATCTCTTGGCACATGTGTATGGGTCTACATAGACTTGGAACGTTTTTGGCCCAAGTTTAGATTATCTTACCATTCATTTTCCATAGTATATTCTTGTAATGCTGTTGCTCTACCCTACTCCTTCTGCCCTTACTAACATTTCATAATATTTTTAACATTTGCAACAATACTTATAACATTTTTTGCAATAAAATATTAAATATTTATCTATGTATGCAATGATTTTTTCGAAGGTATGTATATTTGTTGTGCATACACACGAATGCTTAAATGAACATCCACTAAACGGTGGAGATATCTGTGAAATTGGAATAACCAACATTCGAAAATATGTTTTAAAAAATGGATGTTCACTAAATTCATTTTGTTAGGTTCTGATGGGAATAGTTGGTGAATACTTCATTAAATAATATGCATGTAAATTATTTAGTTAGGTTAGGCAAGGGTAAAATGGTATACATCCATATCTAATAAATGTTGGGGATTTATTGCAAAGGTTGGTCATATCGATTTCACATCTACGTGGTTTAATCTATCAATTCAACTGTATAAACTTTTTATAAATTTTTGCACATGTTCACTATTCTGCAGGACTTAGAAAAATTATTAGGAAAGGTAAACTGAAGTTTTTCATTTTTTGTCACATAATGGAAACTTTATCCCTAAATTTCGGTTATCTTTTAAGATTTTATTTTTAGACTTACAGGTGTTCTAGATAATGCTACCTCACTCATAACTTAACCTACACAAGAAATTTAATCTATAAAAATATGATAGGGTAATTTAGTTTAGCTAACTTTTATCAGGTTAAATCAATTTAAGGTTAAACACCCGAGTTAGTAAAATGAAGGTAGAAGCATTAGATCCACTTACCTAAAATTATATACGTATGTAGACTTCCCAATCACTGTTATAAGGAAATACGCACATACGATTTGATCTTGACAGCCTCATTTATTCTGTGAAAGAAATATTGATGAATAAGTACACACATTACAGACCAAGATATAAAAAATATGAAATATAAACAAGCTTTTTTTAAAGGGATATTACAATTCAAATACAAACATTATAATGTCACGATGCAAACAAAATGTACGACATGCCAATTTACATAGTTCACACTATTATTTGAAAACACGATTTTGAAAAGTGGACCAAATTTTTGAGGGAAAAAAATGTCATATGTAATCATTCTCTTACCTTCCATTAGCTGTATTTTCCAGCTTCACTTTCTCCTTCAGATTGTAGAAAATTAATCAATTTAATAATTAACTTCGATGCATTAACAATATTATATTATATTGAACCTCAAATTTCTCTTCGAACAGTACATAATAATTCTACCGTTCATTTTTCAAATTTAGTTCGACATTCAATTTTACATTTCGATTTGTTTGTCATAACCTTCATAACGTACGTATCAATTCTACCGTTGATTTATTTAAATTTAATCCACGTAGAGAACGAGATCATCATCATCATCATAGTACATTCACGAGATCGGACGAGATAAAATAGCGACGGTGGCGCAGTCTTAAGATGACCCGAGTACTACGTGGAAAAAAAAATAAAAAAATTCTGCGTCCAAATCTCCCTATAATGATTCACGGGCCTGCTGCTGTGTTCTTAACTAAAGGAGAGGACAGCTAATCACGTGATTTTATTTCCTCTATCAACACATCGTGAATCAGCTATTATTGTTCATCATCATATTCAAATGCATAGTGTTACGACGACGCGACGCACAGTGTGCTATTTTAACAATCTAGGGGGATGTAATTCAAAATTTCAAGGTTAATTAATAAAAGTGATATTTTGTAATTTAAATGTAAACAAACCTGTTACCATATATGTGTAATTATTTTATTCCTAGGCATGCGCAGGGATTCATAAATAAGGTCTAAAGACAAGAGTCACGCGCAGATGCGTAATCTGTCTTATTGAGTAGGTGATCAGTCGAGCTACTTTGTGTAGAGAATAAAGTCGGTTCACGTGTTATTGTGATATTTATGTTTAGTTTAGGGTTCTGTAAGTACTTAAGATAGGTTTCATCTGCTTAGATTTACAAGAATATTAATATGAGAGAAGACTTTTAACTGTGTTCCAATTTAAGTTTATTATCCACATATTTTAGACTAGAACTTTCTTATATGGACGTATATGACCATCTAATTGCATTATTTTTATTTATTGACATACCTTCTGTTAGAAACAGAAGAGAAAAATTGCGTTCATCTGCGTTACTCTAACTTATTCTTCTTTGTTTCTCAATGGTCCTCCTTACTTCCCGGCGCGCAATTTTCGAATTTTGGTCCGAAAATAATAAAAGGGAACGTTGTGATGCAGTGTATGAATTTGGTTTAAACTAATTAAGCATGTGATAGTCTCTGGTGTCGTTATCAAGAATTTAAAGGCCTACATGAGAAGTGTGTGTCAGCAAATTGAAGTAAGATGAAACAAATGTTATCGTCATCGTGGCAGATTCCTGGAAAATTATTCAGACTGGCTACAAGAAAATATTAATTTTCCTGTGACCGATTGTCAATCTCTGCCTTCTACTTCTACAGATCAACCGCCTTCTAGCTCTGGTAGGCCATCAAAATAATTCGAGGAATGTTGTGAAAAGACGAAAAGGCGGAAGCTTCCAGAATTCGTTCGGTCAACAAGCCTAGAAGAAATATCTGAAATGAAGTTGCATGATAAGGGAACGAAAAATACTCTGCATCAATATTTAAATAATTATCCCTTGCATCGCATACACGAGGCACCAGAATGAAAAAGAGTTGACGGCTGTTTTTAGATAAACCGAAGAGCCCGAGCGATGATGATAGAGGACAGTCTTTCAACTCATCAATATATATAAAGACTAAAGTTGAGAATAGGAAAAAGTATATTCAGAACAGATTCAAGAATGATACAGGCCACTGGTGGAAAATTCCAACACAACAAGCAAGGAATACGAATAATGGAAACACTGCTCGTCGATTTTTCAGAAACACAGAAAAGACTGCCCAAATAACAGGTGTCAATTTTGAGCTAATTCGCCGTTTTCATGTCATATTAGAAACACTGAGTTGTGGGTTTTCCATAAATGCTGATGCTTTTGGAAAGTAAGCTGATGAAACTAGACATTTGTATTTGAAAGAATACAGTGCTACGGCAAGCTTGTTACTGCGTTTTGTATTCTTTCGATTGGTCAACTTTCGGAAGAAGCACAAGAAGCAAGAAACAAAGATAGTAGAAGATATCGGGAAAATTTCACAAGAAAAACTTCGAGGGTCAACACAAACACCGATCTTATCCACAGACTTTTGATATCGTATGATCCTTTCTTGGCCAACTTGAGGCATGATCCTAAAAGAAAACACGGTATAATTACACAGGAAGTTCTCTCATTGGGCTCAGCACCTATTTTAGATTTAGAGGCACCAGATTCCGAATAAAGCGACTCAGATTATGCAGATTAATATTTTTGTACATTACTATCTGTCTTTTTTTATATGTGCAAAATAATGAGAATAAAAAATTCATAACATTTTTCTGTAAGAAATGGAAAATCAATTGTGCTTTTTGGTTTAATTTATAGAATAATGACAATATAGAAATCATAATATATTTTCTAATAAATAGAATACATGTTGTAATATAATGATATTAAAAAATACTCCAAAAAACAAGACAGGATAAAATAAGAAATGAATTCCTTTGGAGAGAAATGAAGGTCACCACATCTGTTGTTAAGAGGATTGAAAATCAAACGCTTAAATAGTATGGTCATGTACAAAGAATGGAAAATGAAAGATGGCCAAAAAATATATACCAATGGTCACCCCATGGAAGAAATAAACGTGGCAGACCAAGATGGAAATGGAAAACCTACGTCAGAACAATAATGGAGGATAGGAATTTGGAAGAGGGAGATTGGAATGATAGAGATAAATGGAAACTGAAGACGGCAAACCTATAAGTGGGGGAAAGCCGAAGAAGAACAAGAAGAAGAAGAAAAAATACTTAATAAATATATATGTTCTTAGAAACAGAGGATCATTTGTATTTTCTTATATTTGTAAAATGATAAATTATGGATTCTGTAAAAAAAAAACAATAATATTTAAGAATTTTTTATTTAAAAAATAATGATAAACAATTCATAATAATTATAAGTTTTGTGTATGTAATAAAATACCATTTGTCCTCATAATATGTGAAATGTTTATATTAAAATCATATAATATAAAAAATATATAATATGGGCGTGCGATTTTTTCATTTGTAAAATGGGGATAAATTAAAAATATTCGTTTAAGAAATGCATTATATTTGTATTTTATAATATGTAAATCGATTATATATATTCAAAATAACAAATTGAATGTTTTGGTAAGAAATATAAAATAATGTGTGTTCGTTAATTTTGTAAAATATTGGGAATAAAATAATACATAACAAAAATTATTTTTATGGAAGATATTAGTAAGAATAACTGAAATTGTTAAGAGCGTTATCCAAATAATGTTACAAGTAGCATAGAAAACAATTAATACTGAAAAATAGTAAAATTATCGAGCCAAGAATTAAATCCCCCTAGAATCATCAAATATCACACTGTGCGACGTACCAATCTTTAGTAAAGTAAACATTCTACTCGTCTCCGGCTCAATACCAGGTCGAGGGATAAGGTTTAAAAAAATCACCATTGAACGACAGGCCTAAAAGGCCCTTGAGATACCAGTCGGAAGCTGACCTCACATCCACATGTGTTAATCGTAGATGTGGACGACCATCCAGCCAGTACAGGGGTGACATGTGGTCAGCATGTCGGATCCCCCAGCCGGAATATATAGTTTTCTCAACTTGGAGCCGATATTACTGTGGTTACCAAATTCCTCACGATGCCGGATGGGCACCGGTCCCATGCTGGCTGAAATTCCATGAGAAAATATCTAACCCATGGGGACTCGAACATGCACAATTCCCGTAAATCTGTACCAAAGCTTCATGCCTTAAACCATTCGGCTAGGACGCGGGACATAAGGTGAGATAAAGCCCCTATTATTGAAGTTGTGCGTATGCTATAAATAGATTCCGGCTGACGAGCTGCAGCACCATCTTCACAGGAACAGATGAAATGAAATGGTTAACATGAGTATGAAAAAAGTTATGGAATCATAGAAACAGATGATATGATATGAGATGAAGATGTGGGGGAATAGCATTTTTGGCAGGAAAAACGGAAGATCCCCATGAAAAATCTGCCTTGACTAGATTCATCCACTACTAACCCACATGGAGTAACAGAGATGCGAACTGCGAACTCAGAGGTGGAGGCTGAGTGAATAACCACTTACGCCACGGAACCATCTGTATCAATCTTCATGTTTACAATTTGAAAAGAGTCACTGCAGAGAATTTTCATATCTCGTAGACTGACATGGGCAAGACATATGACACGAATTGGGAATGAAAGAGGGGCACCACGGAAGCTCTTGTAGGAAAACCAGAGGGAAAACGCCCAGCTGGTAGACCAAGAATGAGATTGGAGAATAACATTAACGATGATTTGAGGGAAGTAGATTATACAGGGGATGAATGAAACACATTAGCTCAGGATAGGGATGTATGGAGAGCTTATGTCCGCGCGGCCATGAACCTACGGGTTCGATAGTGCCAGTGAATTAGAGAATTTTCTTAGATACGAACAGAATTTTCTACATTATAGAGAATCTCGCTATGCTATAGATGTACGCGAATTTCTCTTCACTCTATATAAACTGAAGATTTGTTAAATAAAATAGATAACAATAATGTTAGTGTTATAATATTGTTTTGAAATAAATATTACTTGGGGAGACCATTGAACGATGATGGCGAAACCTTTGAAATCGGACGAGGCCAAAGATTCAAATCATAAAATCAAGAAGTAAAAGCAGACGAAGAGAAGGAAACATTTCCCAAAATGAATTCTCTGAGATTTTGCAGCTACTCTAGCTAATCTGGAAGGTACTATACTTTACTGATTTAGTTATAAACATATTTGTATTTTAATCCATAAAACTTGAACATAACATGTCAAACTTTATCCGAGAGATTCACATATTGAAAATGCCATAAAACAATCCTTACTTACATAACTACAATAGGAAATAAGCCCACTGTTGAACGTCTATAATATATAAAAATCAGCAAAAAAATTGCCGTCTTATAAGAATGCAATAAGATAATCGAATGTAGGAATAGAATTTCAGATGAAAGATATTTCTAAGGAAACTATCGAGACATTTTTTATTGAAAATGAAATTCTGCGGACTTAGACTCGGAGTTTATGACATTTTGGATGTAAATGGAGCTAAATCCTGCACAACTGATGTAAGAGGAGATTGAGATCGTGCATTTATAGGCAGTAACACGTATAGGGTAGATACCCCTAGGGAGGGAAGGGCATCATATACAGTACTATAAAGACGTCTTCGTAAGTATAGAGAACCCATCTGGAAGACAAAACCTATATCTTATTCACACATCTTGGCTGTATTGATAAGTTATTTAAATACCAAACAGTATGGACATTTTCTATAATAAGATATTATTTTCTTTACAGAATTTTCTCTTTATACGAATACAATAATTTATAAAATGTGTACTGAATTCGTCCAGCGCCATAACCAAGTCGTTAAGGCAAGATGATTTGGCTAGAACTACGAGAGTTGCGCTGGTTCGAGTCTCTTTGAGGAAGAAATTTTCTCATGGTCTCTTTATTACAATTTCATCAAATTCTTGACTAGGGGAATTTCAGCCAGTATGAGACCAATGCCCACCCAGCATCGTGAGGAATTTGGATAGCTACAATATATAGCGGCTCCAGGTTGAGAAAACCAGATATAAAGGTTGGGACACCCGACTTGCTGACCGCATGTCACCCCTACACTGGCTGGATGATCGTCTACATACGTGATTAACACATGTGGATGTGAAGCCAGCAGCCGGCTAGTAGGCCAAGGGCCTTCTAGACTTGTCGCGCTATGGAGTTTGTTTCTTTACTGAATTCATTCAGTATTTTAGAAGACTCCTCCAAAAATTTCTTTTTTTTTTTTCCCCCTGTTGCTCAAATATTTACATTATGTTTTTTAACATTATGGAGTCATAATAGTCGTACGCATTTTACATTCATTTTTACTGCTTATTTCTAAATTAGTCTTCGTATTGTTTCTACCACCCCTCTCAATTTTCGTAAATATTCATAGGCCAAAGTTTACGTATAAAATATATCGATATGCATCACTTTACATCAACTTAAGGTTTTTAATCTTTTATAATTTAATGTAATTTGTAAAATTATGTGTAATTTTCGTCTGTATTTTGTACGGTTGTGCTGAACGAATGGAAGAGAGGGTCTAGTTTTAACCCACCCTGAATAAATAAAATCATCTTTATTAATTATTATTATGCGTGCTGTCTTGTCACGCAGCGGGCAGGGTTCCATTCCCGGTCGGGACAGGCTCCTGGGTGAGGTTTTTTCCTCACCTGTAAGATAAATGTCAGAAAGTTTAGGGCCCAACGGTCCCCGAAAATCATCCAGCCATCATCATCATCATCATCATCATCATCACCGGTGTGGAAAGCAACGGGAAGCTACCACACCTATAATTCCCTAGTAAAGCTGCAAAGCACAGCATGAAAATGCTATAATTGCAGTGAAAGACCTGCCCTCGCGCAGAATTACTATGGATGGATGCCATTCAAAAATCTTGTCTAGTTCAATGAGCGTGCCCATATCTTCTTTTGTCTACATTACCCTTATGAACCCCTCCCCCCCCTCTCTCACTCCATTTTTTTTTTTTACTTTTTTCTTCAATGTCTACGCTAATATTCTCAAATAATCAATTTCAACTGCTGTTAACGTTTTAATATGATTGTTTGTTGTTTCTCAGCCTCTGCACTGTAACAGTTAGCATGTGTGATTAGCATCCAATGGTATCTCAGATTGATTCCTGGCTAGACCAAATATTAGTATTGGATTTTGGAACGAAATTCACTGTCTTCTATCTGAATCGACTAGTGAAATACACGTAAGAAAATTGGAAGTAGGAAACGGAATTGCATAACGTTAATCACATGATTTCACATGCTGTCATTTCATAATAAATTACAACAATGACATCAGTTTAGTCTTAGATCTTTGGCGTTATCGTGCTATAATTTTCTGTAAGTTATTAACATCGTTTGAATTTGAGGTATACAGGCTACTAATGAAAACATGTTAAAAGTGCAGATACCACAGATACCTACAAGAAGCTTGACATGCGCCATTAGCTCAGCTGACAAGATGTCAAACTAAAATCTAAACCAACCTGTATTATTTCATTGGCTAAGGAGTGAGTGGCGACTTTTCTTCATCCATTCCTGTTCACACAGACCCTGGACCCTCTCAGTATCCTATAAAGTGAAAACCAGACATCTCACTGCAGGCAAAGTCAGTCTGCTAGCGATCCTATCTTCTAGCCCCTTAGCTACCGATCGTGGATACCTGCGTCCAAACGAGGTACCATTCTTTTAACACCTAGGCTCGATAAGTTATGATTCTAAGAATACAATGCAGTCTGCTGTGTGTGTGTAGATTATAATTTTATACCAGTCATCTGCTGGGTAGGCCTACACATTTCCCAGCTGTTGCATGAAGTTGAGATGAAAATGTACACAGTTCCATGTTTACATAAATGTACAATACATTTCCCCCAGTGCATGGCCAACATCTGAAGCGTAATGTTGAATCAAAGTAAACATTAATTAGGTTTCTCCTATGATTAATCTGAAATCGCCTTTTGCTACTGGAAGTAGAGAAATTCCAGGAATTTTTATTCGAATTTTTTCATTTATCACGAATATAAGCGGGATCAAGTTTTTTTTCGTAAGATTATCTAAAGTGAAAAGAATTTTAAGTACAGAAATGGATGTTTTAAGATCAGCTGAAAAATCTTGAATGGATAGAATACGAAATAAAGAAATAAGGGAAATTATAGGTGTACATGAGGAGCCAGACATTATAGAAAAGGAAAGATTACAGTGGTATGGCCATGTGAAAAGAATGCCAGAGCAAAGATTGCCTAATTTTTTTATGGAATGGATCCCAATGGAAAGGAGAAAGAAACGAAGACTAAAGAAATCTGGACAGAACGTGTACAAGCGGCAATGATTATCAAAGGATTGGAGGAAAATCAATGGATGGACAGAGAGGAATGGCGTTTGGTTTCCGGAATCTGTCATGATACCGGATGATGATGATGATTATCTCAAGTGTTAATACTTTTAAATTCATATTAAAGCACAGTTGAGGTTATTTATAAGATATTAAATATAAAATTGGTGCCTGGTAAGTCAGTCGTCCTCAACTAAACTATTATACTTCATCAAGTAATTCCAATATGGAGGCCTTTCAAAAACAATGTTTCATCTTCTGCATTTTAATAGATCAAACATTGTTTTTGAAAGGCCTTCATATTGGAATTACTTGATGAAGCATAATAATTTAGCCGAGGACGATTGACTTACCAGGTACGAATTTTATATTTAATATCTTATCTCAACTGTGGGGCACGCCGTAGCGTAGTGGTTAAGGCACTGAGCTACAAGCCGGAGGATCGAGGGTTCAAGTCCCGTTGGGGTCAGGATTTTTAAACTGACCCAAACCCTCTGGCGGCACTATGGCCCTGGGGTCGACTCAGCCTCTAACGGAAATGAGTACCAGACGCTTGTTCTGGCAATAAAGGCGGCCGTCACGCAGGGCTGACAACCCGGCTGACACAAAGTGCCGATTGTCTAGAAAATGTGGGAGCCTTAACCTCCTACTACCCCAATGGCCTCCGGACCTGTTGTGGGATCACTTTATCTCAACTGTGTGAAATATGTCGTATTATATAGACAATTACATTTTCTTAGAAAAAAAAGAGATATTCTTAGAAAAGGGGATTTCTCCTTCCATGGCGCAGCAACGTTTAGTCAGTTTAAAAATCCTGACCCCCATCGGGAATCGAACCCGCGTTCTTTCGGATTATGGTCTTAAGCATCTATGCAACGGCGGGTTCCCAAGAAAACAAGTTAATATCAAAGTGAAAAATCCCCTAAACCAACAAACAATAGCGTTTATGTATTTACATACTAAAAGCACTGGCAACAAATTAATTTAAGTTACTGTTGTAGTGGTTGAAATCCCACATTATCATGATAAACAAGGCAGTGACTACTTGTGAACCGCAGACGCATTTACAGCTCCATAAAACTCAATTTGTAACCTCGTAAACAAGACGTTCGCATTACCGTACTGCTAATCTGTTCACCAAGTGTCGCCAATCCCCAACTGTCTCCGCTACTTACACCAAAACACGCATTCATTACTTCTATAGTAAAACACGTTCATAACGTCTAACTTACTGACAGTATTGAACCCGGGGGTTCATGGCCGTACGAACATAAGCTCTCTTTACACCCATATAAAGAGTTAATATTTTCCATCATTTCCTGCATAATTCACCTACCTAGTATTTGGGTTAATGTTCTCCCACCTAATTCTTGCCCAGACTTCCGGCCGCTTTCCCCTCTTGTTTCCTTAGAAGAAGTTTTCATTTCTCTCTTTCATTCCCATTTGTCCCATTCTGACCATAGCAAGTCTACGAAGTTTAATGTTCTTATTACCGGTATATGTTATCTCACAAATATAATGTAGCTCACTGTTGTACACTTTTCTCCAATCTCTTGTCTGTTCATCTACAATTGGTCAATAATTTTTCCTAAGAACTTTATTCTCAAATGTTTG
This sequence comes from Diploptera punctata, assembly GCA_030220185.1. Classification (NCBI taxonomy): domain Eukaryota; kingdom Metazoa; phylum Arthropoda; class Insecta; order Blattodea; family Blaberidae; genus Diploptera; species Diploptera punctata. Next base: position 4,876,465 of record JASPKZ010000043.1, on the reverse strand, counting down.
TAATATTTCCTCCACTACTAAAGTAAGAAACCATGTTTCGCATCAGTATAAACGGAGTGACCACATTTTATATACTTTCAGTTTAATTTTCTTTAATAAATTGAAACTTAAATTCTGCGTTACGAAATGTATTTATAATGTTCTCCTTCTTCTTCTTGGTCATATACATTATAATATATATATATATATATATTATATATATATATATTATATATAATCTTATACAGTGTAGTTGTAACGCAGCTTCCGCCTCTCTCAGAAATGTAGCCAACTCATCTCGATTTTCAGTTATTTTACCGTATATCTCCCTACTCCCAAGTCCTGTAGGTCTTTTCCACACGATATAAGCCTGCCTCAACCCTTTCTTCCACACCCAAAAAGACCCTCCTCACACTTCTTGAGCCCTACATACGCATTAAGTGAATACCCAAACAAAACTTCATGGCGCGAGAGGACTAGAAGGCATTTGACCTACTTCCGGCTGCTGGCCTCACATCTACATGTGTTAACCAGTAGTACACTATCATCATGCCAATGTAGGAATGACAGGTTGTCAGCATATCCGGTCCCCAGCCAGTATAGCTAGTTTCCTCAACCTGAAACCCCTACTTATGTAGCTACCCAAATTCTTCGCAATGCTAGGTGAGCACTGGTCCCATACTAGCCGAAATCCCATTAGAAAATTTCTCCCTCCATACCCATTGAAGTCTTTAAAGTTTAGTACAGTGAGATCAGTATAGTAGTGGGCGGCAGACGCGGGGTTTGTGCTGTGCGATAACGAAGGCTTACACGTGCAGGCACGGGACTTGAAATGTGCGCTGACTCAACAGTTTACGAGTACATCCCACGCATTCACAGTCAGATAGTGTATTATTGCCTCACTCTGATGGTTAACAGTTTATATAAAAGCGGGTGCCGCGTGGCAATGGTTGACATGCGGTGTTGTCACGTTTCTCATAGCGCTATGGGCATTTATTACTGATATTATTTATGTTAATATTTAATTTTTATGTTATTATTTGGTATTATGTTTTAAAATTAAAATTATATACGTATTTATTTACTGAATAATTTAATTCCAGCATTATTACATAATTTTAATATCCATACAAAATCATGCTGAAAATATTATTATTATTATTATTATTATTATTATTATTATTATTATTATTATTATTATTATTATTATTATTATTATTATTAACTGTTCGTTCTGAAATTTTTCCCCATGGCCGCCACATGTTGAAATCACTTATATATAAACTAATATAATATGTAGATATGGAATTATTATTCTAGCTACATATCATAATAAATCATTGATAATATACAATTAATTACGGTATACAATTTTATAACTGGATCGAATGTTCCACATCGTTCCGAGTTTTAATTGAAACTGAGGGAAGAATAGCAATGTGGCAACATCGTCGTAGTCGCGGCAGTCGAGATCTTTGTATTTTAATAACATATAACAGCTGCGGGGAAACAAAGCGAGCCGCTTGTTAAGCTTCATAGTGAGGCGATAATACCTTGGGTAGATAAGGTGCTTGATCGCTTTTCCATGTGAACTGAATGACGTGTGTATAATGTAAACTGAATGACGTGTGTATAAATTATTTCAATTTTAAAATTTGTATCTTATAAAACATCGGCCGCGGTGGACTAGTGGTTATGCTCCTTGCCTCTGGTCCCAAGGATCGCGGGTTCAAACTCGGCCGGGGTCGATGCATTTTTTAGGACGGAAAAATCCAAGGAGCAAGTCCTCCGGGAGGGACTTTAAGCCGTGGGTCCCGAGTCTGAAGATTTTCAGGCTCGTAAAAAACCCTTAAGCCTGAATGAAAAGGCCTCTAAGCAAAATTTACCGAATTTTCCCGTCCTAGCACTACCTTGGTTTCCTAAATGTCAGTATGAGGCGGAACGCTGACCACGGACCACTCAAAATGACATCTATACGAAAACAAGTGTAACTAAATTAATATAGTTCAAATTCTTCCCTGTAGGGGGAGAGCGCCTAAATCTCTGTAAAGGAAAAACATGGGCTTACAATACAAAAAAAAATACAATACAATCTTATAAAACATAAGTGTAAAGTGAATCACGTGTGCATGAGTGTAAAATGTAAACTGTATAATGGCTAATAATTTTTCTACCAAACAACGTATGTTTATTTATGAACAATATTTGTTAACTCAGTCTGCCAGCCAAGTACGAAGACGTTTTGAAACACGATTCCCGGGCATAAAAATCCCGTCATGTTCAACAGTCCATAATATATACAACAAATTTTATAAAGAGGTGTCAAAAATGTATAGACAACGAAGGTGAACAGTTCCAGCACCTGCTTCAATAAAGTTGGCAAGTACGACAACTTGTAAAATAGTTACGAAAATGTGTGTGGTTGTATCACCGCGATCCTACGCTGTCCGGTCCCTGCCGCGAGTGCGTCATCAGTGTATAGTGAAATCCCCGCTTCTCCTGTCCAGTGCTATACTGATCACACTGTAGAAGTCAAGATAGGGATTCTGATAGATTTTTATTTAGAAAATTAAAGAGAATATTATATATAGTCACAGAGGACTATAATTATATGTATTAAACAATTTTAATGATGATACACTTAATGTGTTAAATGCATTTATTGTTGCCTCCTTATATAAGCACAAATCTGCTTTCTATTATTCAGCCACTGTATTCAGTAACGGGTCTAACTAACTAACTCATTTGCAATATGAACCCGTAAGTTCATGGCCGCGCAAACATAAGATCTACACACATCCCTATTCTGAGACAATGTTTTCCAATTATTCCCTGTATAATCTACTTCCCTCAAATCATTATCAATGTTATTCTCATTCTTGGTCTACCAATTGGGCGTTTTCCCTCTGGTTTTCCTCTTTCATTCATTTCCCATCCCTGCCACATGTCCTGCCCATCGCAGTCTTCAAGACTTAACTGTTCTTATTATATCTGGTTTCCTATCAAGATCATGTAGCTCATTGTTATGTAGTCTTTTCCATCTAATTTTCTGTAAAGTAACTCTATCCAAGATTGATTTATCTAATCCTGCGTTAATATTTCTAGTACCACACTACTACATGTCTTAACATTCCATGTTCCTAGGAACATGCCCCAGTGTTTAATATTTGGCATGGATTCCCAGAAGTAGTCCCCACATGGAGAACCGAATGGAGGTCTATTTTATCTCCGAAAAATTCAGTAAAAGGTCTACTAATATTTAATAATCTTTCATATAGGCAATGAACGGTATTACATACCTTGATAAGCCAAAAGTAGACGGTACAAAGTTTTTTTTACTTTTAAATATTTTATAAGAGTTGGATTACGTGCTACGGATTATAAATTCATTTTATGCAGAGAGTTTCCTCTACGCCATTCGATAGGTATATTTTAAAGGGGGGGGGGAAACGTGTACCTATTGTTAAGCGCTGTCTTCTCTAACTTTAAAGCGTAAAGAAGTGTTTCCGAAGTATCCATAAATGTATATTTAAGTTAATGTTACAATGCGAAAATAAATTGATACCCCAATAGATCAAAATCAAGCACCTGAAGAAATTAAAATCACTTCTTTTCTAATGCCACCAGAGTTGTCTTTTACGGCATTTCTGGCTTTCTCCCCTGACATTGGCGGAATTGTAATCCATTTCTTGGGTTGGGGCACCTGGAAGGCGGAGTTACATTACCCCGTTTTCCACTACAAAGGGCGATTTTTAAGGGTGTAGGAGTCGAGTACCACAACTCTCTTATAGCCTATGTTCATCCCGGGAATCTGCTGAACATTTTTCAAAAACCCCATCACAATCGGATCAACGGTATGGCTGCGCATAAAGTACGAACAAACAAACATTCATTTTTATATATTAGATAAGAACAATCAGTGTGTATCTGTTTGATTTTAATAAATGTTGGTGAAATGGAAGAGAAGACCTCACGGTCTTAACTCAGCCAGTAGACAATACAAAAAGCTTTATAATAAGTTACATGGTAACTTTGAATTCAAGAAACATAAAAGACCAATTCATATAAAACGTTAAATATAGAATTTGATTTAATAAAGATAATTTGAGTTTTGTTTCCGTGGGAAAGTGAAGACACGAGATGCATGAGGGCATTACCATGACAACAGAAAGCTGAACAAGGCCTCCTTGTACCAATTAGTGAGTATATCAGTGTTACCAACACTTTCCCTGAAAATGTGGTTTGTGGTTTGTTGTCCAAAGAGAATCTGAAAACAAGATACATTTCTGTCAAATCACATCTCAAGTTTCCACTTCACTTGTTTAACCAAACCAGTAAGATACGTTCTTGTATTACATCATAAATGAAGTGGTAAAAGTATTAGATTTTCGTGCTGGAATTGCACTTTTTTTAGAATATAATTTTCCCCATTTTATGTGCTGGAATTTGACTTTTTTTTTTAGAATATAATTTTCCCATTTTCTGTAGAAACAATTCAATTTCCAATTGACTTACACAATAGTGTTTAAAATTCATATTTGGGAGGTCCCGAGTTGAAATTCTAAGTTCGACCAACCTGGTGTATTTTGGGTTTTTCTTCAGACAAACTCTGGATTGCAATTCCATTGCTAATATCCATTTCATCATCAGCCATAATTAAATAAGGTAATTTTAAACTAACTAATCTGAATGTAATAGGATAAATTTACTAAAATATCAATCAATAAAAAAACCTACAATATAATTAAACAGTGTTAAGTACAAACGATATAAATTATTTATTTTATTTTGCATAATATATTAACGCATTATTTATTCCAAAACTTTAATATACATTTGTTCATTTATAAGTATTTTATAAATGTTTAGAATAATTCATTATCACACTACATTCATTATCATGTCATTAACACTGAGCAACAAAAAATATACTTTTTTTTTTGTCTCAGAAAGAAAAATATGTGATTCTGATAATATCTATTCTCCTGAATTCAAATATGATATCGGTTTCTTTCCATCACGCAAGGTTTCCGAGAGACAGGCATTTATAATTTCAAACACTTTAATATTTTCTACATTCGTAACTATACAATATTCGAACATACCTAGAAAGTAAGAAATGGCGATTTTCTGTTATATTTTGACTGTGGAGCATCCCTCTTGCTTGATGCATATTAGGATTCACTCTTTTCCATAGCTTAAATCTCTTGATGAAAGTGTTCCCCGTTTTATTTTACAGTGGACAAATCGACGAAAAAAACTTTTATTAAAAAAATAATTATTTAAATCTATTAATTGAAATCGAAATAAGAAAAATGTGGGTGATGGAGAAATTCTGAATACATATTTGAAAACACGATAAAAAAAACTGCATTAAGTACAACTATTAGTACTCATGAGACAAAAATCATGTTGACCAATGTAATTTAATCAATTTCTAGATGATTACTATTTTAATATTTTTTTACATACCCTATTAGATCCATATTGCGTAATATACGCGTGATTAATATAGGTGTAGGCAATTCATAATGGTTAACATTTCTATAATTTAACCTTCTATCTATGCTAATTCTGCCCGAGTGCAGATCTTTCACTGCAATCATAACATTTCCATGCTATGATTTGCAGCTTTACTAGGGAATTATAGGTGTGGTAGCTTCCCGTTGCTTTCCACACCGGTGAATGATGATGATGATGATGATAATGATAAAGATGATAATGATGGCCGGATGATTTTCGGGGACCGTTGGGCCTTAAGATTCCTGACATTTATGTTACAGGTGAGGAAAAACCCCGAAAAAGACCCAGGAGCTTGTCCCGACCGGGAAACGAACCCGGGCCCCCCGCGTGACAAGGCAGCACGCTACCTCGAGACTACAGCGGTGGACACAATTTAACCTTGGTGTAGTGCAAATGAAAGAGGGCCACAGAAGCTTCTGGTAGGATAAACAGAGGGAAAATGCCTAGTTGGTAAACCACGAATTAATTGGGAGAAAAACATTAACCACGATTTGAGGGAAGTAGATTTATATACGGAATGATTGGAAAACAATAGTTCAGGATAGAGCTGTGTGGACAGTCTGCGCTACCACGAACTTACGGGTTTGATAGTGTCATTGAATGAGTTAGTTAGTTAGTTGGTAGTGGAAAAGTAGTCTTGATTTCTTCATGTAGAATAAATAATAATAATAATAATAAAATAATAATAATAATAATAATAATAATAATAATAATGATATTATTATTATCATCATCATTATTATTATCAAAGACTTACAAATTTTGTTATTATTATTATTATTATTATCATCATCATTATTATTATCAAAGACATAAATTTTGTTATTATTTATTATTATTATTATTATTATCAAGGACTTATAAATTTTGTTATTATTATCAAGGACTTATAAATGTTGTTATTATTATTATTATTATTATTATTATCATTATTATTATTATTATCATCATCATTTTCAAGGACTTATAAATTTGATTTCAAAATATAAATAGACGAATATATGTCTGCTTGTCTGTTTTGTCTTTTGTAGACTTCTAAACCGTTTAACCGATCTTCGTGAAAATTTGTATATACATGTTTTCAGATGCGGCGAGTGTTTAGTCGTTATCTATTATGTTCTAAGATCATTAGGAGTTCACCTGAAATGAAAATTTAAAAATCGCTCTAGCAATAGCTATTTTCGATGTTTCATAACAAAAACTCAGAATTTCCTATTAAAATAAACTGAGGTATATATTATGATGAACTTGTAGAAGATTTCCGGGCTGTTGGCAGTGGACTTGAGGCTTGTAGTTCCCCAACGTTTCGCCAGAGACTGCGTCCGGCATCCTCAACCCAAGACCACGGCCAACAGCCCGGAAATCTTCTACAAGATCATCATGGTAACTCCGGCCGTGAAAGCCTAAGTCAATATATGAGGTATATATTATCCAAAAGTCAGCTAAATCCAACGATTAGAAGTGGGGGTTTACCTGAAATTTGAAATTAAATTTATCCTAGCAACCGCCATATTGGTTCGTTGCAGTGTATATACCGTATACCTAATTAATTAACCCTCAATATTTAATTTATTTAGCATAGCAGCGCACGCCGGGTATTAGCTAGTATATACAAAAAAAAAGTGAAATATGCAGAATAAGTAAAGTTAAATAATATAATTTCTTAATACACGATTTTATTCGTGGTGTGATGGGACTATTATGCTAGACCGGACGAAGATACACAAGTTATTAAGGGAGCATAGTTATAGTAGAGGGCATTCTGGTCACGATCTCGCCATATCTGCTGAAAATTGTTCATAACAAAACTTTTACACTCCCCATTACTGCGGGGATTCCCAGGTAATTGGAGTTGGTTGTGCGGAATTGCCTCCACTCAATCCAGCCTGATTGCCAGGATCATGTGACCCCAGTCATTACGATATAAACCCTAACAATACATGATTTACTTCAATAAAAACTGTCATTAAATGAATTGCTTCTTTATCTTCATAAATTCCATGTGAAACATTACGCCAAATCTAATAAATCTTCATAACTGTTCGTCAATTGTGGACAATGAAACAGACAATCCGCTTTTCGGTTAACAAAATAAACGTTTATAAGTCAGTAAATACTTAAAACTAATATAAAATCCATGGTGCGACAGGCCTAGAATCTCCTTGGCCTACCAGCCGACTACTAGCATCACATCCCCACGTGTTAATAACACAGATGGATGATAACACTAGTCAACATGATTTTTGTCTCATGAGCACCAATAGTTGTACTTAATGCAGTTTTTTATCGTGTTTTCAAATATGTATTCGGAATTTCTATATCACCCACAGTTTTTATTTCAATTTTAATTACTGGATTTAAATAATTATGTTTTAATAAACCTAGATTCCTTCCCGGAAAATCTTGGTGCAGTGGGCGATGAGCACGGGGAACACTTAGAAGATTTCAGCTATGGCAAAGAGATATCAAAGCAAATGGAATCCTAATATGCTGGCCGATTATTGTTGGACCATCAAGAGGGATGCTCCACAGGCGAAATATAGCAGAAAATCGTCATTTCTTACTTTCTAGGCGAGTCTGAATATTCGAATATTGTGTAGTTACGAATGTAGAAAATATTAAAGTGTTTGAAATTATAATAAATGCCTGTCTCTCGGAAACCTTGCGTCATGGAGAAAACCCGATATTATATTTGAATTCAGGAGAAAAAATGCTATCAGAATCACGTATGTTTCTTTCCGAGACAAAAAAAAGTTTCTTTTTTGTTGCTCAGTATAATCATCAATCGAGTATAGGGATGGTATGTGGTCAGCATGTCGGATCTCCCAGCTGATATAACTATTTTCTCAACAATTTTTAGCTTGTATCAACAGTCTATGGTTCCCAACTAACTTATATTGCACCTTGTCTGTGATCATTAGGGCTGTAGCCGTTACTTATTGTAGTTACCCAAATTCCTCACAATGGTAGGTGGGCACAGTTCCATTCTGGTGAAATTCCATGAAAAAAACGTTTTCCCTGTGGGGATTCGAACTAGCTTAAAACCCGTAGTTCTTCATCAAGGCAAGATACCTTAAACTACTAGGCTACGGCGCGTTACTTTCGGTTACAAAATTAAAGGTTTATAAATCAATAAATTACATACAACGAAAAAATAATTTAACTCGAATGTAATAACTTTATTGTAGAAAAATAAGTTCATCTGAATCTACTAACTAAGTAGACTTGAAATTGGAGTCTTACTTTAATTGTGCTGTTTCATGTCACAGTACATTCGCATTGTGTATCTATCCAGATTGTGTAGTTCATAGTTCATTACTCCCTCGCTACAAGCGTCCCACCCAGGGCATTGACTTCTAAATCATAGTGAAGAGGGTGTAAGACCTGCAAAAGAAGGGATGGGAAAATTAAAGACAATAACATATATTTTTTTCTAAATTATATAAATACTAGGTTACACTGAGCTACAAAAAAGAAACTTTTTTTTGTCTCAAAAAGAAAAATATGTGATTCTGGTAGTACTTTTTCTCCTGAAATCAAATATAATATCGGTTTTTCTCCATCGTGCAAGGTTTCCGAGAGACAGGAGTTTATAATTTTAAACACTTTAATATTTTCTACATTCGTAACTACACAATATTCGAACATTCGGACTCACCTAGAAAGTAAGAAATGACGATTTTCTGCTATATTTCGCCTGTGGAGCATCCCTCTTGATGGTCCAACAATAATCGGCCAGCATATTAGGATTCCATTTGCCTTTATGTATCTTTTCCATAGCTGAAATCTCCTGATGAAAGTGTCCCCCGTTTTATTTTACAATTGACAAATGGACGAAAACTCTTCTATTAAAAAATAATTATTTAAATCCATTAATTTAAATTGAAATAAAAAAACTGTGGATGATGGAGAAATTCCGAATACATATTTGAAACACGATAAAAAACTGTATTAAGTACAACTATTGGTACTCATGAGAAAAAAATCATGTTGACCAGTGTAATCAGAAGTATCCTAAAGAAGATTACGGAATTGGATTAACCAAAACAATAAACGTTAATCTTGATTTTACCCGACTGATTTCATGTAAAAAATAATTTAAAACCAGCAGCAAGAAAGCTATAAATCTACAAGTTTTTAACGTTTTTCCCAAGGAAACCCACATTCTTCTACATTATTATTATTATTATTATTATTATTATTATTATTATTATTATTATTATTATTATTATTATTATAATTATTATTATTATTATTATTATTATTATTATTATTATTATTATTATATTATCATTAATATTATTATTATTATTATTACTATTATTATTATTACTATTATTATTATTATAATTATTATTATTATTATTATTATTATTATTATTATTATTATTATTTAGTAGCGGCGGCGGTGGCGGCGGCGGTGGCGGCGGCGGCAGCGGCAGCGGCAGCAGCAGCAGCAGCAGGAGCAGTAGCAGTAGTAGTAGTAGTAGTAGTAGTAGTAGTGGTGGTAGTGGTGGTGGTGGTGGTGGTGGTGGTGGTGGTGGTGGTGGTGGTGGTGGTGGTGGTGGTGGTGGTGGTGGTGGTGGTGTTGTGAGCCGCGCGGTAGCTGAGAGATTCAAGTCAGGATTCCTTGATGCAGAGCTACGAGACTTGCTTGCGCGCTGGTTCGAGTCCCCATGGAGACTTTTGTCATGAAATTTCAGATAGTACGGGACCGGTGCTCACCCAGCATCGTGGGGAATTTGGACAGCTGAAAAAAGTTGCTGTTCCAGGTTAAGAAAACCAGTTATAACGGCTGGAGATCCGAAATGTTGACTAGATGTCACCCTTATCCTGGCTAGATGATAGTCCACCTATGTGATTAACACGTATGGATGTTAGGCCTGCAGTCAGCTATTAGGCCAAGGGTCTTAAGGCCTATCGCGGTATGGAGAGACAGCGGCAGCGCAAACAGCAGCAGTACCAGTAGTAGTAAATCAGTTTTATACTTATACCAATTTTCTGACGCTAAATATGTTTAACAGTTTTTTTTTATTTTCCTCGCTGTAAAATTATTATTGATCTTGGCAGGAATCAAACACGCGAATCATCTAATCGCGAAGGTGAATCCAGAACGTTTCACCACGAAGGCCAACTCCTTCTTGTTCTTCTTCTTTTCCTCTCAAAACGTTATATTCCAAGGCAGCAAAAAATAGTTACGTAGGTCAGCGAGTATAATTGATTGAATTAATTTATATCGCTGTAAGATATCAAATAGTGAGATTTGCAAGGCTCCTTGTTAGTATCATAAGTGGTATTGCAATGTTCTGGCAGGGAACAAAATGGCACGTACTCACGATTCTACTGGAATTACACTGTAAACATGCATACATTTGTACACACCTACATTCACAATATATGTTGCCACACGACTTCGAACCTACACCGCATTCCTAATGGAAATTTACGTACGTTACATGGTGACTGATGGAGCTTTCCAGGTAGTTCCAAAATTACCTGGCCCACAGTTCTAATTATAATTGGAATAAGAAATAAGATAATTATCTTATTTCTTCTTTCATTCATCTTTTCATTTTAGAACTTACATATCTCACACCTAAGTCAATGTTCTGAACAGGAATGGAAACTTTGAACCTGGAGAAGGATACCGTGGTTAGGATCCCTGGATGTGGTTAGGAGGATGTCAGACCCACCTCCAAAGACACCACAGGACAAAGACACAAGTTAGAAATGTAACATCTGCTACAAATACAAATATACAACGAAAATGTAATAACCGGGGCAAGTGGGCTCAAGCCTTAGAACCCGGGATTTCACTCTCTTCAAGAAAGGAACCGAAGAATTCATCCACCACTCGAATACAGGTTATTCCAGTCGCATGGCCATTCGTTGTATATTTGTATTCGTGCGGTGGACTAGTGGTTATGCTTCTTGCCTCTGGTCCCAAGGGTCGCGGGTTCAAACCCGGCCGGGGTCAATGGATTTTTAGGACGGAAAATCCAAGGAGCAAGTCCTCCGGGAGGGACTTTAAGCCGTGGGTCCCGAGTCTGAAGATTTTCAGGCTCGTAAAGAATCCTTAAGCCTGAATGAAAAGGCCTCTAAGCAAAATTTCCCGAATTTTCCCGTCCTAGTACTACCTTGGTTTCCTAGATGTCAGTATGAGGCGGAACGCTGGCCACGTACCACTCAAAATGACATCTATACGAAAACAAGTGTAGCTAAATTAGTATGGTTCAAATTCTTCCCTGTAGGGGGAGAGCGCCTAAATCTCTGTAAAGGGAAAACGTAGGCTTACAATACAATAATAACTACTACCCTGCCGAAAATCAAACCCGGCTAACAAGAGTGGAACTAAGGACCTATGCAACCACAAAGTTTGTTATCTTGTTTAGTGGCATAAAAATAATGATATATAACCATGCGTAAAATAAATAATAGTATTATCGTCAGTAGCGGAACAGGTACTGAATTCCTAAAAAGTTTGTTAGACTTATACGAATGTGTCTAAATGGCACAAAGAATAGGGTGCGTGTAGGCAAACAGTTTTCGGATACTTTTGAAATCCACTAGAAATGTACAAGAGCATGCCATCAAATCTTTATAGGATGAAGAAGGCCTACAACTCAATGATGTTAATAAGCTATTACATTATGCTAATGATGTAATATTATTGGGACATAGCGAAAAGATACTAGAAGTCAACAGGCACACTCATTTGAGTAACACTAAGAAATTGGGACTGGAAGTAAATATCAATAAAATTAAATATATGGTCACACATAGAAATGCATTATATTTGTAATGAAAATCAACAGCTAATGACAAATGAGGGAAATTTTGAGGAAGTGGCTGAATTCAAAACCTAGGAACAATAATCAGAAATAGGATTAAGGAAATTAAAGATAGGCTCAATTCTGGAAATGCGTGCTATTATGTATTTTAGAGACTCTTCATGTCCCAACTCCTTTCAAAAACTATTATTCTACCAATTATATTATATGGATGCAAAACATTGACTCTTACTTTAAGGGAGGAAAGGAGATAATGAGTATTTGAGAATAAAGTTCTTAGGAATTTTTTTTTGGATTAAAGAGAGATGAACATACAGATGAATGGAGAAGACTACATAACAGTGCACAACATGGTCTTTATAGGAAGCCAGATATAATAAGAACAGTTAAGTCTCGTAGATTGTGATGGGCAGGACATGTGGCCCGAATGTGGAATGAAAGACGTGCTTGGAAGCTTCTTGTCGGGAAACCAGAGGTAAAACGCCCAATTGGTAGACCAAGAATGAGGTAGGAGAATAACATTAACTATGATTTGAGGGAAGTAGATTATACAGGGAATGATTAGAAAGCATTATTTCAGGATAGGGATGTATGGAGAGCTTATGTCCGCGCGGCCTTGAACCTACGGGTTCGATAGTGCCAGTGAGTTAGTTACCAGAATGGGTAGTAGTAGCGATGGTGATAATGGTGGTATAGTAATCGTAATAATAAAAGTAGTGGCGATATTAATAGTAATATTTTTTATTGATCCTAACAGCTCGAATAATTAATGTCGCAAGTCAAATATAGGCGTGGAAAGGATGATAATTTTACCCAGAGGTATCTTGTTTCAGACTTCAAATTATTTTTACATGCCATAAATCTACAACATATGACAGAATGTTTTATTTCCCTTACGAAGAAAGCCATCATAAGGATATTTAGTATACCTTTGAATATCCATCGACCCCAGCTGGATTTGAACCCGCGAACCTCAAAACTACAAGAGAGCATGGTAACCGCGACCGACCAGGACTAAATAAAATTATGCGCAGATTATATAATAGAATTATAGCCCAAGTATTTCAGGCACCTGTTGCCCGTGGTCACGAGGCTTAACATGGCAACTAGCCTGGCAGACATAAACTATGATGTAGGAAAACGAAAGTCAATACATTACTTCAGATACATTTATATAATTAACTAGCTAATACCCGTGGTGCACTGCTACGGCTAGATAACTGAAATGTGCTTTTATGTATTTTTTGTATTGTAAGCCCATGTTTTCCCTTTACAGAGATTTTAGGCGCTCTCCCCCTACAGGGAAGAATTTGAACCATACTAATTTAGTTACACTTGTTTTCGTATAGATGTCATTTTTGAGTGGTCCGTGGTCAGCGTTCCGCCTCATACTGACATCTAGGAAACCAAGGTAGTACTAGGACGAGAAAATTCGGTAAATTATGCTTAGAGGCCTTTTCATTCAGGCTTAAGGATTCTTTACGAGCGTGAAAATCTTCAGACTCGGGACCCACGGCTTAAAGTCCCTCCCGGAGGACTCGCTCCTTGGATTTTTCCGTCCTAAAAAATCCATCGACCCCGGCCGGGTTTGATCCCGCGACCCTTGGGACCAGAGACAAGGAGCATAACCACTAGTCCACCGTGGCCGATTGCTTTTATGTTTAGTTGAATAAGTAGAAAGAAAATTAATTATAAATGTATATCATAATTATTTGAGATACTCCGTGCTGATTACCCGGCGTTGTCCGGGAATCTACTTATCCCAATCTTCTTGGCATAAATGAGCTGAAAGATAAAATTGGTTATTGTGAATTATCAGTAAAAGATAGACATATGCTGTCGCGGACTTATTTATAGATTTATTTTTTGAGGTATTCAATTCTGTGTACATTAATTTGGTTTATTTGTTATGGTTAGGCAGCGTAAGCCATTTAAGCGTCAAAGAAGCTATTTTTTTACTGCATCGATGCCCCCCCCTTTTTAGCTCCGGCCCTATAGAACATAGGGTAATATATATATATGTATGTTATTGTCCCAGAAAAAATCTCTAAATGATAGGGAAAAACCCTATTCAAAACGGTAAAGTGGTTTTTGAGTCCATCAAGGAAAAACAGACAAAACTCATTTTTATATATAAAGATGTAAGACAAAAAAAATGCCTTTCCTTTTAAATTCAGGTCGAATATGGTATGAGTGATCAATGGCAATGATGGCCACTGTTTGAGTCTTAGCATCAGATGATTATGATGTAACTAGAACCTGTGTTCAAGATAACGAGGAAGGAAACTGAGAACTGCGAACCATTATTTGCAAATCTTGTACCGGGCACAGACCGGGATGGCGTGACGGGAAGGAAACAAATTATTCTGATGACGTCGTGCCATTCATTTCCCTTCCGCTCTGCGTAATTCAACTGTTTTATTCCTCAATTGAGTAACCATGACAACCGGTATCACTCATCTCTTAATATTAAGAAGGTAGTCAAATGTTTTCCTCAGTAGGGATTTATTTCCCTAATCAAGAATAAAGATAATCTTCATTCAGACCTACTTTTCTGGGATTTCCTCTCATCTTTATCCAAATGTCTATTTGCACACTTCATCTAACTAATCTCAAATATTAGTCAAAATCTTTCACATAGAGTCTTTTATGTGGAAAATTATTTTTCGATGTAGATAAACATTTATGGATTAAAGTGAGGTTTTTTGTTCTTATTTCAGTCTTAATTATAGACGCTTTAACAACTCTGGTCATATCACCGTCTAGAATATTTGAAAGTAAACTAGTAAGCTATGTATAGTTAGAAGATCAAACATTTGCCAGTGTTAAGTATATACGTGAGCTTTAAGATTGTGACAGGTTTGATATCACTCGATAATGTTCCCCTATGCAATAAAAATTCTCACTAAGTTACAAAATTAAAATCAAAATAATGCAATTATTTATATTCTTATACAATATAATGGAGAAAAAGGTAAAGTAATCCCACTTCAGGCCGTGGAAGGCCCTTGGAATAGTAGGATGTAGGCTTACCTTTCTAGAAAATATATTCGAGATGCCAATCAGGTCATCAGTTGCCAGTCATGACCTCTTTACCCCAGTAATGAGTCTGATATTAATTTCAATTAAATGCTGAGTCGACCTCAGGGCTATGCTTCTGCCAGAAGGTTTAAACCAGTTTAGAAATCCTGGCCCCATCAAGACTCGAACCCGTGCTCTTTCGGCTTGTACAGGACTGACTTAACTACACTACAGTATGCCCCCTCTTACATAATGTAGGACTCTATTATTTAATATAATAATTTATATATGTAACAAGATTACCAAGAGCAGCATTCAACTACAAGCCAACAGGTTCAAGGAATATATGAAGGCCAGTGAAAAGATGGACAAAACAACAGTGAGGCGTGAAGTGAAGAAGAAGAAGAAGAAGAAGAATTTATATAAATTGGAAGCGTTAAGGCCATGAGGTCTTCTCTTCACTCAACCAGGGAATAATATTAGGTAAAGAAAAAATTAAATGAGATCATCGTCATCATCATTATGATGATGTTAGGTGGTACAGCCTGTTTCAGGCCTTGACCGCTTCAACAATACGCTCGCATTTTATTCTGTCTGCTTCTTTCGCCATCCATTCACTCCCTTTACCCTGATATCTTATTCTACTTTATCCATCCATTTAATGGGAGATCTTCCAACTTTCCGCGTGCTATCAATTTTATTTAAGGTTACTTTATGGCATGGATATGGAATCCTTCTCTCTGAAAAAGTGACCAACCATCTTATTCTTAGAGCTTTAATCATCTTAACTAAATCAGTCTCATTATACACTCTACACAGTTCACCATTATAAATATTTTTTTCTCATTTAACTCAGTCTAACCTCTCACTTAAAGTCCATACTAATAAAATTCATTGTTAAAACCGTTGAGGTGGAGTGTCATAAAATAAAATAAGTTAAAATATACCTTCTTAGATAAAATCCGTCGTCCTCAACTTATAAAATATGTATTATTTATGCCTGTAGGTCTTTCAGAACATCCGTTCCATCTTCAGCAGGTCCCTCTTCGCTACAACATCCAGTATGATGGTTGATGCTGCTGGTCTTAATGTGATGTTGTCGTGACAATAGCTTCTTCCTGACGATATCGTATAGTGGGTTGTTTAGTCTGGGAGTGCTTTCATTTATTAAAAGCTTGTTGTCTATTTCCTTGATAATTTCCAAGACTTCCAATATGTTGATTGCAGTTGGATTTCCCTCTTTGTGTACCATTGTAAGGGTGTCTTCTATTGAGTTCATTATTCTATGACCGGTGTTTATTATGTGCTTAGCGTAATTAGACTTTCCTTACAATAGTACACAAAGAGCGAAATCCAACAAAAATCAACATATTGGAGGACCTGGAAATTATCAAGGAAACAGACAACAAGCTTTTAATAAATGAAAGCACTCCCAGACTAAACAACCCACTATACGATATCGTCAGGAAGAAGAGTCAGTCACGACAACACCACATTAGGACCAGCAGCATCAACCATCATATCAGATAATGTAGCAAAGAAGGACCTGCTGAAGATGGAACGGATGTTCTGAAAGGCCTACAGACATGAAGAATACATAAGTTGAGGACGACGGATCTTACCTAAGAAGGTATATTTTAACTTATTTTATTTTATATACTCTCACTTAAAGGTATTTATACGTGCACATGCCACCCGGATGTTACAGTGACACCACCTGTCGGGAGAGTGATTTTAAACTGAGGAACACATATACTTGTTTGAACAAACAAAGACATGGAGGGCCTCCCCGAATGAGTTAAGAGATCAATATCACAGCCTCTTCATCATTATATCTGATCCGTTAAATGTCATTTTCACACACTGGTCCAAAAGGTATCCAGAATTTTTCTAATATTTTGAGTTTGTTTCTTGTACATAAGATCACTACTTAATCAAACCAATATTATTAAAGGAGTGAAAATTCAGAGTCCCGCGCCGTAGCCGAGCGGTTAAGGTAGGAAGCCTTGGCGTAGAGCTACGGGATTTGCGCTGGTTCGAGTCTCCATGGGGGAAGAAATTTTCTCATGGTATTTCTGCCAGTATGGGACCGGTGCCCACCCAGCATCGTGAGGCAATTGGGTAGCTACAATAAGTAGCGGCTCCAGGTTGAGGAACCAGCTATAACGGCTGGGGGACTCGACATGCTAACCACATGTCACCCCTACACTGGCTGTTGATCATCTACCTCTGTGATTGACACATGTGGATGTGAAGGGCCAGCAGCCGGCTGGTAAAAGGGCAACCGCTGAAAAGTGGAAAGACCCTCAATCGGAATCGGAATCGGAAAATTCAGAAATCATCAATTAATTCACTGAAAACCAATTACAAAATAAAGACATTTAAATTTATTTTAAAGGAAGCTAATATTGGCAGTCCTTATCTCTTGTAGTAAGGAGTTACAGATTCAGATTCTAGCAGTGAATTGAGGATACGGTACATAAAAATTAGAATAATGGGAGGTTCTGTGTTGCGAGATGTGAAGTAGGAGGTTCTGGTTCGATCATGCACTCAAAATTGTGATTGGAGGATAGGCGATGGAAGCGAGAGGATATGTGACTTGGTCAAGAGTTATGTATAATTTTGAATAGCAGAATAAGAGAATACAATTTTCTACGATCATGGAAATGGAGCCAGCATAGTTCGCGGAAGTATGAACAAATATGGTTATTTTACGAATATATATATATATATATATATATATATATATATATATCATTATTATTTTATTATTATTATCGTAAGTAGCCTATTATTATTGTTATTATCGTATAAAATGTTGTTTGTATACATGAAATTTACATTGCTACATTTAATGTATCTTTAACTGTTTATAATGAGTTCAGTGTATATCTACATTTGTCAAATATTTATTTGTATTTGTGGTGGTTGAGTGGAAGAGAAGGCCTTATGGCCTTAACTCTGCGAGAATAAATAAAACATTATTATTATTATTATTATTATTATTATTATTATTATTATTATTATTATTATTATTATTATTATTATCCTCCGAGGAGTGATTTTGGAAATAAACAGGATGAAATTCCTACAAATTAAGTTTAAGAAGAAGAAGAAGAAGATTATTGTTTATATATATATATATATATATATATATTGATACACATGTTATGAAAACGTTTCAATTCATGTGCTAGAGCATCGTCAATAAAAATGTCACAAAAATCCAAATGCGACAACACAAGAGTTTGCACTAGAAATATTTTAAGATCGGAAAAAAATAACAATCTATTTATCTGCATATAGGCTTATTGAATGACGTATATTATACGCATATACACTATTCTATATTAAATTAAATCTGAAAAAAAAATGTGTTTCTGATATATTTTTTTCCTCTCCTGAATTTGACAGAACGAACCGGCTTCAAATATTTCTTTAGGTGATTCTAGTGGTTTTTAAGGTCATTGAATGCAGTTAAATGAGATATTTAGTGAATTACAGTACCGTTCGCTTAGATTGCTCCTCACAAACAGTTATAATTGTTTCACAATTTTCCTCGTTTCACTATGAATAATTATCATTTTATTTCTGTGCTGCTTTTCCATTTTTGAACAGTTTTTTTCGGATATAATGTTATAACAAAATTATGTAATACGCCGTATTGGTACGAGAGAGGTTCGCACAATAATTTGACCTCGATATACCAGAGAATTCGTTAATGATCTCATTAAATTTATGATCACACATACAAAACATTAGTAAATGTGAATGGGCACTTAAATCAAATGAGATTTTTTTAAAGTGATACAATTAAAATACCTGGGGGCGATAATAACAAACAGGAATGATATATATTTAAAGAAATTAAACATAGTCTTAACTCCGAAAATCTATGCAATTATATATTATAGCTGTTCGTGCCATATATAATTCGCTATAAATGCTAAACTATAAATCGTAAAACTGTTATTCCTCTAGTTTTATTATTGTATTGTATTGTAAGCCTATGTTTTCCCTTTACAAAGATTTAGGCGCTCTCCCCCTACAGGGAAGAATTTGAACCATACTAATTTAGTTACACTTGTTTTCGTATATATGTCATTTTGAGTGGTCCGTGGTCAGCGTTCCGCCTCATACTGACATCTAGAAAACCAAGGTAGTACTAGGACGGGAAAATTAGGTAAATTTTGCCTTTTCATTCAGGCTTAAGGATTTTTTACGAGTCTGAAAATCTTCAGATTCGGGACTCATGGCTTAAAGTCCCTTCCGGAGGACTTGCTCCTTGGATTTTTCCGTCCTAAAAAATCCATCGACCCCGGTCGGTTTTGAACCCGCGACCCTCGGGACCAGAGGCAAGGATCATAATCATCAGTCCACCGCTGCCGAGTTTTATTATACAAGTGCAAAATATCTTACATAAAGAGAGGGAAAATAAAAGTACATGCATTTGAGAATAAATGAGCTTACGATTTTTTTTACCAAAGAAATGTAAACAAATAGTTGAATGGAGAAAGTTATATAACATTAACCTACAAGATCTTTATGGAAACCAGATGTAATAAAAACAGTAAAAGATTGTGATGGGTAGTGCATGTGAAAAGAATGACTAATAAAAGTAGGAAAATTAGGAAATTTAGTGGGGAAGCTCCAACAGCTAGACAAAGAATGAGATGTGTGAATAATATTAACCATGAGTTGATTTTTATTCGTGCAGTATGAAGAATTAGAGTGTGAAATATTTAGGGAATCCATAATAATTCTACAGTATACTCCTCAACAAAGTAAAATAATGCATTTATCATCACCTTTTCTTCATACAAGTATAAAGCCTGATGGCATGTTATGATCTCAAGACTGGATTTTCAATTTCTTCTTTGATAGTTCAAATATATCTTCCCGTGTAGTGAAACATGGATTTCTGGCTTCTATTCTTGGACATATGTTGTATGAGTTTTACAATTATATTGGTACTGGTTTATAAAATGGGTAACTGATTCTAACTGAAGTCCATGCAGAACCTCATCATTTTTTAATGATCCCATCGGGAATAACCTGCTGTATATGTCATGAACTTTATCTCGCTGGCTGTGATACGATAGATGTCATTTCTCATTGTCTATGTCTCATTTCCATAACATAGTACTGGTACTGCTAATATTATATGTAGGCGTATCCTTGAGTGTCTTTTCACTGCACCATGGAAGGTTTCATAATTTTGTTAATTATTCTCATTGTTTTATTGAACTTGTGGATTTTATTAGTGATATCTGATTCATAGATAATAGACAAATTTTACCCTAGCTGAGAAAATCATATTAACTGGGATACATCTATGGCGTAACTGTCTCCATTTCCGGATAATTCTATTCATTTATATAATGAACAGCAGTGACGAAAGCCACAACTTTGCCTAATATTACTGTAAATTTATTTAAATAATTAATAAGAGAAAAAACTATTGTTAACATTTAATATTCTATAAGAATTAAAAATTCGGCGAGAGAATACTGAAGTGGGTAGAGAACATTAAGTTTTATGCCGAATTAAAATATCCTTTTAAAGTTTTATTTAGTTATTTGATGATGATCCATCCATAGTAATTCTGCCCGAAGACAGGTTCTCACTGCAATCATAACATTTTTATGCTATGCTTGCAGCTTTACTAGGGAATTGTAGGTGTGGTAGCTTCCCGTTGCTTTCCACACCGATTAAGGATGATGATTATGATGATGATAATGATAAGGATGATGACCATATGATATCGGGGACCATTTGGCCTTACGTTTTCCTGACATTTGTCTTACAGGTGAGGAAACTCCGATAAAAACCTCACCCAGAAAAACTGCCCCGACCGGGGGTCGAACCCGGGCCCGCTGCGTGACAAGGCAGCACGCTACCTCGAGACCACAGCGGTGGACTGATGATGATGATGATGATGATGATGATAATGATAATAATAATAATAATAATAATAATAATAATAATAATAATAATAATAATAATAATAATTCCTTCCGGCTTACTCGTGTGGGACTTTTTGGGGCCTGGGTCCTGAAGGAAAAAGAAAAAAGGAAAATTCAGGCAGCGGAAATGAGATTCCTACGGGCTGTGAAAGGTTGTACAAGAGAAGAACATATAAGAAATGAGAATATTAGAGAGGAACTAAAAGTACACCCACTTCTTCAACAAATAGAAGAACACAGGAACAATTGGATAGAACATCTGCAAAGAATGCAGAGGATATGATACCAAAAATGGCATTGATGTATAATCTTCTAGGACGAAGATCGGTGGGAAGATCAAGAAAGCGCTGGGCTGAACAGATGTGAGATCGGACCAGGCAAATACCTTCTTCTTCTTCCTTTCCAGTATTAGGTCAATGCGACCTGTTCCAGTCTGAAGTCCATCGTTCTGTTCTGAAGTCCATCGTTCTGTCCGGGTTTCGTATTCGCACTTGAGACTTTTGAGTATTTTTTTTTTTTTTACTTGGATGGATTACCAGCCCAACCGCAAAACCCCCAACCTGGAGGATCAGAGTTTAATTTCGCAGTTTCCTTCTCCTAGACAGTCAGCCTTACAAGGCTACAGAGCTCTGTCTGCCTCGAGCACCCTCCATCTTCAGTAAAAGTAGTCCCACCACGTGAAGGTAGATGGAAGAGTTTGGTATAGAGAGGCTATATTTTGCGCTGACTGGAGAATTTTGTAGAGTCTGGAAGCTCATCCTCAGATCCGCCCCAGTCATTCTCTATCCTTAGGGACCGCAAAGACCTAATCCGTTAAGTGTTATGATGATGATGATGATGATGATGATGATGATGATAATAATAATAATAATAATAATATAATAATAATAATAATAATAATAATAATAATAATAGATGTAGATAAATATCATGAAGACCTAATGTTGGAATAACGAATATTACTTCAAAACTTCCTGTGTTTATTTATCTTACATATGGCTGTCATATACTAAATATTATTACAAAATATATTTTAAGTTCGCAGACAATGAATCGGCTTCCAATAATTATAGTTATTAAACAATACCCGCAGATAATTGTGGGCTTCATTTCTGGTATCCAGAACTATTTTCAATTCAAATAAATCCACGAAAACCCCTAACACGGAAATTTTCGACGAAAAACCCTAACCCAGAAATTTTTCGAACATAAATTCTAACTCAGACTTGATGAACAAGCCTATATGAATATTACTGTACTTTCTGACCTTTGCGTAAAAAGAACACTTCATATTTTAGCACACAATTTACCTCTTCCTACACATCAGTTTTAAAAATTAGGCCTACCATGATCTCTTCTTTTATACAATATATATAGATTTTTTGTCTAAGGCCACCAGGTTGTATTTTTTGACACTTCTGGCTTTCTCCACTAGCATTGGCATAATTTGTAATCAATTGCTTAGATTGGGGCACCTGGTAGGCGGAAATTACGTTACCCCGATGATGTGATGGGTGATAAATGGATAATGAAGCGGCAGGAGAGTTCTTAACCTAAACTTAACGTAAATTACAGACCATGGGCAACCACGGGAATAAATTCCTTTAAGGAAAAAGTCCTATGGTTTGGGCGGGAATCGAACCCGGTACCTCATGAACAGCAGTCAGGAACGCTGACCACTAACCCATAAGGCTGGTCGTAAAATTATTTAAAATAAGTCTATTTGTAATTAATAATAAAAATGTTTTCCTAAGAACTTTATTCTCAAATATTTTCAGTCTTTTCTCCTCCCTTAAAGTAAGGAAACAAGTTTCACATCCATATAATATAAGATGATTTGTTAGATAAAAATAATTCAGAAGGAGTAAAACCGTAGTTCCAATCTTCCTGTGTGTTTCATAAATGATAAGTGCAGGTACAATTAGGTTCTTGACTCTACCATTAATGTCAACATACTTGTAGCGGTTAGCGGTGACGTTGGAACAGACAGAATATATTTAATAACTTCACACTTGTTTTACATAAAATTTTCCATTTTTTTATTTAAATCACTCCAGCGTTATTCACAATCAAAAACCATTATCTTTTCAAGTATTTTACATACACAATATTACTGAGCGTTCGTTCTTCTACTACTAACTTCACACACTATGAGTTCCAATCACTACTTCATTGGTCGCCTTCCACACCACGAATGACTGTCGACCCACTTTCATCCCTTTTATATGCGAAAATCGAAATTTCTGGAAGTTCACCCTTGATCATTCTCGAATCGAAACCTCGAGAAACTAATCCTTCTAAAAATGCATGCATAGACGCATCTGGAAAGCTCCCAGCGGGCATTCCCGACTTATGAATAAGACGAGTCTCCTTGCAGTCCGCATAATTCAAAACCCTAAAAACATGTGTCACAATATTCTTAAAAATATTATAATCATGATATTGTACCTGAGATATCAATAATCCACAACTAATGCTACGGTTAAACTTCGTTGAAGGTCTTTCAAAACATGTTCTATCTTCAGCTGCTGAGTACTTTATACGCAACTGAAGATGAAGTTCTTAAAGGCATTCAAGAACAATGATTAACCAAGTTTTAAATGACGACTTAGATCTCAGGTAGAACTTCATAATTTAACATCATATATATTAACCTCAACGGTGGTTCAAAATTATTTTTTTTAAATTATTAAAATATTATCTTTAATAAATTACAAAAATCATGTATTCCTTATTATAACATCAGACAATACACTTATACTATCTCTAAAAAAAATAGTAGATATAGTTCGTTTCCAACTTGTAAGTTTTTTTTAAATTACATAATCATATTTATTTAGGAATTTATTTTAAAAATTCAATTGGATAAAGTGCAATTTGTCATCGTGTGGTTTGGTTCGCTTCTGATAAATGTGTTAGCCTGATTCCCCATAAGTCATATTGCTACTGTTTTATTTTTTTAAATAAAATAAATCTGGGGAAAAAATATGTTGGTACTAGTGATTTTAAATCGTGGCAGTCAAAAATCTTTCCATGTTGTGGATACAAATGTTGAAGTACACGTGTAGTAAATGTGTTTGCATTTTCGACAGGCAGTTTGCAGGGGTGTTAATTACGAGTCATTACAAATACCAAACCGAGGACAATTAATAAAGCGTTGCAATCCACAGGTGCGCACAATTACTAAAACAATAACTCAACATTTTCCCTACAACAGGTGCTGATATGATGCATGTCGTTTCATTATCAACCGCCAGGTGTCTCTGATAGTTACTATTATTTTATAAGCATGCCTAGTGATAAAAATAATTTATATAACATAAAGGGAAATTGGATTCAAAGAATTGCAATTAAATTGGATTTTAAAAATTAATAAGCAGAAAAAACCAAACAAATTTCGAACTGCTGTTACATTTTAAAGTACAAAAAGTGAGACATGTTTGACAAATAAAAATGTATATTTATGCAGCTATAATGATGGTGATACATGAAATGAGGTGTGGCTATATCGAAGGAAAAATAAATACATTATTATCAAAATCAGCAGCATCAAGGATTAGATCTTAAGATCTGTTCTTATCTCATATTAGAATTAGTCTGTACATCTTTTACTGAGTCTTCCTACATTTCTTTGTCCTAGTGGTCTGTAATGAAGAATCTGATTCGGGATTCTGTTGTTATCCATTCTATTGATGTGGTCCATCCATTCGTCTCTGTATTGTGCAATTCTATCTAATAGCTTTAATATATTTAGTTCTGTTCGTATATCTTCATTTCGTTTCCGATCTGCTATCGTATAGCCAGTCATTCACTTCAAAAACCTCATTTCTAAAGTTTATATTCTTCGTTCCTGGTTTTTTGTTAGGACCCAGTGTTCCGATGCATATTAGTAGTGTTGGAACCGCCATTGTTTTATTAAATTTTTAAGGAACTCATTTCAAGTTCCCTTGAAACTTCGAACAAATGATTGGAGGAAATTCATAACAAGAGTATATATATATATATATATATATATATATATATATATATATATAAAGGTAAAGTGATCCCACTACAGGCCTCAGGAGGCCCTTGGGGTAGTAGGAGATTAAGGCTCCCACTGTTTCTTGACAATCGGCACTTGATGTCAGCCGGGTTGTCAGCCCTGCGTGACGGCCGCCTTTACCCCAGAACAAGTGTCTGGTACTCATTTCAGTTAGAGGCTGAGTCGACCCCAGGGTCATAGTGCCGCCACAAGGTTTGGGTCAGTTTAAAAATCCTGACCCCACCGGGACTCGAACCCTCGACCTTCCGGCTTGTAGCGCAGTGCCTTAACCACTACGCTACGGCGTGCCCCCATATATATATATATATATATTTAAAGGAAGCCAGACGTAATGGGCCTATCATTATAGTTCATTCAGAATTTAGGCCATTTGTTAATCTACTTTGGCATCAGAGAAAAATCATCCAAAAGTTTTTGAGTGGAACGTCCTGGTCTTCTTCTTCTTCTTCTTCTGCAGGTTGATAGCTTAACTTTTGTTTGGTTATCATACGATTTTCCATTCGATAAACATGTTGTATCCATCTTGACTTATAACACTGAGCAACAAAAAATAAACTTTTTTTTTGTCTCAGAAAGAAAAATATGTGATTCTGATAGTATTTTTCTCCTGAATTCAAATATAATATCGGTTTTTCTCCATCGCGCAAGATTGCCGAGAGACAGGAATTTATAATTTCAAACACTTTAATATTTTCTACATTCGTAACTACACAATATTCTCACCTA
Source organism: Diploptera punctata (assembly GCA_030220185.1). NCBI lineage: Eukaryota > Metazoa > Arthropoda > Insecta > Blattodea > Blaberidae > Diploptera > Diploptera punctata. Next base: position 4,850,414 of record JASPKZ010000043.1, on the reverse strand, counting down.
GAAAGTAAGAAATGACGATTTTTTGCTATATTTCGCCTGTGGAGCATCCCTCTTGATGGTCCAACAATAATCGGCCAGCATATTACGATTCCATTTGCCTTGGTATTTCTTTTCCATAGCTGAAATCTCCTGATGAAAGTGTTCCCCGTGCTCATCGCTCACTGCGCCAATATAATAAATGGACGAAAAAACGTTTATTAAAAAATAATTATTTAAATCCATTAATTGAAATTGAAATAAAAAAAACTGTGGGTGATGGAGAAATTGCGAATACATATTTGAAAACACGACAAAAAACTGCATTAAGTACAACTATTGGTACTCATGAGACAAAAATCATGTTGACCAGTGTAATCAGAAATTTTGTTTTCTACAGGTTCCATGTGTAATTCTTCTATGGTTTCTTCATTTTTTATGATCTAGTAGTGTGTATCCTGCAGTCCTCCGAAGGTATCTCATTTCAGCAGATTATGTATCTGCATATCTTTCCGTTTCAATGTTAATACTTCGCTACCATACAAAAGAGTTGGAAGAGCCAGTGTTTTATGCACTTTTAGTCTTGAATGTTTTTGGGCTAACTTTGGCTTGAAGATAGAATTTATTATCCCTAAAATCCTTAAAAAATTTGATTTTTTTTTTTTTTTGCATTTACATCCTTTTCTTCTTTATGTAAGATATTGCATCCTGGATATGTAATATTCACCTGCTCCAAAATTGTATTGTCAAGTAATAGACCTAATAAAATTTTAATCTCGTAGACTGCGTGAGCAGGACATGTGGAACGAATGGAAAATGGAAGAGGGACACGGAAGTTTCTAGTAGGATAACCAGAGGAATAACGCCAATTAGGTGGGCCAATAATGTGGTGAGTCAATAACTATGATTCGAAGAGGTGAATTATACAAAGAATAACTGGACAATATTAGCTCAGGATAGAAATTTGTCTGCGCGGCCATGAATATAAACATATGGGTTCGATAGTGCCAGTAAGCCCTCCATGGTATCTTTACCTTGTCGTGGTGGAGTGGCTTGCGTGCTTAAATGATCCTGAGAGCTATGCCGGCGGTAGCATTGCTGCCGATAGGGTTACCCATGCCGGACTGGTCGAAGGTGATAAGCCAGACGAAATAAGTACCCTTGGTCGAAAGAGTGACGATCTTCACCGTAAAAATACAACCGTCAAGAAATGCAAACATGGGTTCTACTGGGGTAAATTTTCCGGAGGTCAAATAGTCCCCATTCGGTTCTCCGGGCGGGGACTACTTCAGGGAACCCATGCCAAAGGCTCAATTGGAAAGCATAAGCTCAGGATACGGATGTATGGAGAGCTTATGTCCGCGCGGCCATGAACCTACGGGTTCGATAGTGCCAGTGAGTAAGTCAAGTAAGTGCCAGTAAGTCAATGCGCCTACATATTATAAACTAGTAATAACTCATACACAGTTTATGAAGAATGGAAGTTTGCATCGTGAGGATGAGAAAAGAGAAGTAATAGCGGATAGCAAGAAAAGCAGTAAAGTGGTAGAGACTTGTAATAGTAGTCCTAGCAGTGTTGTTGTGGGTAATTGTTAAAATGGCAATTGTAGTGGTGGTAAGTAATATATTCAACGACCTTCTTTAAGTCTCAGGTCATTATCGTATTAAAATATAGGATCACAGATAAGTGTGAAAGGTTTGATACATTTTCTGCTCAACGGCCATTTGTTTAAATCTGCAGTCCTTTTCCCCACAAAATCTACGACAAGACTGACGCGACTGCTACAAGGCCAATTGGTTTTCCAATCTTAAATTCTGTTTAAAAAACTCCACGGTGGCGACAAGCCTATAAGACTGCCAGCCTCACATCCACATGTGCTAATCAGAGGTAGCAGCGCAGAGGTGACATGTTTTCATCATGTCGGGCCAACCAGCCGTTATAGCTGGTTTTCTCAACCTGGAGCCGCTAGTCATCTGTAAGCTAACCCAAATTCTGCAACGAGGTTGGGTGGAAACCGGTCCCATACTGGCCGAAATTCCATGAGAAAATATCTTCCCCCAAGACTGGACTCAAACAAGCGCGCAAGTCCCGCAGCTCCTGCTCCAAGGCATCTGTTCCATCTTAACACGCACCGCAAATCGACGGCAAGAGACCCACGACTTGTCTTACCTTCCGAAGGAAGCTGACTCAATAGTGTGATGGCCCTGTCCTAACACCGGAACACACTAACTTTGTTATCCGAGCCAAGCATGGTAACCATTAATCTACTAGAATCGATACGTGATTGCTAATGAAATACTTAGTTCTCCATTAACCTGCATCCCTGCCGATGGAAACCATACTCGTGATTTTACGTAAAATAAAATCACGGTGATTACGGAACCAGATGAGAATATTGAAATCAACTGTGGCGAATGGTTTTCCACATTCAACTATCACCCTTTCACTTCTTAGAATAGCTTATCTCTCACTTGTCGAACAGCTATTGGTGCTGTCCCAGTGTGCCTTTTTCTGGGACTTTTATTTGTCCCTTGACGGCGAATTCGCGTGTGTGTATTCAGTATTGGGCTTAGCTGGTTGGCCCTAGACTACATGGCGATTTTTATGGGGATTTATTTTATGGTAGCATGTACTATTGATTTAATGTGGATGTTTATTGCCAAGACGAATAGTTCTCGCTTGATTGGGGCATCAGAAACCGTGTCGCTGAAGAGCTCGGCTCGATTCAGGACCGGAAAGAGCCACGCCACTCTGCGCTGACCTTTCTGACCTCCTTGGTTACTTCATACTGAGTACTATGGTAGGTTTTTTTTTGCATCGAATATGTTTCTATGTGTAGTACGCCATTGCGGAAGGTGTCCTATATTGCGTACTATTGGGTTTACATGATCATTTATGTTTTGAAGCATGGTGGTGACCATTTCTGTTATGATAGTATCGATATATGGTACCTTCGTGGCCTCATGCACCTCTGTTATCCTTGTGTAACGTGGGGCCGAAAGTATAATTTTGAGACATTTATTTTGCAGTTTCTTTTTGTGGCATTTCGCAAGGATACTCAGAGATTCGCAGCCGTACAATAGCATACTACGGATCGCACGGCCACATATAATGTGACCTTGATTCTTCGGGACTAGAATAGATGATAGTATTTGAAGATATACGTAAATATTTTAACAGGTTTTTCTTCTGTAGAAGGAAGAATAAATTTCGAAACATACTATAGTTCGTGAAAGAAGTTTGCAATTCTTGTAGAAGATGACACGAATTATTTATTGCCTGATAAAATTGGTTCTAATTCCGAGTGAAGCGGGTTGCATATCTCACTCTACCCAAGGGATTATTACTTTACAAACAGTTTGTGTGTTGCCAGAAATCTATACTCAGAACATTCACATTTTTCTTCTCCTTGTGCATATTCTCACCATTCTTCCTAGCTCTTCCTTTAACCTCTGGTTTATTCAATCTTCTATCTCTCTCGTTACTTACTTGTAAGAATGTCTGTAGGTTAAATTAGAAATTGATTAAATAATAAATTAATACAGTTTATATAAATACGAGTATTTTATTTTAGGGGTAAAAATTAAGTTAAATTTAAAACTTATAAATGATGTTGGTTTAATAATTATGAATAAATTTTAACATTTATTTATATTTCTTAAGTAATTATTTTTTATTCTACTTCTTCTTCTTCTTCTTCTTCTTCTTCTTCAATTCACGGTTTAGGCTCTAGGCATTTTTCATCTTCACAGCATATTTCTATCTTTTGAAGGGTCTTCCCATATATCTTCGTCCTGTTGGCTTATAACTGTAAATTAATTTCAGGGGGCATATATTCTTTCACATGTGTTATATATTTGATGCAATACTCTTCCTTTTATTCCATTTGAGGAATGTATGATCTCTTGAATATGAATTTCAAATGCAATTAATTAACTGACCAAACTCGTCCGGCAATGATGCTTTAAAAACAGAGAAACGTCAAAATTTCATAGTGCTGGACAAATTTGATGTAATGCTATTTTTTTGTACTTTTTAAAACCTGGTTGAGTGGCAGACAAGGCCTTAACTCTGCCAGGTAAAATAAAGCTATTATTATTATTATTATTATTATTATTATTATTATTATTATTATTATTAAATACTATGATAAAAATATTTCAGAGTGAAAGAACTGGCACAATTTTTAAAAGCTTGACTCACCATTATTTGTTGTCGATGATTGCTGCAGGAAACATACCTATATAAAATAAAGATAAAGCATTAGATATATTCATATTAGGCTATTAGAGACAATTCCTTCGTAAACATGATATCAGAATATGGTTGATGCGACCATTGTACATGACGTCAGAGGTAAGGGAGATAGAATAGTTCTGTACAACATTGCTGAACTGTGTTATTATCCAGTACAGTACTTATATTTGGTGGGGTTGTACAAGACTAGCTTTTTACTTACGCGACTTATGCCATTTTTGATGCAATTTAAAGTATTACAAACTGTTAATGATACCATTTATCAGCGAGAGATTATCATCTTCAAATTACGTTAACGTATCATGAAATATACTAGTGGAAATATGATTTTACGTTGTAATCGTCAGATATACTGAATTTTTCAAAGAATAACTATTATGAAGAGGTAATGTATTTTACGTATTAAATCACATTTAAAATGCAAGGAACCTAAAACCTAACCTAACCTAACCTAATACAATTACGCTCACCTAAATAAATTACTCTAACCTAGGTGAATTCCAGGGAACGTCCTTTTTATTATTTTACGCGGTAAATAAGTAAAAGACATATTCGGACTAATTTGTTGAAACCACAGATACGGTACACAGATATGCTGTGGCAGGGGTTTATCACTGGTCATCGGTGGTTTATCGCTGGTTCTAAGTGTGATAATAGGTGGTGTAGAAGTGTGATAATCGGTGATTTATCGCTGGTTACGACGGCCATTTTGAATAACTGTTGTAACCTTTGTGGTCATGACAGGAAATAGTCCCACTTTATTTTCGTATTTACGAGTAAAATAAATAAATGATAATTACTTCTCGCAGGTAAATACATTTAATATAATATTTTATTAATATTTCTTGCAATTAGGTACTGTTAAAGTGGGTAAACGAAAAGCTGGTCATCTCCCACCCAGCCTTATATTTTACTCCAAATGTTCCGAACAGTCGGTGCGCAACTTTTACATTCCACCAAAGTATATTCTGTAAGTCTGAATCTTATTGCTGGTTACATGTGACCGCTGTTCAGAGTGACCTCTACTGTATGGTTGAAGTGTAGTCAACCTCGCGTCTTTGGAAGGAGAGGTGTTACCTCTACTTGTATAATTTGTTGGAAATACTTTACTACATGTGACGCGAAAAAAATATTCTAAGTTCCAATCATATACCATGCGCATGCGCCAACAAACGCGAAGCGGTTTACGCTATGAAATCACGGGAAGCAGTCAACACAGGCAATACATGATATTTAACGAACCTAAAAGCTAACCTAACGCAATTTAAGTATCCTTACCTATGAAAGATCAAACTGAAAGCTAACCCAATGCATTTTAAGCACTCTAACCTGTGAAAGAATGCAACGCCCAAAATAAATAGTAAGTTCTGATATTCTTAAGTATATGTGTACAGTTAATTAGTACATACGCTATGTTGGCTGCACTTGGAACACGTATTTGTTGTTGCAGAGAATATTCGTTAAAGTAAATATGGCTGCCACGTCTTCGTGCTACGTATATAGTTAAATATCATAGAAAAATATATTGAAATAATCATGAGAAAAATTTAAAAATATTGTAAATGGCGGGAAATAATTCGAAAATTGAAACCCTAAGAAAACATTTGACAGGAGTTTATGACGAAATTAAGGTTGTAAAGTTTAGCCTAATTTGTACATTTAAGGATCATCTAAATTAATCAGTTTTCCTAACAATAATGAGAAAATATATAGCATTGATGCATTAAATTTGTACAAACAGAACACTTTTTAATTTACACTACATGTTGCCTGCAACGCGTGAGCGGCAAACTCGTCCAGGCTGGATGTCAGTGATCAACGGTAGAATTGTGAGACTTTGACAAGAATTAACTTATTTGCCGGTAGGCAAACTGCTGCTTCTTTTTTCTCCATCTTCTTCCTGACAGGAATATAAATTTCAAACCGGCAACATTAACAAAATTTCGACACACGCCTATGTTTAATGAATTCTAGGTAAAACTGGCTTTAAAACTCTAAGTGATACTATCGAACCAATAGGTTTATGGCCGCGCGGACATAAGCTCTCCATACATCCCAATCTTCATAATGTTTTCCAATCATTCCCTGTATAATCTACTTCCCCTCATATCATAGTTAATGTTATTCTCCCACCTCATTCTTGGTCTACCAACTGGGCGTTTTACCTCTGGTTTTCCTACAAGAAGGTTCCATGCACCTCTTTCATTCCCTTCGTGCCACATGTCCTGCCATCGCAATCTACGAGACTTGACTGTTCTTATATTATGTGGTTTCCTATAAAGACCGTATAGTTCAATGTTTGTAGACTTCTCCATTCACATGTATGTTCGTTCATCTCTCTTTGGTCCAAAAATGTTCTTAAGAACTTTATTCTCAAATATTTGTAATATTCTTTCCTCCCTTAAGGATGAGTCCATGTTTCGCGTCCATATAATATAACAGGTAAAATAACAGAAACGCACAGACAGTCGACCACATTTTGTACGAATGCAAAGTGCTAAACAGTGATAGGAAAGTGCTAGAAACATATATTACTAGGGCAGGCGGAAAGTGGCCAACAAGTAAAAGTGATCTAGTCATCAAATACTTAAAACATTTCAGAAATTCGTAAATAGTTTAGACTTTGACTCTCTAATCAAATAAAAGCATAATATAGACTAAAATAGTGCAGACAAAAGATGTCACTGCTATAACATGCATGTAGTATTGCGCCATGCAATGAAGCATGCAGTAATTAATCATCTTATATATAAAAATCAATATTTGTTTGTTTGTTAGTGTGTTTATTGGTTTGCTAGTTTGTTCGTATTCTATGCCCGGCCATACCGTTGACCCGATTTTAATGGGTTTTTGCAAAATGTTCAGAATATTCCCGGGATGAACATAGGCTATAAGAGAGTTGTGATATTCAACCCCTTCGCCCCTAAAAATACCCTTTGCAGTGAAAAGCGTGAAATAAAGTTCCTATTTTGACGCTTAAATGGCTTACGCTGCCTAAGTTGTAACAAATAACCAAATTAATGTACACAGAATTGAATATTTCAAAAACCTCTACAAAATAGTCCGCGACAGCATACGTTTATCTTTTACGGATAACTCACAATTACCATTTTTGTTTTTCATTGATGCCAAGAAGATCGGAATAAGTCGATTCCCGGACAAGCGTGCTCTGCCATACTGTTCATCCGATTGAGATGGGGCTTTCTGAAAAATGTTCAGGAGATTCCGGGATGAACATAGGCTATAAGGGAGTTGTAATACTCGACCCCTTCACCCTAAAAATCACCCTTTGTAGTGAAAAACGTGAAATAAAGTCCCTCTTTTGAATATCTCAAAAAATTCTACAAGAAAGTCCGCGACAGCATATGTTTATCTTCTACGGATAACTCACAATAACCATTTTTGTCCTTCATTGATGCCAAGAATATCGGGATAAGCAGATTCCCTAACGGTGCACGGCTGGTGGCAAAAACATATTAGCATTTATTTATGAGTAGCAGCGCACGCCGGGTATTAGCTAGTTATAAATAAAAAAAACAGTTTTATATGTTTTCAGTTTAACTTTTTTGAAAGGCGTTGGGACAACAAGAGTCCCTGCAATGCGTAATAGCATGCATTTCCAGAATTAAGCCTATGTTTAATTTCTCTGTGCATCTCACTCCTGTTCTTCAAAATTTCCCTCATTTGTCGTTAGCTGTCCATTTCTATTACACTATGTATTTCTATGTGTGACCATACTGCCTATTTAGTTTCACTGATATCGTTCATTTGCTGCAACAACATCATAACTAAAAAATTGTCGATTTTGAGTTATTGGTACTGCATGAAAAACAAAACTCAGTTCTATATTCAGGAAGAACGACATAAACTATTATATACAATGAGTTGGTATAGTAATTTAATATTTATGACAAATACAGGCAAAGGTATATGGATTTCAAACCTTTAAATGCTTCTCTTGAAAAACTATGTTTTTTTGAGTTAAGACGTTATTGCAGCAAATGAGCGATATGTACTTCCAATCCCTATTCCATGTAATCAAATCCATATTAAAGGATTGATGTCTATATCACAACAAAAATTGGAGAGAACAGATAATAAAAGAAGAAACTTAAAATGAAGTTAATTTTCTAAATTTTATTGCAGACTGCCATCACGTTTCTCCAAAAAAACAAAAGAAATAAAAGATAAACGCGAATGTGGTCCATCTGGAATCTGTTGCGGTGTGTTTGAAGATTCTTCAATTTATTGCGAACTGAAATGTTTTCCTTAATTGGAACAGGTTCCAGTTTCGGAAGACTACATCCAAATACGGATAAATTGACAAAATATTTCAGCTGCATCCTATTGCGCAAAAGCTAGTCCAGGGCTATGCAGCTATAATGAAGAGAGCACCATATGTACACGCACTAGAAAACTCATCAAAACTCAACATGTTCTCCAATACCGATTAGTTCCATTAATAAACACGCGCTGTTTACAAAACAAAATAGTTATTTACGTTACAAGAATTGAAAGTGAGGTTTTCACGGATGAGCTGAACTGTTTACAGCCTATGTATAGCCGAGTACGAAATTATGAAACGATTTCGTAAAACATTAAAAAACTAACTCCATGGCACGACAGGCCTAGAAGGCCCTTAGCCTACCAGCAGGCTGCTCGTCTCACATCCACATGTGTTATTCACAGAGGTAGACGATCATTCAGCCAATGTAAGGGTGAAATGTGAACAGCATGTCGTGTCCTCCAGCCGTTATAGCTGGTTTTTCTGAACCTGGATCCGCTACTTAATGTAGCTACCCAAATGCCTCGTGATGCTGAGTGGGCACCGGTCTCATACTGTCCGAAATTCCATGAGAAAAATTCTTCCCCTTATGGTGACTCGAACCAGCGGAAGTCTCGCAGTTCTGTAGGTATCTTGTCTTAACCACTCGGCTATGGCGCGGGACTCGTAAACATTATATTCTTGCAAATAATTTTATATTATCCCGAGTTTAATTACATTTTAATACATTCATTTTTTTACAAAGAAATACACAAACTAATTCATGAACCCGAAGATCATGGCCGCACGCATATAAGCTCTCCAACATCACTACATTTTTATGCAGATCGGATAGTTTTCCTCCAGTATTCTCCTGTTGTTTATGTTTCAAGCTCTTGTGTTAATATATATCGATCCATCCATAGTAATTCTGCCCGAGGGCAGGTCTTTCACTGCAATCATAGCATTTGCATGCTATGCTTTGCAGCTTTACTAGAGAATTGTAGGTGTGGTAGCTTCCCGTTGCTTTCCACACCGGCGAAGGATGATAATGATAATGATAAGGATGATGATGGCCATATGATTTTGGGGACCGTTTTCCTGACATTTGCTTACAGGTGAGAAAAAAACCCGATAAAAACCTCACCCAGAAAAACTGTCCCGACCGGGGATCGAACCCGGGCCCGCTGCGTGACAAGGCAGCACGCTACCTCGAGACCACAGCGATGGACTTAATATATAATCTCAATTTTTTCTTCGATTATTGTTTATTAACCTTACTACATGCTTCGGTCTATCTGCTTGTTTTACCATTTCCATTTTTGACAAAAGCACAGACCAATCTAAGCTGGAAGTTGAAAATCCCCTATCTCGCCGGAGTGGAATGTACGACTTCTATTGACTTTTCCAGAAGACGAACTATTGCGCAGAGTTAATTTTTTCAACCACTAATTATAGAATTCACCTCTCTCAAATGTTGGTTAATTTTATTCTCCCACCTCATCCTTGGCTTACCTATTGGGTGCTTCCCATCTCGTTTCCTTACAAGAAGTTTCAGTGCCCCTCTTTCATTCCACACTGGTGTCACATGTCCCACAACCTGTTTATTGATATCCTACAAAGTTTAAATATTATTTCATCTGATTTCCCATGAAGAGTGTGAGTTCATTGTTTTGTACTTATACCATGGCTGTTCAATTTCGCTCCTAAAGATAACGTTTGGAAAATTCCCAATAATTATCTGGCTTAAAATATGAATGGTCACCAGGCCAATATAATAGAAGAAAATAAGATAAAAAATACAGTTCCAAGTATTTTTAAATATGCAAGGAATTAGATATATCTGATTGAGGAAATTAAATACAGTCGTAAAGCAGCGAATTCGTGTTACTTATCAGTACACTGTCTCCTGTCTTCAAGGCTTTTGTTTAATAACCTAATAATTAAAATTTATAAAACGATAATCTTGCATCTATCGATGTAAAAAAAAAAAAGAACTCACTCAACGAACTTCCCCTGCCGGTCATTTGAATTAGGGTTTTTATTTTTTTTAAGTTGTACAAGATTAGGTGTTTATACTGTAATAATTGCTGGGTGGGCTTCTAATGATCGAACTTGAGCTCTCTGCGTCTTAAGAAACGTTGCTCCTATACCAACAGCCGTGGATTAGTAGCATATAAATAAATTTTGCTCTTTTATTCACATGTTGGTGAAAGTTGCGCCCATTTTTTAATATAGATGTATCGTTACTCTAATATTCTGTTTGTAGGCATTATTGAAGACCGTATAACAGTGAAATCAGACATAATTTTATATAAATATTATAACTGAACAAAATATTTTAGGTCCCAGAGTTAAAGCAATTCGCCGATAATATACTGTGACTGTTATTGGCACTTTTCTTAATTCTTCTCTCATGGAGGAAATGTTTTTCCTTTAACTTTAGGAAAATTTCCACATTTAATGAGCCTTAGCAAGGTTGTATAATGACGCAATGCAATGGCAAAATTTCCACATATTAGGTGTCATGGCAGCAGAATGATGTAATGTGAATTTCCGTGCTGTTATTTACACCTATTGCTCTCTCACTTCGAAAATTAATTTTTATTAACGGACTAGTTTTAAATATGATCTAAATTGGTATTGATTTTTGTATAAACCTGAAATGTAATGTTACTGCTTTTTGTAACTGTTTTATCCGTAATATAATTATCCATGCAACCAAAGTCATAAAAAAGAAAAATAAGTAGTGTTTAGTAAAACTATTCTTCACAGACAACTGATTTTTAGGAGAGTAAAAGAATACCGCAGCCGAGCGGTTAAGGTAGGAAGCCTTGGCGCAGAGCTACGGGACTTGCGCTGGTTCGAGTCTCCATGGGGGAAGAAATTTTCTCATGGTATTTCGGCCAGTATGGGACCGGTGCCCACCCAGCATCGTAAAGCAATTGGGTAGCTACAATAAGTAGCGGCTCCAGGTTGAGGAACCAGCTATACGGCTACATGTCACCCCTACACTGGCTGTTGATCATCTACCTCTGTGATTGACACATGTGGATGTGAAGGGCCAGCAGCCGGCTGGTAAAAGGGCAACCGCTGAAAAGTGGAAAGACCCTCAATCGAAAAAAAAAATACTTCGAACAAAAGAAGGCCTATAATAATAATAATAATAATAATAATAATAATAAATATATAATAGATTGGGTTTAACAACTAATTATAATAAGACAGAATATATGAGCACAGATCTTTCGAGAAATTAGAAATAAATGGAACAAATATTAAAACAGTAGAATATTTTAAGTATTTGAGATCAATAATGCAAAAAGATGGATCATCTGACTTAGACATGGAAAAATAATAAGAGACAAAGAAAGTTATTAGCACATTAAATCATATTTTATGGAGTAAGCATGTAATCAAGAGGACTAAATTATTAATGTACAACACAATTGTGAAGAGTATTTATTATATGGTGCGGGCACATGGACATTGAAAAAAAACTTACTTACTCTTACTCACTGGCACTATCGAACCCGTAGGTTCATGGCCGCGCGGACATAAGCTCTCCATACATCCCTATCCTGAGCTAATGTTTTTCCAATCATTCCCTGTATAATCTACTTCCCTCAAATCAGAGTTAATGTTATTCTCCCACCTCATTCTTGGTCTACCAACTGGGCGTTTTCCTTCTGGCTTTCCTACAAGAAGCTTCCATGCAAGTCTTTCATTTCCCATGCGTGCAACATGTCCTGCCCATCGCAGTCTACGAGACTTAACTGTTCTTATTATATCTGGCTTCCTATAAAGGCCATGTAGTTCATTGTTATGTTGAAAAAAACACAGAAATAAATTATTAGTCACAGAAATTGAACTTTTTTAAGAAGATCGGCAAGATTAGCAAATTGGATAAAGTAAGAAATAATACAATAAGAAAAATAATGAATGTAGAAAAGAATATTGTACAAGAGATTGAAAAAATCCAACTAAGATGGTATGGACATGCAATGAGAAGAAGGGACACAGAAACAAACAAAGAAGTATTGAAATGGATACCTTTTGGAAAAGGCAAATATGGTAGATCAAAGCCAACATGGATAAAGGGAATTTAAGACAACATGAAGAAGAGAAATGCGACAGAAGCAGACACGCAAGACCGGGAAGTGTGGAAGAAAAAATTGTATATTTTGGTTGAGGATACCTGTGTAAATAACAGAAACAATCCTGAAATAAATAAATAAATATAATAATAATAGTATTTAAACAAATAAATATGTATTATGACAGATTTAAGCCCAAAGGGTCTTATCTACCATGATGTGACTTACTTAATTTTAGCGAATTCCGAAGAATGAAGATAATGAAGTTCTCATGAAAATATTTTTTACAAAATGTTTACAAATCTTCATCGATCCTATTTATTAGACACCGTAATTGCATTTAATTATATTTTCGGAACCAACTTGGAATATAAATCAATAAAAGAAAACAAAGTAAAGATCTTTAACAAGCAAAATGGGCCTGTAGGAGTGGATGTTCACCTGAAGTGACAATTTAAAATCGCTCTAAAGGCCGCAATTTTCGATTTTTCACAACAAAACCTAGTATATGATAGTGAAATAAAACGAGACAAGTATTATCCAAAAATAAGGGGATCGGAAGTTATGAGTTAGGGATTTACGTGAAACTTGAAATTTAAAAAATAGCGGTGCTGTGTTAGTTTTCTCGCAAAGTAACTATACACATGAGATTAAATCAATAAAAGAAATTTGTATTCCGTAAATAAGTAAAATCGGATCATAGATATCACTTGCTGAGGAATTCGCTTAGCGTTCCGGATTTTCAGCGTGAGGAAGTTTTATTTTTGTGATTACATAATTATAATTATTTTTTAAACTGAAACTTAATTTCGAATAATACTCACACCGTAGCGTAGTGGATAAGGCACTGAGCTACAAGCCGGAGGGTCGAGAGTTCAAGTTCCGTTGGGGGTCAGGATTTTTAAACTGACCCAAACCCTCTGGCGCCATTATGGCTCTGGGGTCTACTCAGCCTCTAACGGAAATTAGTCCCAGACGCTTGTTCTGGGGGTAAAGGCGACCGTCACGCAGGGCTGACAACCCGGCTGACGTAAAGTGCCGATTGTCTAGAAAATGTGGGAGCCTTAACCTCCTACTACCCCAAGGGCCTCCGGGTCTGTTGTGGGATCACTTTACTTTTTACTAAACATTAATAGGCCTATAACATTATTAGTTTGCAATTAAACTCTGAAATAGCAAGTGAAAGGTAGGGCTACTTTTACACAAAAATACTTCTTTTTTTTTTTCAAAAGTTATCATTTTAACAGCTTGTTTAGTCATTTAAGGGAAAATAAAACGGAAAGTAAATCAGTGAAACCCGAAGAAAAGTATATTTCAAGTTCTGTTACAAAGCATTTTATTATATGGGTCCGAAACCTGGACAATAAGTAGAAAACAAGCCAACAAGCTGTTAGCAGTATAAATGGATTTTTGGAGACGATGGACAAGAATTTCAAGAAGGGATAAGGTCAGAAACAGCACAATAAGGGAAATTATGCAAGTTGAAAAAAACGTATCAGGAAAAATAGAAGAAAAACGTTTGAAATGGTATGGACACCTCATAAGAATGGAAGAAGAGAGAATACCATAGAAGATCCTGAATTTGAAAGCTAATGTAAGAAGTGGAAGAGGCATGAATAGAGAACGATGGATGAATGGAATAAAGAGAAGTATGCAAGGTAGAGATTTGAGGGAAGGTGCTTTAGACAGGAACCTCTGGCGACAAATCACTTTGGGTTGAAGGAGAAACACTGTATTGTGGAATATTCCTAAATAAAAAAAATCAATGAAACTATCGACATTGGCTACTTCAGAAAATTTAAGAATATATGGATAATCGCGATATCAAAACAAATATTTTTATTTTCTGAAGAAGCGTATGACGTGTTTTACACTGTTTTTCGTCACTTTTCTCTTTATCTATAGGCCTATGCTCTTCAGTAAAACAGTGGACCTTATGCGTTTTTGATGGATTTAAATGGGTGTGTTTTGTGGTAGTTAAATAACATGACATATTAAGGAAAAATAGATCATGTCCAGAAATACACATATCCTTATATGTTATGTATCCCACATATGTTTTAAAATTAGTAAAACAACGAGAACTTATTTTTTCTTAAATTGTGAAAGTGGACACGTTCCTTTTCTACTGAAGAGTTCAAGAAAACTTTACAGAAGGCGATAAATATATTATTTTAAGCTTAACACTTAGACTCTCGTTATCTTATTATTCGACACGATGACTCTTATAAATCTCATTTTAAGAAATACAAGAACTGCTTTACTGGTGCCTTAGACCAGAGCTACGGGACTTACGCTGGTGCGAGTTCCCATGGAAGAAGAAACTGTACTACGAAATGTTGCTCAATATGGAACGTGTGCCCGCCCAATAATTTGGGTAACAAAAGTGAGTAAGGGCTTCAGCTTGAGAAAACCAGCTATAACGGCAGAGGGATCCGACTTACTGACCACATGTCACCGCTAAATTGGCAAGATAACCGACCATCTTTGTTATTAATACATGTGGATGTGAAACTAGCAGCTGTCTGGTAGGCCAAGGACGTTCTAGGCCTATCCCGTCATGGAGTTTTACAGAATAACCTACTATTCAAATTGGTGGGTTCAATTTAAAATGTCCCTAAATCCATTTTCACAAAACTTATGTTTGTACTCAATCTCATATTTTATTCATTTTTTTAATTTTGTACAAAAATTATGCCTATATTAAGTCTTAAATAGTAAATGTATCCTATAAGATACATTGATTTCATTCATTTAATATTGTTTATAAAACAATAGAAAACGAATGAGTAGAAAGAATTTAAATTTGTGTCAAATTACACAATAATATACAACAATAACTTACAGTTTCTATGATTTTGTTTTAATTGCGATCCGAAACAATTTCAATAACTGGTACGATAAATTATTGTTTCGCCAATTTAAGGGTTAAATTTGATAGAACCCACAAAAATATATTTTAAATATTTCGAGGTTGTAAAACACACGTTTATTTAATGTTATAATGTTCAAATTTACATGTCCGTCACCACTTACACTCCGGTTCGATTCCTGACTGGTACAAGATTTTAAATCTCCGCCTTGGTTGTGGGAATCTATGTGTGAAAAAATATAAAAACAATTGAGAAGAAATTATTAATTTCATATGCAAATAAATGAAGCCAGACGATTCTCATAAAAAGAATAGAAATTTAACAAATCAGAAATAACAAGAGTATGTAGAATGAAGAAAAAAGCCATAAATAAGAAAAATCTGAATAAGGGACGTTTAATTGAATTTTTTTCACTATAAAATTTAATATATATATATATATATAATGTAAAAATTATAACCTATAGCTTGGCCTAATAGTTCTAATAATTTTAACGCTTAAAATAAAATTAATTTTTTCTTTCTATTTCGTGAACTTGAAATTTGCATTGGTGATATTTTGAAATCATCGCTCTAGAGTAAACCTAGAAATATAAAATTCCATATCCTGTAAATGGTGTAAAACGAAGATTAAATAACAGATGCACATAAAATTGACAAAAACAGTTAATTGGTTTCGGAACGAGAGCATGAACGACTTTTCTGGAGGAACATAGATGCATGCTGTTTAATAACGTGACATAATCTTTATAAATTAAGTACATGTCTGGCTTACGAATCTGGAACATGGGAGTGAAGTGCTTGTAAAAATTATACAGCACTGTTAATGCAGGTACTAGACAAAAATGAGCTTTTTATACATCGCATCAAGCAGCGAGTATTAATATAAATTTCATCTCACGCCGCCGGTACACAACACTCCAAAATGTTGTACTATTTTTTTCTAAATATAACTACAATTTAATTATAATATTATAGTTTATAACGCCTTTCTTCTTTACTATATACATAATAGCATACTTTTATTTAAAAAAATAACATAAGCCTCGTTTATTTCATGCGTATAATAATAATAATAATAATAATAATAATACACGGACTCTTACTTTAAGGGAGGAAAGGAGATTACGAGTATTTGAGAATAAAGTTCTTAGGAAAAGTTTTGGACCAAAGAGAGATGAACAAACAGGTGAATGGAGAAGACTGCATAACGGTGAATTACATGGTCTTTATAGGAAGCCAGAAATAATAAGAACAGTTAAGTCTCGTAGACTGCGATGGGCAGGACATGTTGCACGTATGGGAAATGAAAGACTTGCATGGAAGCTTCTTGTAGGAAAGCCAGAGGGAAAACGCTCAGTTGGTAGACCAAGAATGAGGTGGGAGAATAACATTAACTATGATTTGAGGGAAGTAGATTATACAGGGAATGATTGGAAAACATTGGCTCAGGATAGGGATGTATGGAGAGCTTTTGTCCGCGCGGCCATGAACCTACAGGTTCGATAGTGCCAGTGAGTTAGTTATAATAATAATGATAATAGTAATAATAATAATAATAATAATGATAATAGTAATAATAATAATAATGATAATAGTAATAATAATAATAATAATAATAATGATAATAATAATAATAATGATAATAATAATAATAATGACAGATTCCCAAGAAGAATACTATAATGAGTGCCACTTGGTAGAAGAAGAGGTCGGCCAAAAAAAAACGTGGATTGATGGTGTTTTGAGCAGCATGAGAAAAAAAAAAGGATCGGCCTCAAGGGTTCACACCTTGCTGACTCGAGAAATGCCATTTAATCGTACTAAGTCCTATACATGCATGTCTATGTCATAGTGACTGGATAGTGCTAAGTCATGTGAGGGCGAAGGCGCTATATTTGTGACCTATCAACTAGGGGTGAAAACTCTAACAGAAAAATCGTCGCCCCTCAGATTCGCTGGCTACCCTAATCTATAAAAAAATGCTACGAAACCCAAAGAATCAGATAAAACCGGAAAGACTAATTGTTGGCAACTTAGCAAGATGAAGGTAAACAATTTGCGGGTTGGAAGATGGATGGAACATCCTAAAATTTGAAGGAAAAATTAATGTGGGACGACCAAAACCGCGTTGGATGGATGGAATTTTGGAGGATCTGCTGAAGCTGAGAATTGTAGGATGGTGGCTAGTTGATAGAGACAGATGCCTGAAAGAGAGTTCTGAGGAAAACCGGGGCTCGAATCGGGGTATAGTGGCTGCTGCTGATGCCGAAGACAAATGTCAGGAAATTTTAAGGCTCAAATATTTTTCGAACATTATCTGTCCATCATAATCATCCATATCGTATTCGCCTTATTTAGTTAAATGTATGAGTGAATGGCGTGCCTTGTCTTAAATGTTCGTATTGTCTCAGAGTTCCCTTATGGCCTTAACTCTGCCCGCTAAAATAAATTATTATTATTATTATTATTATTATTATTATTATTATTTATTATTATTATTATTATTATATGACATTAAACAGCACAATAAGGGAAATTATGCAAGTTGAGAAAACATATTGAAAAAACGTTTGAAATGGTATGGACACCTCATAAGAAAGGAAAAAGAGAGAATACAAAAAAGATCCTTAATTGGAAAGCTAATGGAAGAAGTGGAAGAGGCAGACCTAGAGAACGTTGGATGGATGGAGTGATGAAAAGTATTGAAGCTAGAGATCTGAGGGAAGATGATGCTCTAGATAGGAACCTCTGGTGACAAATCACTTTGGGTTGAAGGAGAAACACTGTATTGTGGAATATTCCTATATATTATATATATATATATATATATATATATACACCTTTCTAGGTTAGTGCCGTCGTCCTCAACTTTAAAAAGAAAATATGTATTCTTTTTTGTCTGTAGGCCTTTCAGAATCTCTATTCCATCATCAGAAGGTATTTTTCGCAACATTTATGTACTCGATGCTGGTCTTAAAATGAAGTGTTGTCCTAGACAATGAATTATATTAGCATTATATATATATATATATATATATATATATATATATATGGAGCACGCCGTAGCGTAGTGGTTAAGGCACTGCGCTACAAGTCGGAAGGTCGAGGGTTCGAGTCCCGGGGAGGGTCAGGATCTTTAAACTGACCCAAACCCTCTGGCGGCACCATGGCCCTTGGGTCGACTCAGCCTCTAACTGAAATGAGTACCAGGCGCTTGTTCTGGGGGTAAAGGCGGCCGTCACGCAGGGCTGACATCAAGTGCCGATTGTCCAGAAAAAATGGGAGCCTTAACCTCACACTACCCCAAGTACCTCTCGAGGCCTGTCGTGGGATCACTTTACTTTACTTATATATATATTACATTTTCAGAATACAGTAGATGGTCACTTTCCTCCGATAGTAACATTCCGATCTGCGTAGTAATTGTTTTATTCACTACTGAACGTGACTAAATAACAATAGAAGCGTTCTACGAGTCTCGGTTCGATACTGATGACAAATAACGTTTGTTATGACTCACGAGTTGAAAGTAGAATAGAAATGATTATACTTTAAAGACTATACAGTTTATTTCGCTTGTTATGCAATAAATTATACGTTCAAACACAGTACTGTTTTTTTTTTTTTGCGTTTTATTATACAAGTATTAAAACAACAGAAATGTCTTATGTAGTTTTGAATCACGTGACTATAAATCTATGACATGAAAACCGGATTAAACGCGGTAAGGTTTTTACGGGACATTAGATATAATTTTTACGGCATCTTGAAAATCATAAAGTTTTGGACAGTGATTATTTACAGTATTATGCTGGATTTTATAACGCAATCTCTTTAACCTGTAATTTATGTCCTGTACACTTTTTTAGGATTGCTTGTTAATGTGGATTATAAAAAAATGCGATACCTCTTTGCGGTTGAATCTGATTTCTAACATATTTTCACCAAACATGGTAGCTGGGTAAGAAATAAACATTTCTCCTCTTTTGGATAATGAAAATATATATTTGTTTACATTCGTGCCAGTAGAAAAAAAATCAAGATTAAATTAACAGATTCCAATGGTATTTTAATAGAAGCTAAAAGTAAAGTGATCCCACTACAGGCCATGGGAAGCCCTTGGGATAATAGGAGGTTAAGGTTCCTATTTTTATAGACAATCGGCACAAGATGTTAGCCGGATTATCAGCCCCCGTAACAACTGCCTTTTATCCCCCCCCCGAACTAGCGTCTGGCCTCATTTCAGTTAGATGGCGGGTCGACCCCAAGGTCATGATTCCTCAGAAGATTTAAACCAATTTAAAAATTCTGACCCTATCGGGACTCGAGCCCCCGACTTTCTGACTTGTAGCGTATTGCCTTAGTCAACTACTCAACGGCGTGCCTACATTTTAATGGAAGAAGAACAGTATTTCTGATTAAATATAACTATGAAATTAATGGGTTTTAGGAACATTTTAAAAATAGATTTTATTGTTGGGAGTTTCTAGTACTAAAATTAATGGCATAATAAAAATAATCTTTAATTCGACCTATAGTCAAATATGGCATGCATAAGAATATGATAAATGTTTAAAAGCTCTTAGAGTTGTAAAGCATTGTAAAATGTTTTGGTTTATATTTATTTTCAGTTCAATTCCAGTAACTGAGCATTAAGAGTATTTTATAACTTTTGTACAACTATTGCAACGAATAATAAAATAAATACAAAAAAGCAGTAAAAATTCCCATATAGTAGCCTATGTACACTGATGGACAAAAGTATTCGGATAAGACCATGAATTTACTATTTTGGTGTAAAAATATTAGAATGTTATTACTATGGTGGTAGATTATAAGAGCACAGCTGTAGCATTACATTTAAAAATTTAAAACGTATATAAATACAGTGACCCGCGCCGTAGCCGGAGTGGTTAAGGCAAGATGCCTTGGCACAGAGCTATGGGACTTGCGTTGGTTCGTAGAAATTTTCTTATGGAATTTCGGCCAGTATGGGACCGGTGCCCACCCAGCATCATGAGACATTTGGGTAGCTACAATAAATAGCGACTCCCAGGTTGAGAAGACCAGCTATAACGGCTGGAGGACCCGACATGCTGACCACATGTCACCGCTACGCCGTCTTATGATCGTCTAATCTGTGATTAACACGTGGACGTGAGGCCAGCAGTCGGATGGGCCAAGGGCCTTCTAGGCCTGTCGCGCTTGGAGTTTTATATAACTACTGTTCGATCAGTACAGCATTGGACAGCAGACGCAGGGTTTATGCTGTGTGATGTTATGTCTGCATATTTCTTTAATTGAGAATCGTTTCCCATTCTAGAAAATATTGAGTTTAATATTGGAAAACTAAAATCTCATGTCTGTTTCGGTATTTAGTTTTTGTAGACAGAAAACACAGTATGCTGTCCAATGCTATACTGATCGCATACACACAACCGTAATAATATCGGGAAACAATTCTAGTTGAATAGAGTTTCACCAGGACAAAAGTAATCGGATAGATCACTTAAAAAAAATAATATATACATGTCGTGTTTAAGGTAATTTGCCCTTCCATGCAATTTGTTCCTGATCTTCGTAGTTAGAGAACAAAAAAATGCAATTGAGCGTAAAGGTAAAGAAACTTCTATTAAATGATACTACTTCTGTTAGAAGTATTCTTTTTCTTATTTGGTGTTACAGCCCGAGTGGGCCTTAACCTCCTCTATGGCCTTCTTTCATCCTTCTCTATCCATCGCGAATTCCCTCCAGTTCTTTATTCCAAATCCTTTCACATCTACTTGTACACAATTTCACCATCTTGTTCTTGGTCTTCCTCTTAATCTGGTTCCATCTTGGTTGTTGTTGAAGACAATCTTCACTTTCCTTGTAGTTTCCATCCTTATGATATGCCCTAACCATCTCATTCTTTGACATCTTATATGTATCTAAATCCAATTCCTATACAATTCATATATCTCATCATTGTATCCGGCTCTCCATCCATCCTCTGTTTCAATTGCTGCTAGGTGTTTGCTTGTATTTTTATATGAACCCGTGTTTCGGTACCGTATGTTATAATTTAGAATATAATAGATTTATTTAGCCTGGTGGTGTTAAGGCCATGTGGATTTCTCTTCCATTCACCAGGACAAACATGTGTTACATTTAAATACAAAACTACAATAATAGTGCATAGGCCTACTAAACAATTCATTATATGTCAAACTGAACAACAATGAAAATAATGTCTAATAATACAATAAAATTAAATACAATTAAAATTAAACTTAAATACAATTAAAATAACTAATGAAAGAATGTATACACAAAGGAATAACAGCTCGAACCTAGTATTCATAAAAAATAAATGAAAAAATACAAAGAAAGTAATAAACTATAATGGATTAATCTATCCTATACATGTAAAGGCATTAGGTAAACATATTGACAAATCTTAATACTACTTTTATTAAATAATGAAATTATTAATTGTTTTAAAAAGTAATATTAGTGAGTTCCTTCTCTTAATAATTTTATTTTCAATTTGTTTCTGAAATATGGTAGAGTTTGGCAGTCTCTGATATAGAGTGGAAGAGAATTCCATATTCTAGCAAGAGAAACTGTAAAAGATTTCGAGTAATATAATGGGTCTTATAAAAATGTTATATATCTTAATTTTGATTTCTCTAGATTTAAAATTGAGTCTTCATAGACATTTTATGAATGATTTTGAATACAATAAAATATAGATTTTAATATGAGGTAAAACTACATATTATAACAACTACAATTTTTAGAATGTAGCACAACGAAAACTTCGTAAAAACAGATAAACTCGTGTTATATAGATACTAACAAGACAACAAACTTTATAAAAAATGTATCCATACAGAGTTCAATTAGCAACTGATGAACACATTGTTTCTATAGCAGACGACCTCCGAATCATTTTCGAGTGGCAGAATTTGCCGGAGTGTTGACCTTAAACTCATCAAAAACTAAACATACAACCTCGGACATTTGCAGTGAATTGTAATTGTGAAATAGGCCATTAGTTCATTTCCCGGGACTGAAGCAAGAGGAAATTACCTTATGCACTTATTTGTGTGCGTGATGATAATTCAACTTAGCATTGAGACGTCAGATAGAGAATTTCCATGACCTGGTTAAGAAACAAAAAGAGATGTAATAAGAAATCTACTCGAGCATTAGTGAAAACGGTACATAAATCAACAATAAAAATATACTGATTAGAACAACAATGTGTTCCACTGCTATTCCCAAGCTATTTTGAACTGTAAATGGGAATATATTAATTTTATACACAGAATTTTGAATTATTATAAAATATATTAGTAAAAAAGTAAAGTAAAGTAATCCCACTACAGGCCTCAGGAGGACCTTGGGGTAGTAGGGGGTTAAGGCTCCAACTTTTTCTGGACAATCGGCACTTTATGTCAGCCGGGTTGTCAGCCCTGCGTGACGGCCGCCTTTACCCACAGAACAAGTGTCTGGTACTCATTTCCGTTATATGCTGAGTCGACCCCAGGACCATAGTGTCGCCAGAGCGTTTGGGTCAGTTTAAAAATCCTGACCCAGCGGGACTTGAACCCTCGACCCTCCGGCTTGTAGCTCAGTGCCTTAACCACTACGCTACGGCGTGCCCCCATAAAATATATTAGAACTCTATAAAATTATTATTAGTTTGCCATTTTTATTAGATAAACTGCTTAATTTATGTGTCAAATACCGTATATTATTATTATTATTATTATTATTATATTATTATTATTATTATTATTATTATATATAATGCATAGTTTTAAGTAATCTTAATATAGGCTATAATTTAGGCTGTATTTTGTATTATTGTGCACCAGCGTGTACTTGTAGACCTATATTAATTTCTGCTATCTGAATGGAAATGAAGGATTTATGGTTTTAACTCCGCCATATTAATTTAGTTATTTATTTACACTAGTGTACATACATTTATTTGTAACTAGCTAATACCCGGCGTACGCTGCTACGCCTAAATAATGAAAATTAATGTGCTTTTATGTTTAGTTCAATAAATGAAAAATAATTATAAATTTATATTTTAGATACCCCGTGCTCGTTATCCGGCGTTGTCCGGGAATCTACTTATACCGACCTTCTTGACATAAATGAGCTGAAATACGAAAATTAACGTGTTTTATGTTTATAAATAAGTGATAGCAAAATTGATATCGTAATTATTTTTAGATACCCCGTGCTGTTTACCCGGCGTTATTCGGGAATATATTCATCCCGATCTTATTAGCATAAATGAGCTGAAGACAAAAATTAATGTACTTCTTATGATTAGTTGAACAATAAAGTGAAAAATAATTATAAATGTAAATCGTAATTATTTTAAGATTCCCCGTGCTGATTACCCGGTGTTGCCCGGGAATCTACTTATCTCGATCTTCTTGGCATAAATGTCCTAAAAGACAAAATTCGTTATTGTGAGCTATCCGTAAAAGAATACCCGCCATGTGTTGCTATGCTTGCTCAGGAATCTATGTACTTGTCTCGATCTTCTTGGCATCAATGAAAAAAAAATGGTTATTGCGAGATATCCGTTAGAGATAAACATATGCTGTCCCGGACTATTTTGTAGAAATTTTTGAGATATTCAATTCTGTGTACAATAATTTTGTGATTTGTTATGGTTTAGCAGCGTAAGGCATTTAAGCGTCCAAAGAGCTATTTTTTTCCACTACAAAGGGCGATTTTTAAGGGTGTAAGAGTTGAATATCACAACTCTCTTATAGCCTATGTTCATCCCGAGAATCTCCTGAAAATTTTGCAAAAAGCTCCACCACAATCGGATCAACGGTATGGCCGCGCATAAAGTACGAACAAACATTCATTTTTATATAGGCCTATTAGATATACCAGAATGAGCAGTAGCTCCTGCTCGGGCACAGACCAAACAAAACACGATACAATTTGTATTATAAAAATATAAATCTTTTACTATTCATGTTTATTGGTGCAATGCCACCAGGTAGTCTTAGGGCAGTTTTACATCCTCTCCTGGCATTGATGGAATTTTAACTCACTCTTGAGTATGGGATGCCTGGAAGGCGAAATTAGGTTACCCTGCTGATATTATAGGTTGTAAAATGAAAACGAAGGATCAGGAAAGTCCTTAAATCTAAAGTTAACCTAAATTCCACACCATGGGCAACCACATGAAAAAAAGTAAAAACATTATTTATTGAGGTAATATCCAGTCCCCTTCTTCATTCCCCACTCATGTCACAATGCCATGCCCATCGCAGTCTATGAGATTATTTAGTTGTTCTTATTACACCTGGTTTCCCATAAAAATAATGTTCCTTACTATTAGATAGTCTTCTCCATTCACCTGTCTCTATCCCTTTCTTTAGTCCAAAAATTGTATTCGTAAACCAGCAAAATGTTTATCATCTAAAGATTTTAGGGCATGTTCTAGTACAAAATGCAGAGTGTGAAGAGTGAAATACTCAATAGTCAACCTAGGCTAATCATTTGCTCCCCTTTCCATATTTTGTGGGCTGTACCCTCTAAATAATAATAATAATAAGAAGAAGAAGAAGAAGAATAGCTTTATTTTACCTGACCGCCTAAAAGCCTTGTCTGCCATTCAACCAGGTTTTAAGAAAATATACAAAAATAATCTTACATCTAAATTACAATAAACATAAACAATTACATGTTATAAATACAATACAATTAATATTTATAATGTATTTTGATTTACTCTAGATTTAACGAATTTTATGTATAATACGTACAAGATATATAAAAAACGAGAAAAAATTATGAATTACATAGTATACATTTAAATAATAGAGAAAAATTAATTATTAGACATCAGGTAACTGTACAAGCGTGACTTAAAAGTGCCAAGTGTGCGGCAACCCCTGATATCTTGAGGAAGGAAATTCCAGGAGCGGGCGGAGGCTACTGTGAAGGAAGAAGAATAAGAGGAAGTGCTATGAAGCGGGATTGTTAGCAGACTTATCTTGTGATCTAGTGTCAATATTGTGGTAAGAGGATAACTTCTCAAATCTGGACGCCAGGTAAGTAGGAATGTAGGAATTCAGAAGCTTGAAAAATAGTGAAAGAGAGTGCAATTTACGTCTGTCGGTAAGACGGAGCCAAGAGAGGTTATTGAATTGTTCGGAAATATGGTCATAACGGCGGATATTGAAAATGAATCGAACGCAATCATTATGAACACGCTTTAGTCTCTGCGACAAGTCATAGTTTATATCATCATATATAATGTCACAATAATCGAAGTGTGGCAACACACGATTCTGCACAAGGATTTGTTTTAACGAAACTGGGAGAAAATTCTTTAAACGTCTAAGATATTGAAAGATGGAGAAAGTCTTTTTACATATGTGTTTCACTTATGTTTTCTGCTCGCTTTATAGCGCGACCACCCTTATATGTTATTCCGGCATTTTACACTAATGTACCACATTAGATCATAATAAATAAAAGCAGATGTTTCAGAACTTGGTGACTTGTTTCTTACTGAAAAAAAATCTTCAAACTATTTACAATGTGCTGAAATATGTTTACAGCAAAATGCGTAAATTTGCTACGAGTGCACTGTACTCGTTTGTGTCTCAGACGTTGTTCGCCTGACAGCGACTGTGCTACGCAAGTATAAAATACTACGTTTTACAGTAATTTATAACATCCATATCCCTTGTCCTGATATTATTGTAAGATCCAATAGAAAACATTCATGAAGTTGTCAGAGTTTCATGAATATGCATAACTGTACACAAGTTATTTTCAGCCGATTTAAATACAAGTCTTATCATTCAATAATCTATGTTGCAATCTTAAATTTAGTAGATAAAAATCTTTCATCTGAGCACGTTCTAACTTATCGACTACTTTTTTTTATATATTTGCACAATCGTTTCAGAAAATACTTTGAGATGTTTACAAGTTTATGATATTACAATTTCTAGAAATGTTGCAAGTCATTACAACTAATAATCACTCAGACATGTTAAACATGGTGTGGAATTTAATTTGGCCATTTTATGCTTCATTAGTTACTGCTCATTACTCAACAATGTAACATTTTTAAGAGCCTCGTTCTACGTAATGAAAACCAGAGTCACTGTGCACTATAAAGATAGTCTGGAAAATGACGTTTGTTTGATGAAGGCCTATAGTTAGAAAGGAGGAGAAAGAATGGAGATAAGGAATGAAGGCAATGCCAAAATGAGAACATGAAGGGAATGAAGCAATGTCAAGGTAGTCTACATTTTGCAGGAAAACAAGAGTTTGAGGAAAACCAGAATGACTTCTACGCGCTCATTTCATATTACGTTCACATGCCAAGAAACTCGATGGCCTTCTCTTTTTCACCACATTTCTTTAAATAAAATTGTTTTTTGTGTGGTGGACTTAACAACATTGCCTACACCAACAATGGAACTACTCACGAAACCAGGGTATGAGCTTCTACACTAACTCGCTGGCACTATCGAACCCGTAGGTTCATGGCCGCGCGGATATAAGCTCTCCATACATCCCTATCCTGAGCTAATGCTTTCCAATCATTCGCTGTATAATCTACTTCCCTCAAATCATAGTTAATGTTATTCTCCCACCTCATTATTGGTCTACCAACTGGGCGTTTTCCCTCTGGTTTTCCTACAAGAAGCTTCCATGCACGTCTTTCATTCCCCATTCGTATCACATGTCCTGTTCATCGCAGTCTACGAGACTTAACTGTTCTTATTATATATTCTGGCTTCCTATAAAGACAATATAATTCACTGTTAATCAGTCTTCTCCATTCACCTAATGAGCTTCTACACATGAAATTGTATTAGGATATTAAAACATCACTGACATTATTAAGAAAGGAAACATTTAGGTCCGCCATGCTGACTCTGGCGGTAGCAAGCCCGCTTGCTGACTAGCGGACCTGGGTCTGAACATTTTAAATGTTGAATTAATTAAATGTAATTAATTTAATTACAACACTTTCAATTTCGGAGTCAGGAAGGGTGGTGATGTACAATTTTTAATCTTTAGATTGTGCACCAGATTCCTGCACTAAATTGCAAATCCCTACGCAAAACATGCGTTGAGAAGGTATGTGCTACTGTTGATAGCGATTCGTCAGTCGGATGGGGACATTAAGCCAAGCGACCCCCTTGGTGATTGCTTGAAAAATAGGAATAGAAGAGAACACTGGTCTGCATAGCGAGAGGTAAGAATGTACCGGTATTAATACTGCATTTTTTCAGTCCCAATCTATAACAATGTTGAGAGAATATTTTCATTTACACAGTACCTGAGCTAAGTTCCAATTGTACTGTAAACAAACTTGCATAAGGTATTACTCCGCCAACTCCATCTATCCGGGAAACCGTGGCATTACTTTTATCCGCCATGTCTAAGGAAGTATCAATGATAGAAACTTTTTTTTATTGCTGCATTGTATTTTACGGGAAATAAGACTGAATACGAGGTAAAATGGTAACAATAATTAGTAACTTCCATTTCTTATTTACTTATTTATTTTATTTATTTATGACGATATATCTCCTTTATTTGCAATTGAATTAGTTCCACGATCTGAAAAATGCGCCATGCTGACTTACCTGTAAATTCTGCTGTTATTTTCACCACACTCTTATGAAAACATTCCAAATAATTTCTTTGTCTCCGCTTTTCAAAGGTTTTTACTTTTTGATGCTTCAGAAAATGTATTTGCAATAAATAGATACATATAGACAAAAATGGAAGCAACACATAGACAGAATGAATGAAGATAGATATCCAAAACAAATAACAAAATACAAACCTAAAGGCACCCGAGATGTGGGCAGACCTAGAAAAGAGATGGGCTGAAGTTGGAACGGGTCAACAGACCTAATCCATGAATGCAGATGATGATGATGATGATGATGATGATGATGATGAGAAAATGTATAGGAAAAGCAGAGCCATTTGAGAGAATTGAAATTCGTAACAATTAAATATGTATTTAATCTATTAAAATTGTAATTGTAGCCTATGTTTTAAAATGCTCCCATATAACTTACTCATATAGGCTATAGACATGTGCTAGATAATATATATTATTACAATTTTATATATAGACATGTGCTAGATAATATATATTATTACAATTTTATTTATGTTAATTTTTTTTTAGTGTATAATGCTATTGTGTTATTATTTAATTGTAATATTATTATTGTGTTTTCTTTATGTACTTGTAATGTTATTGCTATTGTGTTATTACTTAATTGTAATATTATTGTGTTTTCTTTATGTAATTGTAATGTTAATGTTTTTAGTGTATAATGCTATTGTGTTATTATTTAATTGTAATATTTTTATTGTGTTTTCTTTATGTAATTGTAATGTTATTGCTGTTTCTGTTTATTTTTATTTTATGTTTATTTTTCTTTACACTAGTACCAATTATTACTTTATTGTAACGGACTGTCACAGCACGTACGGCTTACTGCCCGTGCGACCCACATTTGTAAATAATATTGTAAATATCTTACTTTTTGTCTAATAAAGTCCTACTACTACTACTACAATTTTATTTATTTTGAATATTAAAAAGCGAACTGTCAAGGGAGGCCAAAGCTCGATTGAGCCAATCAGCCATTAGATGAATGAAAAAAGCGAACTACATTTTCTTACACACATTAACAGTCATTTGACCCATGAAAGCGCAGTCTATGTATCTGGTTTGTTTACATTACAACTGGAACCTATCTCGGAAGAGGTATAACCACAATATGATAGGCCTACAGTACTCAATTACTTAATAATTTATCGTTAATGAATCTGAGATTAAAAACATTTCTCAGCTGTTTATAAGAACTTTAGGAAAAAATGGAATGGCAGTATTTTTATTTTGGAAATTGTATTCTTGAAATTACTGAAGGCGTCCACAATATTTAATCTTGATGGTTTATCAATTTAGACATGGCTTCTCCCGTGTTCTAGTATGAAGAAGATGAGGATTTGTCATGCGTTTTAGCATTACTGTAATGTGTAGGGACTAATATGGGGGCGGAATATGATACTTAACAGTAAGTGCCGTGACATTACGGTCCATGGGACATAATACAAGTCTGACATATCAACATCAAATTTCTCTGTAATAACGTATCAAACAACATGAATTTCTGACACACTAAGCGTATGTCTCAACAATTTATCAAAGTTTTTATAATAGTTCTTTTCCATTCTGTAAAAAGCCCATAGAGTCAATATGAGCTACAACTCCACTGTTTCGTCAGCGGTATCCAAAATATTCAACAAATGCTTTTAATGAGACAAATATTTAAAAAATCAATAAATCATACACTTATTAAATATACATATCACAATAAAAATATCGAGGAAACTAGTTTTGATGGTAAGGTGAGCGTCTAAAATTTTCATTTGAGAAATCTCTAATTTCAAAACCCATGGCAGAACAACCTAACTTCTTGGTTTTCTTAAATCAAGAAGACAAATGGTGGTTTGAAATCTTATCGTAAGGCTTATTTGGCACAATTATTTATTAACACAATTAAAATGTTAATTGATTAGCTTTTATTCAAGTACATAACAAAACAACATTAGAATTGTAAACAATGATTACAAATGCAATGTGATCTTAGATGATATAAGGTTTACAAATAATAATTGATAAAGAGAACGAATTAAACACATTCCTTTTTACACGCTTTATATTAGCTTGACCTGTATCCATCTATGTAACGGAATCTTTCAACGCGATTTTCACCCTCTTAAAACCATTGGATCGACTTGAAACTGTCTATACTTGTAGAGGACCCGTGACAATACAGTAATTTCATATTTATTTTCTAAAATCCTGGCCATAACCATCAGAAAATCAAAAAAAGTGTTTTTGTATCAATGTAACGGAATCTTTCAACGCGATTTTCACCCACTTAGAAACATTGCATCGACTTCAAACTTTGTATACTTGTAGAGGACCCGTGACAACACAATAAGTTCATACTTATTTTCTAAAATCCTGGCCATAATCATCAGAAAATAAAAAAAGTGTTTTTATATCAATGTAACGGAATCTTTCAACGCGATTTTCACCCACTTAGAAACATTGCATCGACTTGAGACTTTGTATACTTGTAGAGGACCCGTGACAATACAATAATTTCATATTTATTTTCTAAAATCCTGGCCATAATCATCAGAAAATAAAAAAAAAGTGTTTTTGTATCAATGTAACGGAATCTTTCAACGCGATTTTCACCCACTTAGAAACATTGGATCTACTTGAAACTTTATATACGCGTAGAGGAGCCGTGACAATACAATAATTTCATATTTTGTTTCTAAAATCCTGGCCAGAATCATCCGAAAATCAAAAAAAAAAATGAAAACTGGTATAATAGGTTGCGGACTTGTCGAGTTTTTAGTCAATCGTTGTAAGAGCTCAGTTGGTAGAGCAGTGAACTCTTGGTGGTATATAATTTCAGTAATCCATACGTTGCTGGTTCAAATTCGGCTGGGAGGGTTTTTTTATAGAAGAGTATTACTTTTAGCTCACACTACAATAGTATGGAATTTAAAGATATTTACATTTTTATCTTATTCTGTAAAATATTAAAACTAAAAAATAAAAAATAAATAATAGTTTTAAAAAACTAAATGAACACGCTTCATTAGAAAACTAAAAAATGAAAAATAATTTTAATTTCCAATACGCTTGGGATAAAATAAAGTGGTCAACAAAAAAATCATCTCCAACACATATAGAATAAAATTAGAGTTATCAAGAAAAATGAAATAATTTTACCATCAAAAGCGTGGGGTGCTCTATATCAATTAATATATTTGATTCCCATAAGGAAAATTTTCTATAGGATCGTAACAGGCCTTGGCCTAATACTTGGAAGGAAGAAGAAGAAGAAGATAATGAACAGATATTGGTAAAAGTAAGCTCTCTAAGAAGAAAATGTAAAAATCATAAAAAGCACCCCACGCTTTTGATGGTAAAATTATTTTCTTTTTGTTGATAACTCTAATTTTATTCTATATGTGTTGGAGATGATTTTTTTGTTGACCACTTTATTTTATCCCAAGCGTATTGGAAATTAAAATTATTTTTCATTTTTTAGTTTTCTAATAAAGCGTGTTCATTTAGTTTTTTAAAACTATTATTTTGTTTTCATTAACATCACATAGTAAGGAGATTCGTAAATATTACGTTATTTCAAAGTAGGGTATATATCAATAAAACTAAATATATGGTCACAACCAGAAATGGAAATAGACAGTTATTGACAAATGAGAGACCTATACTAAATTATACAGTGTATGTAGCTTCTTTTCATCCATTGCAGTTACGAGTTCCGTGGGGTATTAGGAGGGTAAGACTATTATTTAAAAAATTAGCATGAGATGCCAGCCAGGTTGTCAGCCCTACATGACGCCCGCCTGTATCCCTGAACACGCGTGCGTCTGATACTAATTTCATTTAAAGGCTGAGACAAACCCATGACCATAGTACCGTCAGAACGTTTCGGCCAGTTTAAAAATACTGATCCTATCAAGACTCGAACCCTCGACCATCCGATTTGTCACATTTCGGCTTAACCAATTATGCTACGACGGGCGCGGCGTGAATGACATAGAAAATAAATATACAGTATTATTTTCCTTGGGGGTACACAGTACAAACTAGGCCTAACATTAAAACATACAAAATGATTTTCTAAACATATATATATATATATATATCCATCCATAGTAATTCTGCCCGAAGGCAGGTCCTTCATTGCAATCATAGCATTCTCATGCTATGCTTGCAGCTTTACTAGGGAATTGTGTAGGTGTGGTAGCTTCCCGTTGCTTTCCACGCCGGTGAAGGATGATGATGATAATGGTAAGGATGATGATATGGATGATGGCCATATGATTTCGGGGACCGTTTGGGCCTTAAAGTTTTCCTGACATTTGTCTTACAGGTGAGGAAAAACCCCGATAAAAATCTCACCCAGAAATCTGCCCCGACCGGGGATCGAACCCGGACCCGCTGCGTGACAAGGCAGCACGCTACCTCGAGACCACAGCGGTGGACAATATATATATATATATATATATATATATATATATATATATATATGTTAAGAAGGGTTTTAATCAAGGGTTTATTTTGGGTTCCGATATGAATAAAGGATCGAATAGATTAATATTATTATGGATTTGGTTGACCGATGGGATTATCTCAGAGAAAATAGAGAGGAGTTTATGGCGATTTAAATTACCTACCAGATTGAGTACAGAACTTCAAAGATTTATTAGATTATATTCGATAGTAATATGACACTTTATTTTAAAGTCGACCTGCAAGTTATGAAATTCATCCAGGCTTCACTTGATTAAAATTATCTTTCCGATATAGGGGGTGATTCACAATAAGTATTACAGACTTCTAGGGGTTGTAGAAGGGACTTAGTAGATAAAGTTTTGATAAGGAAACCATGTCCGGAAACGTACCATTTTGATGTAAAATAAGTTTGAAGATCGGAACACAATGGACTGATACCGCGTGTCTTGTGTTTCAGCATAAGCATTACAGACTTTTAGGGGTTGTATTTATTACAAGTGTGGTTTCACGTGGCGACCCTGTTGTTCGTTGCACAAAGTGTACCTGCGACGCATGATTTCATACACACATCCTACAATACCTGGTGTGCGCTCAATAATTTCTACTGTCGCCAGAATTCGAGCAAGATCTTCCTCCGACTCGATAGGTGTAGTACAACCCCTAGAAGTCTCTCACTCACTCACTGGCACTATCGAACCCGTAGGTTCATGGCCCCGCGGACATAAGCTCTCCATACATCCCTATCCTGAGCTTATGCTTTCCAACCATTCTCTGTATAATCTACTTCCCTCAAATCATAATTAATGTATCTAATTCCCACGTTAATATCTCTAGTGCCCCACTATTGTATAAAGTCCTAACATTCCATGTTCTAGGAACATGTCCCTGTGTTTGAGCCTTTGTCATGGGTTCCCTGAAGTAGTCCCCGCCCGGAGAACCGAATGTGGGACTATTTGACTTCCGGAAAATTTTACCCCAGTTGAACCCATGTCCGCATTTCTTGACGGTTGTATTTTTACGGTGAAAGATCGTCACTCTTTCGACCAAGGTACATTTTTCGTCTGGCTTATCACCTTCGACCAGTTCGGCATGGGTGACCCTATCGGCAGCAATGCTACCGCCGGCATAGCTCTCAGGATCCTTTAAGCACGCAAGCCACTCCACCCCTAGAAGTCTGTAATAATTATTCTGAAACAAAAGACATATGATATCAGCTCATTATGTTTCGATCTTCAAACTTATTTTAACCGAAATTATACGTTTCTGGACATGGGTTCCTTATCGAAGTATTACTAAGTCCCCTCTAAAACCGCTAGAAGTCTGTAATACTTATTGCGAATCGCCCTGTATTACGGGCTCAAATTCCTGACCAAATAAACAGCTTGAAACTAAGTTTCATTTGTAGATAACGATACATACTGTATATTATATAGTCCCGTTGGGGTCAGGATTTTTAAACTGACCCAAATCCACTGGCGGCACTATGGCCCTGGGGTCGACTCAGCCTCTAACTGAAATGAGTACCAGACGCTTGTTCTGGGGGTAAAGGCGGCCGTCACGCAGGGTTGACAACCCGGCTGACATAAAGTGCCGATTGTCTAGAAAAAGTGGGAGCCTTAACCTCCTACTACCCCAAGGGCCTCCAGGTCTGTTGTGGGATCACTTTACTTTTTTACTGTATATTATATAGCTTTTTTTTTGTAGTTCACACATTTACATTTTAATTTTGTGTTGTATTAACGATTTGTGGTCGACGAATCAATAGTAAGACGATGACTTCATAAGTTGATGTTATCGGTACAACTGTGACTTTGTAAGAGATGTTAACACTCCCGAGATGACTACAAAGAAATGTTATCGTTCTGGCGATGACTTTCAAATAAGAATTTTTAGTAACTTTACTTAACATGAAGACTTCGGGTTCGCGTCTTGTGAGCGTGTTCATTACTTGCTGGCGTCACAAAATGTTATAACAGTAATTTCAATTGGCGACCCGCCATTTGGTGGGGTTTACAACCTTACTTGTACAACGTTCCCGAACTAATATCTCACAGGGCCTAAATATATTTTCCTCTTTATGTCGGCATTTAGTTCAAAGCTCATAAATCTAAGTAGTTTTCCACTTTCAAAGGGCTTAAATCTTAATAATTTTCACTAAATACGGCGTAGAAAGGATTTTCCCACATGAACTCAGGATATTCCAGGTCGTAAATTTCACTAAGATTCACTTACTACAAAACCATTCCTATTTATACGCAAAGAGACCATTGTATTTCATTTAAACTTAATTATTTAACTTCTTTCAGAAAAGTACTAAACAATATGCGGGGCGGTCTTTGACTCCAGAACAAAATTTTCTCTGCCTGTGATCTACCACCGCCGGGAGTAAAAAGTCATTACCTCTTACTGACAAATATAAATTTCCAATCATTTATCTTTAGGGATATTTAATTTATATTCCCTGCCTTGTCGAATTTGTAGTCTCCTTATTTAGAGCTTTAATTTAAACACAAAGAAACCATGTCTGAGAATACAGTATATAATTTTATAAACTACTAGACAATACCCTGCGTTCGTTGCTAGGCCTAAATAAATGAAAATTAAGGGTGCTTTTATGTTAGCTAAATAAGTCTTCTTCTTCACGGTTTAGGCCTATTTACTAGCCTGTTTCGGCTCCAAATTGCTGCTCTTTCCATCTTTTGGTTGAATAAGTGAAAGGAAAAATAATTATAAATTTATATTTTTTAGATATCCCGTGCTGATTACCTGGCGTTGCCCGGGACTCTACTTATCCCAATCTTCTTGACATACATGAGCTGAAATACGAAAAATTAATGTGTTTTATGTTTAGTTAAATAAGTGAGGGGAAAAATGTATATCGTAATTATTTTTAGATATCTCGTGCTGTTTACCCGGCGTTGTCGGGAATCTACTCATTCCGATCTTCTTGGCATAAATGAGCTGAAAGACGAAAATTAATGTATTTCTTATGATTAGTTGAATAAGTAAAGTGAAAAATATTATAAATGTATATTGTGATTATGTTAAGATTCCCCGTGATGATTACCCGGTGTTGCCCGGGAATCTACTTATCTAGATCTTCTTGGCATAAATGAGCTAAAAGACAAAATTCGTTATTGTGAGTTATCCGTAAAAGAATACCCTCCATGTGCTGCTATGCTTGCACAGGAATCTACGTACTTGTCTCGATCTTCTTGGCATCAAATACAGACAAAAATTGTTACAGTGAGTTATCCGTAAGAGATAAACATATGCTGTCAGGGAGTTTTTTCTAGAGATTTTTGAGATATTCAATTCTGTGTACATTAATTTTGTGTATTTGTTATACCAATAATAACAATAAAATCATAATTATAGATGTAAAAAGACTACCAAAATAATTTACCCGAAATGGTTTAGGCAGCGTAAGCCATGTAAGCGCGTCCAATGAGCTACTTTTTCACGTTTCCCACTACAAAGGGCGATTTTTAAGGGTGCAGGAGTTGAGTATCACAACTCTCTTATAGCGTATGTTCATCCCGGGAATCTCCTGAACATTTTTCAAAAAGCATTATTATAATCGGATCAACTGTATGGCCGCGCATGAAGTACAAACAAACAAACATTCATTTTTATATATTAGATATCAACTAACCAAGATTTTTAAAATACGTTACGAAACTCCGTTGAGGTCACTGTGTTAAAGTTTTAAGAAATGTAAAACAGTTTTATAACTGTTTTACATTTCTTGAGACTATATTAACTAATATTAGGCTATTTTATATACGTATTTATATTTAAAAGAGCGGATATGATTTCGTGTTACAATATACAATAAAAACATTTTCAACAATTTTCGATGTTGTTTTTAAAAGCAAAGTGAACTGAAAAATTGGATCTGAAAAATGTTATTGTCCATCCTTGGACCAAAATTGATACTATGATTAAAAGCTACAGTTGAGTTATCTTCAGATTTTGCCAAACGTAATTTTAGACCTTTTATTTTATATTTGTGCGAATATAAAATATATTTTAGGATTAGGATTAGTCCATTAATATCCCGGTGTGGGCAAGGTTCTCCTGTTACAGGGTGGCTTATAGAGAGTGCCTCGAACCAGTCATTCCCGTGGCACTAAGGATTTCTTCACACATCTCTCAATGTTTATAGATTTTCTCCACATTTGCCTGTCTGCTGCTATTCTAGACCACACGCTCCCTAGTTGACACTTGAAAACATCGTACCATCGCATCCTTTGCCTCCCTATACCCATATTCCCTGACCTAGGTTAACACACGACCACTGTGTATGGCAATTTTTTGGGGTCCATTCTGAGAACATTTCTTCCCTAACTTCTATATATATATATATATATATATATATATATATATATATATATATATATATATATATATTTATTTATTTATTTATATTTCTGTGTTCGCTGCATTTTCAGATTCGTTGACCTGTGGATGTCTTCGTTTTTTATCCGGTCTCTTCGCGTGATGTTTAGTAGCTTCCGCTCCATTTCCTCTGGCAGATTTATATTGTGGTTATTTATTTATTTATTTATTTATAGCGACCATGACTGCGATCCGTACAGTAGCACTGGCAATACACACATTTAATACGAATAAATTAAAGGAATTCTGAGATTCTCAAAGAATTACAAACAGAATCAGTCATGGAATACGTACAAAAATACAGAAACAACTGGAAATCTCACGTAAGAAGAATGAGCAGAACAAGAATACCACGTCAGATCTTAAATTACCAGCCACCAGGCAAGAGATCTTTGGGCAGACCCTTCAAACGTTGGATTGAGACCGTAACAGACCACTAGGTCTATCACATGAAAGGAAGAAGAAGAAGAAAAAATTGTGAACGGAAATATAACGTAAATTGTATTATCTTTTTTTAGTAAATGAACTTATTTTACAGTTCATGTGCCTATAAAAATGTAGTACCTATCCTTCGTATTAAAATTCTCAACATTTGGAAATAAAATATAAATGATGATTTCATTAAGAGGGTAAATACGCAAAAGAACAAAGATTAAGTCACATAATAAAATGAAAAAGGAGAGTTAAATAGAAGACAATAGCATTCATATTTGCATTATGTGGTGTGAAACTGTTGCTGAGAAAGGAAAAGGGAATAGTTTTTAATGAAGAGAACACAGTGAGAGTGAGAAGTCAATTAAGAGGCGAGGTGGCTGCCGCAACACATCCATCAGATGGTGCCAGATGTTACAAAACCTCTACCCGCACTCAGTACTGACCTCTACAGTAATATTCTAAGAACTGATATTTTCCCAAAATATATTTTTTTTTATTCTACAAAATTGCTCTGTAGCTTAATCCATGCATAATAATCGTCTATCCTCTCTTTTAAATTCAATTATGGAATTCTGAGTGAAATTTCCTTCTAAAAACTGCATATAAATATTAATAATAATAATAATAATAATATTAATAATAATAATAATAAATGATAATGATAATAATAATATTAATATTTTTTTTAATTAGAGACATTCTACAATACAGTGTTTCTCCTTCAACCCAAAGTGATTTGTCGCCACAGGTTCCTGTCTAGAGCATCTTCTTCCCTCAGATCTCTAGCTTCCATACTTCTCCTCACTCCATCCATCCATCCATCCATCCATCCATCCATCCAACGTTCTCTAGGTCTGCCTCTTCCACTTATTCCATTAGCTTTCCAATTAAGGATCTTCTTTGGTATTCTCTCTTCTTGCATTCTTATTAGATGTCCATACCATTTCAAACGTTTTTCTTCTATTTTTTCCAATGATTTTTTTTTTCAACTTGCATAATTTCCCTTATTGTGCTGTTTCTGACCTTATCCCTTCTTGAAATTCTTGTCGATCGCCTCCAAAAATGCATTTATACTGCTAACAGCTTATTGGCTTGTTTTCTACTTACTGTCCAGGCTTCGGACCCATGTAATAAAAATAGTAATAATAATAATTCTGTATTCGCGGCATATTTATGGAACATATCCCCAGCGAATAGGGAGCTTTTAATATATATATATATATACATTCTTCTATTATTATTATTATTATTATTATTATTATTATTTATTATTATTATAAAATAGAATGTATATAGAGTAAAAGCTCCTTATGTTCCGCAAACGTGCCGCGAATACAGAAACCGTGAATCTGGAATGGTAATTTGTATTGGTATATAGGGGATACGTTTCAAGGTTATAAAATAAAAATTATCAAAACAAAATCAATGTAATGAGAGATTTTGAACAATTTCTATTAATTATTATTATCAGGCCTAGGCAAGGGCTTAAAGAACTTTTTCCTGTTTTTTTCCGCTTTTAAAAGGTCTTTCAATTCAGATTGATATTCAGTGA
This sequence comes from Diploptera punctata, assembly GCA_030220185.1. Classification (NCBI taxonomy): domain Eukaryota; kingdom Metazoa; phylum Arthropoda; class Insecta; order Blattodea; family Blaberidae; genus Diploptera; species Diploptera punctata. The sequence continues at coordinate 4,811,398 of JASPKZ010000043.1, read as the reverse complement.
CAGAATTCCTTATTTTATTTTCGTATTTCTTGATGAATCGTCCAGTTGATTCATTAATATTGAAACACCATCATATGGATGCAAACGACTCAACAACGTGTAAACGGTCAAGCATTTATATTTTTACTTTAAGCGGTAACACTACTTTTTTCTGCTTTGGAACTATTTTTTCCCCCTTTTAGTCGACATTATAAATTGGGAACAAAGCAGAAGAGACATTGTTATTCAATAAAAAATATTGCAATGAATGGAAAGCTGAAACAATGAAACGCCGATCGTGGCGATGGCGGCATTTATCAACGGGCATAACGGCACGTGAAATACGGCGGCGGCTTTTAACAACGGACTTTAGGCGTAGGTGACAATAACGTTTGTTTTACTTTGATATTTATTTGTCCATTTAGTGTAAATCACTCTTTGTAAAAGTCGCCATGACACGTGCTTGGAGTAAAAAAATTTCGATGCTTTAATAATAATACCCTTCTAATTTACCGACTGGATCCACGAATAAAGAAATGTTTAGCCGCGAATACAGGAACCGTTTCGCAATTTTTAACCCGCGAATAACGGAACCGTGAATAAGGAGCTTTTGATGTATATACTGCACGGTGCGACAGGCCTAACAGGCCTATCAGCCAGTTTCTGGCCTACTATAAATAAGAATTTAAATTATGAAATTAATCAATAGTATTATTAATACTATACACCCACATGCGTTAATCAGAAAAATGGACGATTTTCTAGCCAATATAGGGATGACATGTGGTCAGCATGTTGATCCCTCAGCCGTTATAGCTGGTTATCTCAACCTGGATATATATACTTTTGATAGAAAGAAATTACAATATATAAATATGAATTTAGACTCAAATTATGATAACAATTGTAAGGTAGTAGGCCTATATTTATTTCTGAAGTACTCGCAGGATATTTTGAGTCTTATAAGCTACTTTAACAATATTGTTTATGATCTATTTTAAATAGTGCATTTTTTTTTGTATGTGATATGTGCGAATAACTCATTTATGAAAATATTCACTCGCATCATAAAACATAGATTAGATAGAGAATGCAAATATATGGAAGAACTAAGTGGGTTCACTGCAGGCAAATCATGCACTGATAATATATTCATACTGAGACAGGTATTAGAGAAATGCCGAGAGAAATTGCAGTCAGTAGATTTGATCTTTATTGATTTGTTAAAGGCGTATGTTAGTGTACCCAGAATCTTGCTATGGAAAGCCCTAGAAGAGACGAATATAAATGGCAAAGCAATTAGTATTATAAGATCATTATACTCGGAGAACAAATGCCAAATTAAGATGGGAAACAGACTTTCAGAAAAATTCCAAACATCAAAAGTTCTACTACAAGGATGTTGCTTGTCATCAAGTTGTTCAAAATATATATTAATAACTGTACAAAGAATTGGTCAAGACACTGGAAGTATTTGGGAATTCAATAGAAGATAATTAATACCTCCACCTTTTACTATTCGCAGATGATCAAGTGGTGATTGCTCAGGATCCATATGATGCATCTTTCATGTTAAGAAAATTAGAGATAGAAAACAAAAAAGGGGGAATACAGATTAATTATAATAAAACAGGATATCTTTAATTGGATACAACAGATGTGCTAAAATGCAATTCAGGAAGAATACGTAATGTTAAACATTTTGAATATTTAGGATCTATTTTAGATAAAAATGAGAATTCTACTACAGAAATTGAAAGAAGAATAACTGATGGAAGAAGAATCATTGGTATTTTGAACTCAGTGCTTTAGAATAGAAATATAATATACAGAAGGAAGAAAACGATATTTCAAGTCATGTTCCAAAGCATTTTATTATATGGGTCCGAACAACCGGAACAGTAAGTAGAAAACAAGTCAACAAGCTGATAGCAATAGAAACGGATTTTTGGAGGCGATCGACAAGAATTTCAAGAATGGATAAAGTCAGATACAGCACAATAAGGGAAATTATGCAAGTTGAAAAAAAAATTAGGAAAAATATAAGAAAAACGTTTAAAGAGAATACCAAAGAAGACCTTGGTTCTAAAGCTAATGGATGAAGTGGAAGAGGCAAATCTAGAGAACGTCGGATAGATGGAGTGAGGAAAATTATGGAAGCAAGAGATTTGAGGGAAGAAGATGCTTTAGACAGGAACCTCTGGTGACAAATCACTTTAGGTTGAAGGACAAACACTGTATTGTTGAATAATCCCAATAAAAAATTGTCAATATTTAAACCAAATATTTAAACAAGTCTGAGTTATTCAGTGATACTGATACATTCTCATCAATGAATATTAAGGACGCGGGTACAATAATTGCAGCCCAGTCTTTGGATCCAAGTTTCTAGATCATATAAAAGGTTGTTGTGCAATGGAGGCGAGTTTTTTTTTTAATGTCATCAAGCATTTTTTTATTTTGCTGTCCAATAGACTTAGAATTTCTTGCCTGAGTGGTTCGTCTTTATTCAGCTGGTTTCATGTCAAGAGATGTTCCTTGTAGAGTACTTCACTAGCATTGGCTTAGTTAAACATTCCTGCTTTATGGGGAAGGGTTTGTTAAGTACTGATGGCCAATGAAGATTTCCTTGGCATTGTCTGGAGGTATTGAATTAAATTCGGGCTTTAAGAAATCGAACAATAAAGTTTTGAAATATTGAAAATATGAAGAGCTTTTATGTGTTAAATAAAAGAGAAGGGAAGTATGCTGTGACATCTATCACAGTTTTGCAGAACTTTCTGACATAAAAATTTGAAACTCGGTTTTTATTGTGAACATAAGTTTTTAATTCAACTTTTTTTAAACAGAGAAACAAAGTTGGCAATGCTATAAAGGACGAGATTTCTTTTCTATTGATATCTAAAATTCGGTGATTTTATCTTTTAGACGATTTTGTAATATTAATTTTTTCCCCCTCTGTTTACTTCTTTTTTTTTTTACAATAAAATGAATTCAGAATTCTCCGTCGCCATGCTGTAGTCGGTAGAGTGTCCCCTCACTTCCACTCCGGCACTCTAGATTCGATTCCTGGCGGGGGATTCCAAGCCTCCATCATGGGTTTGAAAAGAGTTGAAGAATGGCTAGTTTACAGTTAAGGATCCATTGGGCATAGAAAGCTATGAATGTACCTTGGATTTGATTATGGTCCCTTCACTTGTACTGTCATGGTCCGAAAATCCTAGGAGATCCGCTATTGATTTTTTTATTGTGCGATTGAGAGTTCCTACTTTTTAACCCTTAAATTGGCAAAACACAAATTTCTTCTGTTAGTTATTGGAATGTGGCGGACCGCAGTGAAAACGGAATCTTGTATAACTGTTATTACTAGGTATATTGTGTAATTACACACATATTTAAGTGGTTTCTTTTTGCTCGTTTTCTTCTGATTTATTTATAATATTACATTAATTGAACCAACTGATGTATCCAAAAGGATACTTTAAGAAATTAAGGCTTAACAGCAACCCACCCTATCCATTGAATTGTTAAGCCCCATGTAAGTTCTTCTTCTTAACTAGTCCAATAGTCCAGGTATGCTCTCGCTTTCTCTATAGCTCTCCTCCATTCATCCCTGTCCCTCTACAGCTGCCTCCATTTTTTTTTTTTCATTTTTGCCCTCTGCAGATCATGCCACACACAATTCCACCACCTTAATCTCGATCGACCCCTTGATCTTCTTCCCTCCAGATATATGTTAAAAAGAATTTAACTTTGCTATTAACTTCCATTCAATTCACATGCCCCAGCCATCTCAACCCTGACAGTTTGATACAGGCTTATGTTAAGTCTACTTGCTTTTACAGTTCATACATTTCACGATAATATCTGCTAGGTGTTAATTCCTATAAAAGGAAGAAGGATAAAATAATGAAAATAACAAAAAAGAATTCTAAAGAAACCCAGGAAGTAAGAGAACAAACTAAAATCCTCTTACTCAGAAATCAGGAATTGAGATTCCTACAATGCGAAATGTATGTAATCCATATAAAAGACTCACGTCTTGTAGTCAGGGCCGTTTAGTTGAATGATTAAAAATGAAACAGGTTGAGAAAACCAGCTACAACATCTGGGACATCGACTTGCTGACCATATGTCACTCCTATACTGGATGGATGATCGTTCACATCTGTGATTGACATATGTGGATATGAGGCCAGCACCAGGATAATAGGTCAAGAGTCTTATAGGCCTGTCGCATTATAGAGAGATGGAGAGAGAGGAGGGGAGAGAAATATCAGTGAAGATCATGTTAGGAAATAAGGGAATATTCAACACCTTAATATGATACACTTACAGATCAGATATATAAAAAATTGTGACAAAGAATAAATTGAAGAAAAAAAATGAGATATGGCTCAACCGAACAATTTGGAGCAGATAGATGAGTTTGTGATTCATATTCAGGTAGTCACGGGTTCAGATTATGAAGACAATCGACCTAAATGATGTTCTCTTGGTATACCTTAATCGTGGAAGTGTATGCTGGGTTTAATTTCATTACCATGAATTATTATTATTATTATTATTATTATTATTATTATTATTATTATTATTATTATTATTATTATTATTATTATTATTATTATTATTGCAGGTTTTAAAAAATAGAAGAAAAGCGTTTGGAATGATATGGACGCCTCATAAGAATATAAGAAGACAGAATACCACAGAAGATTGACTTGAAAGGTAATGAAAGAAGTGGAAGAGGCATAGGCCTACCTAGAGAACGTTAGATAGATGGAGTGAGGAGAATTATGGAAGCTAGAGATCTGAAGGAAGATGATGCTTTCGGCAGAAACCTCTGGTGACAAATCATTTTGGGTTGAAGAAGAAACACTGTATTGTGGAATATTCCTAATAAAAATTATTATTATTATTATTATTATTATTATTATTATTATTATTATTATTATTCATATTTCTTTAAAAAATTAACCCACTAGTTAGTTCAAACGGTAGGGCTCGTACACCTTGAAGTATTGGTTATGAGTTAAAATCACTATGTCGACTAACCTGTTTTTTTTTCATGATTTTATAACCATTAAAACAAATCCTAGGTTCGAATATCATCCTCACGTTCCTTTTCTCCATTAATTTTCATTTTACAATACTTTTCGCTATTTTTACCGTATACCTCCTTTTGTAGACCTCACATCCTTCCATGGGATTTAATACTCAATTCTCTGCACCGGTCGCCTGTAAGGCATGGAACACACTAGATTGATAAACAGTGACAGGCATCCCTGAACGTGTGGTTACTAACATACCAGAATCACAACCGAAGACAATACAAGACGACTAGTCGAGAATCGACCAGTAGCCGAAGCAGGGACTCTAGTATCACATGACGATGGTCTCACAATTAATTAAAATGTAGTTCCAGTTGGATTTCCTCAAATAGTACACTAAATCAGAAAAGAATCGATATAGATACGTACAGGTAGAGGTAGTTAGTATATTATATAATTTAATGACGCTCTTAACATTTCAGACTATTAACTCGCAATTCAAATCTGGACGTGAAAATGCCTAATAAATTCTACTCAGATGCTTCTTATTTCAGGCTTGACAATATTTTACGTTCTGTAAATGTAAGCTACTACACGGGACCCCGGCTTTATTTTCCTTCTGAAGCAAGCCATACTCAAGATTTTTACGCCCATAAAATTCATCGACTTTGGTAGGAATTGAACCCGCATACCTTAGAGCCAGAGGCGTGTACTCCAAGAGTATCGTAGACCCATTATGACCAGCAGAAGATGTTTGAACTTTCCAAAATAAACTACACTTAAAATAAAATAACCATATACAGGACTATTCAAAAAGAAGGAACATACTTCAAACATTTATTTCTTCCAAAGTATAAAAAATATAAACAAAATTCCAACGTTCCTAAAAAGAGAAAAGTTCAAATTTCACTATTTTATGCGTTCAATATGAGCACTTTGTGTTACACGACAAATATCAAAAAGCTGGCTCATTTCTTGCCACACACGATTCAGCAGGTCTCTAGTTACCAAATTCACAGCTTCGACAATTCAATATCACAGATTACCAAAAGTGTCAGGCAAAGGAGGGATAAAAACACGGTCTTATACGTAAAACCCACAGATAAAAATCACAAGGGGTTAGGTCTGGTGACCTGGGAGGCCACCGGCGATGAAATTGATCTTCTGCTACTCATTCTCCAATCCAACGTCCTGGAATTGTTATTCAGGTAACGTCGGATGTGGTTAGAGAAATGCGGCCGTGATTGGAACTTCAAATTTTTCTATTTCTAGGAACGTTGGAATTGTGTTTCTATTTTTGTAGTTTGCAAGAAATAAATGTTTGAAGTCTGTTCCTTCTTTTTGAATAGCCTTATATTTACAAAACATGATTCTACACAATATATCAATAAACATAATCCCAAAAGCATAATTCATATAGGCCTACAACCCAAAGGTAATAGAAATTGGGAAGACCTAGAAGAGATGGTCTCAACACATTCCAGCTGCCACTGGTTAAAGCCCAAACCATAATAATATTATCATGGTATTTTGGTCAGAACTCTGACTATAATTCATGAGGTCCCGGGTTCAATTTCCGCCCAGATAACAGGAATTTTTCCCTAAAAGGGAATTATTTCTGTGATCGCCCATTATCTGAAATTAGGTTAAGTTTTAGTCTAAGGACTCTCCTGGTGCTTCTCTATCATTTAACGCCTATCATATCGAGATAATATGCTTCTACTTTCCAGGCACCCCAAACTCAGCCAATAGTACGAGAGAATGTCAGAAATGTCGTAAGATAACCCGGTGGTGTTGGTCAACAGCAATAATTATATTAATAATATTAATTACTATTATTATTAATCGGCCGCGACGGACTAGTGGTTATGCTCCTTGCCTCTGGTCCAGAGGGTCGCGGGTTCAAACCCGACCGGGGTCGATGGATTTCTTTAGGACGGAAAAATTCAAAGAGGAAATCCTCCGGGAGGGACTTTAAGCCGTGGGTCTCGAGTCTGAAGATTTTCAGGCTCGAAAAAAAATCCTTAAGCCTGAATGAAAAGACATCTAAGCAAAATTTACCGAATTTTCCCGTCCTAGTACTACCTTGGTTTCCTAGATGTCAGTATGAGGCGGAACGCTGACCACGGACCACTCAAAATGACATCTATACGAAAACAAGTGTAACTAAATTAGTATCAAATTCTTCCATGTAGGGGGAGAGTGCCTAAATCTCTGTAAAGGGAAACATAGGCTTACAATACAATACAATACTATTATTATTATATTAATACATAATAATACTGCCATTCTAAAACAAAAATACACATCTCAAGATCTTTAAACGTTGGTACATGATCAATTTGTTAAATCGTATTACGCACCAATTTGTTTATCGCAATATTGTTTTATTACATATATAGTATTATAAATAATATGCACCATTTTAATTAATAGTAGCAATACTTATGTCAGAATGTTAAACAATTTCGGAAATAATGATACTGATATTTTGCTTAGGATGTTAATACAATTTGATTTATAATTAATTAGTTTTTATCGTGACTATCCGTAGAGATGCGACTATTCAGCTTTGTAAATAGGTAGAGTCACTATGGTAAGAAAAACTGAAACATAAAAACAGTTTTGGCACGTCCGTTTGGCTAAGGACGGCAGAACAGACAGGTAGATCCATCTTCGTCTCACTTGGGACATTAATTCTTCCCTAGTGGGAAGTTTCTCAACCAGTGAAATTTAGTTACGCTTATTTCCTATAGATGTCAGCGAGGAACATGTGGTTAGTACATCGCCCCGAGGAGGGGTAGAAAACCAAAATATTGCTTGGATAAATAAGATGGAATAAATTTTGCTAGAACTTTTTTTATTCAGACTTAAGGTTCAGACTCGGGACCCACTACTCCCTTGAGGAGAACATGTCCCTTGGATTTTTCCACACATTCTACTATAAAGACTATATTTACCTAAAATTCCAAGATATTACATGACCAGAGAGGTTTAAACATCTCAAAATTAAACAAAAACAAAAATAATAAGGGTTGAACATCCAGCCAGCTACGTGTTCGAGCATCTCAAAATAAACATTATGTATGAATAGTCCACCGCTGTGGCCTCGAGGTAGCGTGCTACCTTGTCTCGCAGCGGACACGGGTTCAATTCCCAGTCGGGACAAGCTTCCTGGGTGAGGATTTTTTCGGGGTTGTTCCTCACCTGTAAGACAAAGTTCAAGAATCTTTGAGGCCCAAATGGTTCCCGAACATCATCTGGCCGTTATCATCATTATCATCCCCGATGTGGAAAGCAACGGGAAGCTACCACACCTATAATTCCCCAGTGAAGCTGCAAAGCATAACATGAAAATGTTATGATTGCAGTGAAAGATCTGCCCTTGGGCAGAACACTGAAAATTAAAAAACTGTACAAATAAATAATTGATCCGCAAAATTAACATTGATTGTTTGTTAACTGTAGATAATGGAAGATACAAAACGACATGTGAACAGAGGTTGGTGACGCACTGTAGCCGGAGGTCAAGAGAAGGACATACATGATAGATTGATAGAGCTGAAATGTAACCCAGCCACTTTCTTAACTTGATTGCATTTTTATCTTTAAACCCTGTTTCAACAGAATACCTTTCCCCTGCATTTCTCTTGCATTATTACTCATATATATGCAACATAAATATTTCTTCGTTATAATAAAAATGTATTATTTATTTTACTTAACTAGAAGTATTTACCCTATATTTTATAAAATGTAAGTCCATAAATTAGAAAAATATGTAAAAGTAGCAATTCTATATTTGAAATATGTCTAGGTCACCGCGAGCTACAGTAGAAGTCTAATTAGTGGAAAGTCCGTAACTACCAAAGTTTTCCTACGAAGTATGCAGCCCGCAAAGCCAACTCTTACACAAGTTCAAACAAACGATGAGAAGTACTAATTAACATGGGAATCAAAAGTAATTATAAAATTAAATAATGTTACACATGCATGATTGCACTGTCTAGATCTCCTAGTCAAGATTTTCTATATTTCGTCTCCAAATTATTTAGCCTCTCGCTTCTAGTATTTCGCCAATAGTTTAAACACACGATTACAACATCGTCTTCTTCTTCTTCTTCTTCCATATGCAGTATTGGGTGATGATGCCCGTTCTGCGACTACAAAAACTGATCTTTCCATCGGTTGAAGGGTCTTCCGAGGTCTCTTTTGCCGTTAGGGTTGAGGTGGTAAATCATCTTTGGTAAACGGGAATTTGACATTCTCTGGACGTGTTGGAACCATTTAATCTGATCGATTACAACATATTTTGCTTAATATACCTCAACAAGGACATCTCGCACTTTACATCATATGTTATACTATCTCCACTTCCCTTAACTGGAATTCCTTATCATCATCTTTTCTTCACGGATTAGGTCTTTGCCTGTTCCGATCTCACATCTGTTCAGCCCAGCGCTTTCTTGCTCTTCCTACCGATCTTCATCCTCCAGGATTAAACATAAGTGCTACCTTTGGTATCCTATCCTCTGTCATTCTTTGCAGATGTTCAATCCAATTGTACCTGTGTTCTTCTATTTGTTGAAGAAGTGGTTGTACTTTTAGTTCCTCTGTATATGTTTTTCTCTTGTACAACCTTTCACAGCCCGTAGGAATCTCATTTCCCCTGCCTGAATTTTACTTTTTCTCTTTTTCCTTCAGAACCCAGGCCTCACTTCCATTTTTCTCAAAATTTAACATATTTAATTATGTATAATTATCCCCAGTCGGGACAAGTTTCCTGAGTGAGGTTTTCCTCACCTGTAAGACAAAAGTCAGCAAACTTTACGGCCCAAACGGTATCCGAATATCGTCTAGCCATCATAATTATCATAAACTGACCAAACCTTCTGGCGGCACTATGGCCCTGGGGTCGACTCAGCATCTATCGGAAATGAGTACCAGACGCTTGTTCTGGGGGCTGACAACCCGGTTGACATTAAGTGTCGATTGTCAAGAAAAAGTGGGAGCCTTAACCTTCCACTGCCCCAAGGGCCTCCTGAGGCCTGTAGTGGGACTATTTTTCTTTATATTTGGCATGTTTAGTATGAATGTGTGTATGAATGGTGTGTTTCGTCTTAATGTTGTGTTGTTTTGGAAGAGGCCCTGGCAATGAGTTGATCACTCATTCAGCAGGCTCTCCACGTTCTTATGTGGTCAAAAAAGTATGTGTGTGATCCATAGAAAAAATCCTTCTCCCGACAGGCTGTGCCACTATAAGGCCCGAATGGCGTGTGGCACGTAAAAGTACCTAATAGGTGAGAGGTTAAACTGCGTTAATGGAAAATGGAATTATGTTTAATTAGTTGATCTACAAGTAGGAATCGATTTGACAAATTAATTATTGTAAGTTAAAGATAAAAACGTGAAGGGATCCCACCAGTGATCTTGGAAGATCCATGGGATAGCATTAGGTTAGGGCTCCCACCTTCTTAGACAATTGACAGAAAATGTCAGACCTGCGTGAGAGCCGACTTTACCCTAGAATATTCTCCTGGTATTCATTTAAATTACAGGCTAAAATGAACCGAGGATCATGGTGCTCCTGAAAGTTCAGAACTATTTAAAAATCCTTACCTCAGCGGGACTCAAAACTACGATCTTCTGGCTTGTAGCATACTGCCTTAACAAACTAAGCTATGGCGTGCTCCTTTTTTATAACTTACTCTAACTCACTATCTCTATCGAACCCGTAGGTTCATGGCCGCGCGGACATAAGTTATCCATACATCCCTCCCTGGAGGGTCCGCTTCTCGGGCTCCACGCTGTGCTCACAACAGCAATAGGGCGCATCCCCAGGCGGCGGATAGGGGAACGGCTGGTGGTCTGCTTGCATTCCTCCCGCCTAGATCCAGACCGGACCCGCGGTCCATTTGTGAGGTCGTCAGGACTCGAGGGACCTGACATATTGTTTAACTCGTGCTGCGCCCACTTAAACAGCTGAACGCGTCCCCTCGGTGGCGTAGTGGGGAAAAGGTCGGTGGATCTGCTAGTCAGTCCTCCCTGCCAAGTCCAATGGACTCGTGGACCACAAGTGGGGTCAACAGGACACGAGCGCCCTGCACTATGAGCTCACCATCCTGGTCCCACAGCAGGATCCGTGACCACGGTGGCGACATGGTGGGGATTGACGATCGGAAGCGCCCTTCTCTTGGTTCAATGAACCCGAGGCCCATATGTGGGGGCACCAGCGGCGATGAGCACCCTGGCTGCCTACACTGCTCAGTGTGCTGGTCTCACAGCAACGGCACGAGGAGTCCTACTTTTGCGAACGGGATAGCTAGGAAAATATCAGGCTTTATGCTAGCGGAAACTACTGACCAGGTCAGGGTACGAGAGACACGGAGAAAGCCCAGTTTAAGGTGATGGGATTGGTGCGACTTCGCTGTTATCGTTGAACTGACTCGGAGACAATCTGTGAGGTCGACAGGAGTTGAGCGACCTGACGTACTAATGCTCAGGCTGGACCCACTTTAGCAACAGAACACGTCCCTGGGTGGTGCACAGGGGGACGGTCGATGGATCTGCTAGTCAGTCCTCCCTGCCAAGTCCGATGGACTCGTGAACCATTAGTGGGGTCGGCAGGAGATGAGCATCCTGTCGTACTGTGTTTACCTGTTGGAGCCTGCGGGCTCCATGCCGGCCCACAACGGCGGCAGGACACGTCCCTGGGACGTACACCAGGGCACGGCCCGGATCAGCGCAGCGGGGGAGCAACTGCGCTGACTCAAGCTTCAGCCTACGGGCTCGTGGATCAACTGTGGGGTCGCCAGGAGATGAGTACCTGGATGTACTAGAATCTCACACTGCGGGACTTGATGGAATCAAAGCCCTGGCCGGTCTCACAACGGCTGCAGGATGCGTCCCTGGAGGTAGGACAGGGGGATGGTCGGTGGATTTGTGATGCTCCCAAGCAAAGCAGTCCTCCCTGCCGGGCTCATGGAGCCCGTGAACCAACTGTGGGGTCGTCAGAGTTGAGCGTCCTGACGTACTACGTAGCTCAGCAATTTCCCCGAAGTTGCGACTCCAACACTCTGTCCCGGGGTGTTGGTTTTATTTCCCATGAACTTGAATGTGACTCGCGAAGTAGATAAGGGAGGACAAGCTGCGACTTGGGAGTACGGTCGAAGTGACCGAAGTATCCCAAGGGGTGGAGGATGGGTTCAGATATCCATACATCCCTATCCTGAGTTAATGTTTTCCAATCATCCCCTGTATAATGTACTTCCCTCAAATCATGGATAATGTTATTCTCCAACCTCATTCTTGATTTATCAACTGGGCATTTTCCCTCTGATTTTCCTACAACAAGCTTCCATAAACCTCTTTAATCCCCATACGTGTCACATGTCCTGCCAATCGGTCTACGAGACTTATCTGTTATTATATCTGGCTTCCTACACATATCATGTAGCTCACTATTATGTAGTTTTCTCCATTCACCTGTCAGTTCATCTCTTTTTGGTCATTAAATGTTCCTAAGAACTTTATTCTCAAATACTCGTAATCTTTTTTCCTCCCTTAAAGTAAGAGTCCATGTTTTGCATCCAGCCCATATAACTGGGAGAATAACAGTTTAATATATTTTCAGTTTAACGTTTTTTGAAAGTAGTTGGAGCGACTAGAGTCCCTGTAATGCATGCTCCTTTTCTATAAAAGTGCAATTATTATACAAGAAACGAAAGTTAAATTATTATAGCAATATTATAAGAGCATGATCACATATGGGCGAAAGTTAAGTCAGTTTTTTATTAATTTTGTAGGACATGATATTCTGTAAAATCGTTAAGTACTGAAACGAGATATAGTATTAAATAAAATATTTATGTTTTATGTTTTCTAATAGAATATTTTGCTTGCAAAATTTTGTTCTTCAATTTCAGTGAGGACAAAGGATGGAAGTTTTGCGACAATTTTATGACCTTGTTGTGGAACTTGTTTGTCCAGTGTCCGGTTGTGAACCAGGGTAATGGCACATCAGAACCACTTTCCACTTCACAAGGTCTCGTTCATGGTTAATCCAGCGCGCTTTTACACTTCGCTCGGTACAATGACCCAATCAGGCGTGGTCATGCAACTCGTTCATTCAGTATGCCCATCATTTCATTTCTAAAGTATTTTAAATTACTATTTCTATTAATTATAATCAACTTTATTTAATTCTTATTCACAGTCACTTTAATCCCTAAGTAATATCTTCTTATATGTCTATTGCTATTTTCACGTATTTTCTGTAAGAAGTTCGTTCAACTAATTTAATAATATAAAATGGCGATATTAATAACTAAATTACAATCCAAAATAATAAATTTCACTAACTACAAAATATAAATTATTTTTAAACAAATCAAGTTATACAAAATTCACAATTTTTTCCTCTGTAATCGAAAATCCTATTAGAAATATTTATTTTTGTAAGCCCATGTTTTCCCTTTACAGAGATTTAGGCGCACTCCCCCTACAGGGAAGAATTTGAACCATACTAATTTAGTAACACTTGTTTTCGTATACATGTCATTTTGAGTGGTCCGTGGTCAGCGTTCTGCCTCATACTGACATCTAGGAAACCAAGGTAGTACTAGGACGGGAAAATTCGATAAAGTTTGCTTAGAGAACTTTTCATTCAAGCTTAATGATTTTTTACGAGCCTGAAAATCTTCAGACTCGGGACCCACGGCTTAAAGTTCCTCCCGGAGGACTTGCTCCTTGGATTTTTCCATCCTAAAAAATTCCATCGACCCCGGCCGGGTTTGAACCCGCGACCCTCGGGACCAGAGGCAAGGAGCATAACCACTAGTCCACCGCGGCCGATATCTGAAATAATATGAAATAAAAAACAGGTTGGTTGTCCTCGGAATTTGAAGTTGGTATCTCCAATCTTGAATTTATTCAGAAAAGCTGGAAACTCCATCTCTAGAGAAATTACTTTGTAGGGAACTGATGTAATTCAATTCGATTCAATCCAAATCCATGGGCCTAAGTCCCGGCTGCTACAATGTAATCTACGGTCTGTATAAAAAACGCCTGACAGTGTGAACATCCCTCGCTTCTAGAGGAGAGGATAGCCATACATCTCACAACGATCGTATAAGATAAAATGAGAAATTTTAAAATTATATGGAAAATCGTGATCATCCGTTGATGGCATAATCAGTTCGCAACGACAGATTGTCTGTGTAAAGGCAAAAGTGTGGGACGAGCAAGAATGTCTGAGGAGAATGTTACTGCTGCAACATTTCAAGCGCAAAGTCAGCGGAATCAGTAGGCTTTAGAGCCTATAACAATTGTAAATGGTAGGGACACATATGTAAACGTTTTCGTAAGACCTTGCATACTGTCATTAATGGACTGGTCGTCATGGTTCAGATGACCCGGGCTTATCTCCAGTGGCCTCCTAGATCACCGGACCTCGCCCCATGGGGTTCTGTAAAGGCCACCATTGCCTAGCCAACCAGCCCGAGTTGAGAGACAGGATTCGAGAAGCTGTTGCTGTCATCAATCCAGACATGCTTATTAATGTATGGAAATAATTAGCCTACAGGTTGTATGTGTGTCATGTAATAAACGGGGCTCACATTGAACACCTATGAACTTATGATGTAAACTGACGATGTTACTCTTTCATTTTTAACACGAGTTTTGTTTTTGTCATAGTTAGTTAAAATATAATTCAACATCTTTAAAATCGCAATATTGTTTTATGTACACCCGGTAATCTAATATAGTATATGTTTGATCTGGTGGGTGGATGAGAAGGTCGTATGATCTTAACTCCACCAGGCTAAATAAATAAATAAATAAATGGTCAGAAATGGATGGCCAGACTCGAACCATGGCAAGTGCCGTAGTTCTGTGCCAAGGCATATTGACTTAACCGGAGAGTTTTTTCTGGGTGAGGTTTTTATCGGGGTTTTTCCTCACCTATAAGACAAATGTCAGGAAAACTTTAAGGCCCAAACGTTCCCCGAAATCATATGGCCAACATAATCATCCTTATCATTATCATCATCATCATCATCCTTCACCGGTGTGGAAAGCAAGGGGAAGCTACCACACCTACAATTCCCTAGTAAAGCTGCAAAGCATATCATTAAAATGCTATGATTGCAGTGAAAGATATGCCCTCGGGCAGAATTACTATAGATGGATGGATTCGGCTACGGCACGGAACGGAAAGTTGTGTTAACCCAGTAGTAATATTCAACGCCAGACTTAGGCCTGTACATAAAAACAGATGGAAAAAACTAAGAATATGCCACCAAACAATGGAAAGGATAATTTTGAACGTCAAATTAATCGACAGACTCTCCAGTTCGGAACTAACAGCAAAATGAAAATCATGGGGAGACAGGCGCAAGAACTCAAGTGGAAATGGTTATGTTGCTTGAATGAAATAAATACAGATTGGACTTATGCTACAACAATATGAGACATCCACATTTGGAAAAGGAGAAGCCGTCTGAAATGTAGATAGGTAACAGAGTTCCTATCAGGAGCTGAGTCAAACTGGGCAAGGATCGTCAGGAACAAACTGTAGTGGAAAATCATAAGGATGGAGGTATTATAATATAGTAATGTGTGGTGAAGTGCTTCATAACCAAGGTGGCAAGGTAAACAAATGAAGATATAGGCTAGGAGGCAAAAAATAAGCCCAATAACCAAGAAGAAAACGAATCTCGTGGACTGGTTCCCCATTTGAAAATAACCGAGCCACCTCTATGTAAGTAGGATGTCCTTGCCCTGAAGTTTTTAAGGGCTCATACTTTACCCTTATACCTGAAACTGGAAGAAAAGTTGTTTTGTTCCTTGTATTTTTTATGGAGCGTAAGGTTCCTGGATAAGAAAGATAGATATAGCCCTGAAGAGATTTTATGGGCTCATCTTTACTCTTATACCTGAAACTGGAAGAAATTTTTTTGTTCCTTGTATTTTTATGGAGCATAAGGTTCATGGACAAGAAAGATAGATAAGTTGCCCTGAAGAGATTTTATGGGCTCATCCTTTACCCTTATACCTGAAACTGGAAGAAAAGTTTTTTGTTCCTTGTATTTTTTATAGAGCGTACAGTTCCTGGACAAGATAAATAGATAGATAGATCTATTATTGAGTGTCTTTGCGGTTGAGCGTCTTATGTTATGCCCTTTCCTACTCTCAATTTGTTTGGGTTTTTTTTTTTTTAAATAATGACATATTTAGGGGTCGTGGTTTTTGTTATGTCTGATCGGCGGAAAGGGGTGTAAAGTGTCGGCATTCCTAGTCCATATTTTACGGACTAGTTTAGGTGAATGTTTATGTTAGAGTTCGTAGATTGGATTTGGCTTTATTTTCGAGGAAATGAACAATGCTCCGCAGGAATAGAACTGGGTGAGGGTGAGATTTTATGGGTTGAGTAAGGAAGAAAGCTTAAGCGTCTCTGCTTGATAGCATGTGTGTGATTCTATTTGTGTGTGGTATTTGTTATATGAGTTGTTTTAGTTTTAGTAGTGTTGTTTGATGGTGTTTTTTGTATGAGGTCTCTTAGTAGAGGACGATGTTGTGTTCTGTGGTAGTTTTGATGTTTCTGTGTTTTATGTAGTCTATTAGTGGTGTTATTTTTACTATGTTGTATGTTTCTGTGTTGGGGTGATGTGGTAGATGATGAATTCTTCTCAGTATTTCCTTTCGTGACTTCTAATTTCTAGTGTAGAGTTTTAGAAATGTTTATTAATATAGGACTTGCGTATAATATTGTGTGTCTTATTAGTGTTTTATACAGTAGTGTCAGAGGGGTTTTATTTGTACTGTATTTTATTCAGACTCACACTGCTCCTCTATCACCCATGCACGCGCACTAACACACACACACAGAATTAGAAAACATTCACCTATTTTCTTAAAACCTGAATAGAAGTTTTTGAGAACACATAACGACATTTCCAGGTAAAAAAAGACAGTTGATAATCCCAAATATCCACCGACAGTTTCTCTAGATATATATTACAAATTTAATAATAATAATAATGCTTTATTTATTCTGGCAGAGTTAAGGCCATAAGGCCTTCTCTTCCACTCAACCAGCACAAATACAAATAAAATATTTGACAAATATAGTTATACACTTTACTAATTATAAAGAGTTAAAGATACATTAAATGTAGCAATGTAAATTTCATGTAGAAACAACATTTTATAGGATAATAATAATAATAATAATAATAATAATAATAATACTTACGATAATAATAATAATAATACTTACGATAATAATAATAATAATAATAATAATAGTAATAATAATAATAATATAAATATGATAAATTATACGAGAAACACCAATTAATAGATATACCTTACACTGGATAATAATGAAGTCGAGGTTAGAGCAAATATAAATTTAGATTTCTTTTAAAAGATGCCAATGTCCGGCAGCCCCTTATTTCTTGTGGTAGGGAATTCCAGTTGCGAGAAGTGAAGATAGTATATGACATGGAGTGATGTGATGTCCTATGTTGCGGTATATTAAGCAAGAGACTATGTTGTGATCTTGTGTTTAAGTTATGGTTTGAGGATAGATACTGGAAACGGGATGATAAATAATTGGGAATCGAGGTATGTAGGATCTTAAATTAGACAGTGCGATTTTCTTCTCTCTTTTAGATGTAGCCATGACAATTCCTGGAATAATGGAGAAATGTGATCGTATTTTCGAACATTAAATATGAATCTGATACACATATTATAGACACGCTGCAGTTTGTCCGACAATCCGTCATTTATGTCAGTTAGTAGAACGTCACAGTAGTCAAAATGCATCACTAAGATTTGGATTAAAATTCTTTTAAGAGCTGTAGGAAGAAATTTAAGACGCTTTAGGGAATGTATTATGGAGAAGATCCTTTTAGATGTTTGTTTTACTTGCACATGCCAATTTAAATTAGAATCTATTACTATTCTCGAAAAAATATACGACAAAACTGCATTTAGCTCTTATGGAATTATAGAGACTAAATTATAAATGTAGCATTGCTTGTAAGGAGACCGTGAACATATTAAATATTTTTCTAGTAAATTAGTTACACAGGATATTGGTTGCATTGTTATTTCATGCAGGAACTGTGTTTAATTTCCTTGCTCATTAAACGAACAGCCTGGACTGCTTGAAGAATGATTGTTATGTATGAGTATTTCACAGTGCACTACATAAACATTTAATTAAGTTCCTCGGCTACGTGCTTTTGTTTGGAAATTGCCTTGTCGCCAACAGAAGCAGAGGAAAAATAATGCCAAATTTCCCTCCAATTAGTATTCTCATTGCACGATATAAATATTTCTCCATGTTATAATTTTAATTCTTTTTCCCTCCTAGTCATTAGCCGTTTCTTTTTGAGATAATTAATTTTCAGCAAAGTTTGACAACCTACACTTTTTCTCGTTACAAATATACCTAAAGGGATATCATAAACATGCAAAATACTTAAGAATACCATGATATTTTTTTAAATTAACAAACCTTCATTCATCCTACTTAGCAAGGCATCGCTATCAAACATAACAAATATGTGTGCGTGTGTGTGCGTGTGTGTGTGTGCGTGTTTTTATAAAATACAATTTTTGGATTCGATTTTCGGTTCTTGCCGTAAAATTCACATTTTATTAAAGGTACAACTATAGCCAAACGGCTAGGGGCTAATCCGATAACGATCACGGCACCAAAAAACTGCCAAGGAGCCCATATGTAGTTTGAGATGCACATATTGAATAATGTTGGCATCATTACATATTAGTAGTAATCAGTAGTAATCATAAATACAGCAAAACTTGTTTAATCCGGAACGTCAATAATGCGGAAATCTGTTCAATCTGAACAAATTTATTGATCCCTGCGAAATAATATTAATTTTACGTGTATTTATTTTGCATAAAATGGAATCTGTCCAACACGGAAATATATTTCTATACAATTCATAAAAAAATTATAAAGCGGAAAAACAAAGAAATAAATTAATTTCCACTTCATGATATTCCCGATAGGCAAAAAAAAAATATATGGAATGATTCCTGCCGCCGGGCGAATTAGAGATTCTATCTGTATCTGAAATTTTATTTCAGCCTCACTGCACACCCGTTATGCGAAATGCCGATACCAGTCTTACAAATAATCATTACACTTTAAAATCTGAAATTAGATTAAGTTCTGAGACCGATCTTTCACGGGTATTGTTTTGAATTTACGGAATAAATATAGCTAAAACACATGTATCATTAACATTAAACAAAAAAGTGAAAGTGATTGAAGATAAATCTCCAAATTTCCGGACCTATGCTCCAAAGTCAAGCGCTAGTTGTTGTTAAATCCCTAGGGAATAACGATTTCAAGGCATCTTTAGGTTGGTTGGACAGTTTTAAAATACGACACTACGTAGTGTGAAATGAAATTTGGGGGAAATCAAAGGATGTGGACGTAAGTGTAGTTAGTGAGCGGAAACTGAAACTGCATACTTTAATTTCAGGATACGCGCCTAAAAAATATTTTAACTCTGACGAAAATTACTTTTTTTTTCACCCGTTATCGTCGAAGTCGCTCATATATACTATACAGTAAAAGCTCCTTATTCGCGGGGGATATGTTCCGCAAATATGCCACGAATACACAAACCGCGAATGTGGAATGGTAATTTGTATGGGTATATAGGGAATACGTTCCAAGGTTACAGAATAAAATAAAAATTATCAAAATAATGTCAATTAATGAGAGATTTTGAACAATTTCTATTAATTAATACTGTCAAGTTTAGGCAAGGAGTGAAAGAAGAACTTAGTATTTTTTCCCCTATTTTATCGCTTTTAAAAGGTCTTTCAATTAAGATTGATATTCAGCTGTGAATTCTGCGATATAATTCCTTATTTTGTCTTCGAATTTCTTCATTCATTAACATTGAAACAGCGTGATATAGACGCAAACGACTCGCCAACGCATATAAACGGTCAAGCAGTTATATTTTTACTTTAAGCGGCAACACTATTTTTTTTTCTCTTCGGTACTAATTTTTCTTTCCTTTTACTCGACATTATAAACTGGGAACAAAGCAAAAGAGACACGTGTTATTCAATCAAAATTATTGCAATGACAAGTTGAAACAATAATATACCGATCGTGGAGTTGGAGGCATTTATCAAAGTACATATCGGCACGTGAATTAAGACAACAGCTTTTAACAATGAACTTTGGAGTTAGTGTCAATAAGGTTTGTTTTGTTTTTTATACTTATTTGTCCATTTGGTATAAATCGCTATTTGTAAAAGCCGCTTGGCACCTTCCTGCAGTTAAAAACTGCTGATGGTTAAATAAAGGACACTAATCCTTCTAATACACCGACTGGATTCGCGAATAAAGACATTTTTAGCCGCGAATACAGGAAAGTGTCGCAATTTTTTAACCCGCGAAAATGAAACCGCGGATAAGGAGCTTTTACTGTACTTCACTTTTCAAAGACAGCGGAACTACAATTAATCCCGTAAAGAGACATATACGGTACTCTATAATCTAAGATTATTAATGAGTTATGTCCACTGCTGTGGTCTCGGGGTAGGGCGCTGCCTTATCACGCAGCGGGCCCGAGTTCGATCCCCGGTCGGCGCAGATTTCCTGGGTGAGGTTTTTATCGGGGTTTTTTCCTCACCTGTAAGACAAATGTCAGGAAAACTTTAAGGTCCAAACGGTCCCCGAAATCACATGGCAGTCATCATCATCATTCTTCACCGGTGTGGAAAGCAACGGGAAGATACCACACCTACAATTCCCTAGTAAAGCTGTAAAGCACAGCATGAAGATGATATTATTGCAGTGAAAGACCTGCCCTCGGGCAGAATTCCTTCCAGGAAGGACAAACAGGAGTTTTAACATCAGATTCAAAGAACATTTTCGAGACTTCATTCACGCAGAAGGTAAATCAAGCTATGCAAAACACGTTATCCATGAAGGACATCGCATGTTAAATATTGAAAACACCCTAACAGTAATGCACAGAGAAAATAATCCAGCGAAGATAAACGTACTCGAAGAGATGGAAATCATGAAAGCAGCTCACAACGACAGCCTGATAAACGAAAACGAACCAAATACATGCAACCCCCTCTACCAGATCTTCAGTGAAACACCAGTTTTGAATCCTGCCGATGATGGGACAAGTCCCGAAAGCGCTACAGTTAAATGATAATTAAGTTGAGGAGACGGACCTTTCAGGTGAATATTCTATAATTTTATATTAATTCAAATCTTTGTTCATTAATTTTGTGTATTTATTATGGTTTAGGCAGCGTAAGCTATTTAAGCGTCCAAATAGCTACTCTTTTAACGTCTTCCACTACAAAGGCGATTTTTAAGGGTGTAGGAGTCGAGTATCATAACTCTCTTATAGCCTATGTTCATCCCGGGAATCTCCTGAACATTTTGCAAAAAGCCCCATCACACACAATCGGATCAGCGGAATGGCCGCGCATGAAGTGCGAACAAACAAACAAACAAACTTTAATTTTCAAATTATAGATTAAGAAACATTTCTTGGGGTTTCCGCGTCATGGATTCAAGGTTGGTCTCTGGCCATTGATTCCAACGTTTCGACACGATTCTACATGCCATTATCAAGGAATGATAGGTTCGAAACGTCGGAATCAGTGGCCGGAGGCCAACCTTTAATCCACAACGCGGAAAACTCAAGAAACATCTCTTAATGTATATATAGATATTATAAATATATTTTTGACATTTGGCAATGAAGGCAAATATGATATGAAAAGAAAAAAGAATGCTTGAGTCGGGATTTGAACTCGAGTTCAAATCCCGACTCAAGCATTCTTTTTTCTTTTCATATCATATATATATATATATATATATATATATATGGTATGATAAGAAAAATAAATGCCTGGACGGGATTCGAACCCGGATATATATATATATATATATATATATATATATCATACGTCAATTTTTTTTCTTTTCACACACACACACACACATATATATATATATATATATTAAAAACAAATAGTTTTTATAGGAATAGGATGTAAGTTCTAAAAACAAACAAATAATTTCATACGATAATATGGAGTACAATGACACATGGTACAAAGACATTGAAATTCAAATCAAGAATAACTACATTAAATTCTAAAGAAAATGATTTTTCGAGGCGTTTAGATGAGATTTATAGAAAAGATAACGTATAAAAACGGAGTTATTAAACAAAATAAAAAAATTCAAACCTCAATAATTTATTTTATTTAAAACCAACTTATTTAAATTGTTCGGTAATATAACAATAATGTCAGAAGACAAACTCCTAAGAAAAATAATATAATAGTTTCCATCTGGTAGAAGACGCAGAAGACTAACAAAAATAACATTGAAGGATGGAGTATTGAAAAGCATGAAGGAAAAAAAGATTGGACGATGCAAATTGGAATGACAGAAGTTTGGAGGAGAATGCCAGTAAATTAAGATGTCAAACCTACTAAACACACACACGAAACAAACAAATACAATACAATTTTTATGGATCGCACTTCTACCTAAACATTCAATCATTTCATAACATCAGATGTTAATCTAAAAGGAATGACGACTGACTTTTCCTCAAGAAGTCGATTCTTATCCCCATGCCTATCACTTTTTTTAAACATTGTTTCCATCGTGACAAAAGGAATGGTGAAGTAACTTTATTACTATTTGGAACCTACAAAGTTGTAAATTTTGTGGAATGACTCAAAAGAAGATAAAATATGTCGCCCATAAACATCCATTTTGAAGCAATAAATTCAGCAATGTTACATTCAGCTACAAGATTAAGGTACATTCTCAAAGTAAAATACAAACCAACTAATAACCTCTACATGAAACGTGTATTGTTTAGGAAGTTAGAACTTGTTTTCGATAGAAATCAAATAATAGAAAATCGAAATTGATTGGCATATAATAGAATCTTAAATGTTCACACTTGGCAGAATAAATATTGTTTTAAATTTGTCTGTGTCAAATTCCTGACATGTTTATTACCGCATCATTCAAACTTTATATGAGTTTTACGCAACGACGTGTTTTGTTCAAAATCTATAAATAAATGAAATGAAGCAATAATATAGACTAGAAAATTGAAAACTGTAAGATAGGCACGCCGTAGCGTAGTGGTTAAGGCACTGAGCTACAAGCCGGAGGGTCGAGGGTTCAAGTCCCGTTGGGGTCAGGATTTTTAAACTGACCCAAACCCTCTGGCGGCACTATGACCCTGGGGTCGACTCAGCCTCTAACTGAAATGAGTACCAGACGCTTGTTCTGGGGTAAAGGCGGCCGTCACGCAGGGCTGACAACCCGGCTGACATAAAGTGCCGATTGTCTAGAAAAAGTGGAAGCCTTAACCTCCTACTACCCCAAGGGCCTCCTGAGGCCTGTTGTGGGATCACTTTACCTTTAAGATATAAGATGACACATACAATTAAGATATTATTAAAACATGAGTTCCACCCGGTCTCCATTAATCAATTATTCAATGCACATTTCTGGTTCCGAGGTTTGAACGTTCGAACCCAGGCCGAAGTCATTGGAATTTTTCTTCTTCTTCTTCTTCGGCTTTCCCCCACTTATAGGTTTGCCGTCTTCAGTTTCCATTTATCTCTATCATTCCAATCTCCCTCTTCCAAATTCCTATCATCCTTTATTGTTCTGACGTAGGTTTTCCAATTCCATCTTGGTCTACCACGTTTATTTCTTCCAGGGGGTGACCATTGGTATATATTTTTTGGCCATCTTTCATTTTCCATTCTTTGTACATGGCCATACCATTTAAGCGTTTGATTTTCAATCCTCTTAACAACAGATGTGGCGACCTTCATTTCTCTCCAAAGGAATTCATTTCTTATTTTATCCTGTCTTGTTTTTTGGAGACTTCTTCTAAAATAATCAAATTCAACTGTTCTAATTTTATTCTTTTGTAATTCCGTCAAAGACCAAAGAATTTTTTCAAGGCATAAAAATCCTTAGTACTACATTTGAAAGGGAAGTAATACAATGTGTCCCGTTCCATAGATTTACGACACGGTAAGAGAGTCTAAAGTTTGAATAAGACACCTCTGAGCATTGCTTGTGGGTATTTTCAAATTCTTAATTAAATTGTGACACTAATGTAATACGTCGTCAAATAAAAGTGCTATTTTCCTAACTAAACGTCCCAGCACTTCAAACATTAAAATATTGCAAATATTTTAAAAATTTGGAAAGAAACGGAAAGAAAAGAAAATTCAAAATTCACAAAATATCCATAAATAGAAGCAGTAAATCATTGGATTACACAAAAATGGTATTGAATATCCCTACATATTAAAAAAATAAACTTCAATATAATTTGTAGCAAATCATGTTAATTAACATTTAGGAAATTCTGTAATATCGAAATAATACAAAATTCATATACCTAGGGAAAAAGATACCAACCTACAAGCCGGATATTCGCAAATTCTAATCTCTATGAGATCGGAATTTTTAAACTGAAATTATTTTTTAACAATAATTTGTTTTTCCTATATTTAATAAAAAATAGTATTAATATTCATCAACATGTTTACCTAATGTCTTAGTAATTCATTACAGTTTATTACTTTCTTCGTATTTTTTCGTGTATAATAGAATCGAGCTGTTATTCCTTTGTACGTAATAATATTATTTGATTAGTTTTAATTATAATTGTCTTTTATTTTATTGTACTATTAAATATTATTTTATAATTGTACAGTTTGGCCAGAAAATTAATTAATCAATTGATTTGGCGTTTATTTGATGAAGATCCATTTTTTATTAATTGTTTAGTGTGTAATATTATTGTATTTTTTAAATTTAAATGTAACATATGTTTGTACTGTGAGTGATAGAGAAGGCCACATGGTCTTAACACCATCAGGCTAAATAAATAAATAACTCTTTTAGAAGCACTATGACTCTAGGTTTCAGCCTGTAACGGAA
Source organism: Diploptera punctata (assembly GCA_030220185.1). Taxonomy (NCBI): domain Eukaryota; kingdom Metazoa; phylum Arthropoda; class Insecta; order Blattodea; family Blaberidae; genus Diploptera; species Diploptera punctata. The sequence goes on along the minus strand of JASPKZ010000043.1, from coordinate 4,786,333 downwards.
AGAGTGCCTGACGCATGTTCTTGGGGGTAAAAGCGGCTGTCATGCAACCCGGCAGATATCTTGTGGCGATTGTCTGTGAAGATGGAGCCTTTAACCACCTATAAGAGATGAAAGCATTGAGACGTGTAGCAAAAAGGCCAGAAGATATCGAATTAGGGATGAGCGTATCACAAAAAAAAAAGAAAAAAAACGATTCAGAAGACAGAGACCGCACGGTTCGAGTAAAAGGTAATTTAATGTTTAGAAGAAAATAATAATAATAATAATAATAATAATAATAATAATAATAATAATAATAATAATAATAATAATAATAATAATAATAATAATAATAATAATGCTTTATTTAAGCTGGCAGAGTTAGAGCCATAGGGCCTTCCTTCTCTTCCACTCCAACATGTGGCTTGAATGACTGAAGAGAGGAAGCTATGGCAGTTCTCAGAGTGAAAGTGGAGGAAAGAAATTCAGAGGAAGACCGAGATAAGACACTACGGAAGTTCAAGGCCATGACTATGGACAGAAAGTTATTGACGGAGTTTCTTGAGACTTCCCCTTCGCTGTAATAACAAGGAGATGATAAAGAGGAATATAAGGGTGCAGGTCCTGCAATATGAAAATCTTTAAGGAGAGATGATAGAATGTAATGATTTTCCCTTATTTGGTGTAACATTTCGATAATCCAAACATTTGGGAAGTATATACTAATACAAAGGAAGGAGAAATGGGAAATTAACTAAAAAAATAATTTGGGGTTCCGATATTTTGTTGAATGTAGAAAAGTTTTGAGTTTGCAAAAACTTATGTAACTCAGTACTTTTTAATATAAATTCAAAATGATTTCACAGTACTGTTTATAAACTTATAACTTACTTGTTTCAAAAATTTCGTAACTCATATTAAAGTAAGATATAATAAACCAACTTTTAAAATTAGTTTTATAATATTTTTTTAAAATAAGTATGTGGATGTTTACTATAATTATAATTTTAAACTTTGGATAAATAGAGATATTTTGAATAGAATTTAGAATAGATTGATTTAGCCTGGTAGGGTTAAGGCCATGCGGCCTTCTATTCCACTCACCAGGACAAACATATGTTACATTTAAATACAAAAAAATTACAATAATAGTACATACTAAACAATGAATTATCTGTCAAATTGAATGATGATAAAAATGTTTAATAATACAATAAAATTAAATACAATTCTAATTAAACTAATGATAGAATGTGAACAGAAAGGAATAACAGCTCGAATCTACTATACCTAAAAAGAAAAGAAAAACAAATACAAAGACTATAATTTAGTTACGATCTAGAGAAAATGCATCCAAAATGTCATGCAGATTTTTATTTTTTAAGGCTTTTACATTTCTTTGTGCTATTGTGTGACTGAAAAAAAAAACTTATGGAAAATTGAAACATATTAGCTTGTAGAGCTTTAAAAGAGTGAAAATTCTTACTTGTTTAATGGTATTTAAAAGTCCCATAAGGTGATATTTAAAAAAAATCTCCATGGTGTGACAGGCCTAGAAGGCTCTTGGCCTACGAGCCTGCTACTGGCTCACATCTATGTTAATCGCAGAAGTAGACAATCATGCAGCCAGTATAGGGATGACATGTGGTCAGCATGTCGGGTCCCTCAGCCGTTATAGCTTGTTCTCTCAACCTGGAGCCGCTACTTATTGTAACTTCCGAATTGCCTCACGATGCTAGGTACATACCGATCCCATATTGCCCGAAATTCCAAGAGAAAATTTCTTCCCCTATGTAGACTCAAAACAGCACAAGTTCCGTAGCTCTGCGCCAAGGCATCTTGCCTTAACCACTCGGTTATAGCGTGAGACATTTTAAGTCATATATGAATACATTAAATTATAAACATTTTCACTATTCCAGGCTATCGTTTTTTTCCATCCTCACCTGCAGATCCAAAGAAAATAAAACTAATCCCCACTAAATGTTTTAGGAGGCTTTTGGAATAGTGACAGGTCAAGGCTCCCAGTTTTTTAGACAAATGGCACGAGAGGTCAGATTTGTCAGTCCTGCATTAAGACCGCTTTTACACTGAGAACAAAACTACTGGCACTCATTTCAGCTAGAAGATGAGTCGACCCCAGGACCATGGTGCCGCCAGAAAATTTATGCAATTTAAAAATTCTGACCCACAAGGACTCGAACCCTCAACATTCCGGCTTTTATTGGTTTAACGCCCTCCATGGTATCTTTACCTTGTCGTGGTGGAGTGGCTTGTGTGCTTAAATGATCCTGAGAGCTATGCCGGCGGTAGCATTGCTGCCGATAGGGTTACCCATGCCGGACTGGTCGAGGGTGATAAGCCAGACGAAATAAGTACCTTGGTCGAAAGAGTGACGATCTTTCACCGTAAAAATACAACCGTCAAGAAATGCGGACATGGGTTCTACTGGGGTAAAATTTTCCGGAGGTCAAATAGTCCCCCATTCGGTTCTCCGGGCGGGGACTACTTCAGGGAACCCATGCCAAAGGCTCAAACACAGGGACATGTTCCTAGGAACATGGAATGTTAGGACTTTATACAATAGCGGGGCACTAGAGATATTAACGCGGGAATTGGATAAATCGCCCTTGGATATAGTCGCTTTACAGGAAGTTAGGTGGCCAGGATAAGGTAGTCAGGAATCAGGAAGCTTTGCATTATACTATGGGGGTGCAGAAATACCTGCATTTGGAACGGGTTTTTTAGTCAGAAGGAGGATCCTAACCGCTATCCGAGATATTAAGTTTGTTAGTGATAGGATATCATACATAATTCTAAAGGGTAAACGACATGATTTTATAATTGTAAATGTACATGCCCCCACAGAAGATAAAGATGACAAGATCAAGGATGAGTTCTATGATGAATTAGAATGCTTATTTGATAGCCTTTCACGATATCATATGAAAATTGTCTTAGGAGATTTTAATGCAAAAGTAGGGCGGGAAGATATATTCAAACCAACAATAGGCAAATTCAGTCTTCATGAAGATAGTAACGACAACGGGGTTAGATTAGTCACATTTGCCACATCAAAGAATCTCATTGTTAAGAGCACAACATTTCAGCATAAGGATATTCATAAATACACCTGGACGTCCCCAGATGGAGAAACTCGGAACCAGATAGATCATGTATTAGTGGATAAACGCTGGCACAGTAGCATCATCGATGTTAAATCAGTTAGAGGGACAGACTGCAATTCGGATCATCATCTGGTCAGAGTGAAAATCAGACAACGGCTATCGCTTATGAGAGGAACAAACGCTAAAGATGATTCTGTAAAATATGAATTAAAAAACTTGAAAAATGATGAAATGCGGCAAGAATACCAAATCAAAATTGCTAATAGATTTGAAGTACTGGAAACTTCAGATGACAATGTGGCAAACGAAGAAGAAACTGATATAAATAAAGAATGGGAGGCTATAAGAGATACTATTAAATTGTCAGCATCAGAAAGCATTGGTTGTTTAAAAAAGAGGCAAAACAAGAAATGGTTTGATGAGGAATGTGCCGACATCGTAAAGAAAAGAAAGCTAGCAAAAATGAAATGGTTACACGAGCCAAATGAGGTAAATTTAGAGCAATTGGGTAGTGTTAGACGGGAAACCACCAAGTTACTAAAGAGTAAGAAGAGGGAATATTTGAGAGAGAAGATTAATGATCTTGAAATGAATGCAAAAAATAGGAACATTAGAGAATTATATCAGGGAATTAGTATAGAGAAGAAAGGGTTTCAGGCTAGAACAAACATAATTCGGAATGAAAATGGGGATATGATTGCAGATTCCAAGAGTATATTAAATAGATGGAAAAGTTATTTTAATCAGCTATTAAATGTACATACAGAACAGGACATTGAGGAGGATAAGTTACAGACAGCAGAAATGCTAGTCGCAGAGCCAAGTGCATTAGAGGTTGAAATGGCAATTGAAAAATTGAAGATGTATAAAGCATCAGGTTCAGATGAGATCCCAGCAGAACTGATAAAATCAGGGGGAGAAAAATTGATGGACAAGATACGCTGGTTGCTTACTATGATTTGGGAAAAAGAAGATCTTCCAGATGAATGGAAGGAATCAATTATCATACCAATTTATAAGAAAGGAGATAAAACTGATTGCAACAACTATAGGGGCATCTCATTACTTTCAACTTCGTACAAAATTCTAACAAATATATTAGTAAGCAGACTTACTCCCTATATTGATGACATTCTAGGAGATCATCAATGTGCATTTAGAAGAAACAGGTCTACAACAGATCAGATTTTTAGTATAAGACAGATTTTAGAAAAGAAATGGGAATATAATGGTACTGTACATCAACTATATGTAGACTTCAAAAAAGCATATGATTCAATTAAGAGGGAGACGTTATATAGTATCCTGCTGGAGTTCGGAATTCCTAAAAAGTTAGTTAGACTTATACGAATGTGTCTAAATGGCTCAAATAGTAGGGTGCGTGTAGGCAAACAGTTTTCAGACACTTTTGAAATCCAGAATGGGTTGAAGCAAGGAGATGCACTATCTCCTCTACTATTTAATTTTGTACTAGAGCATGCCATTAAATCTTTAGAGAATGAGGAAGGCCTACAACTGAATGGTATTAATAAGCTGTTAGTTTATGCTGATGATGTAGTACTACTGGCCGATAGCGAGGAGATACTAAAGGCCAACACGCACACACTATTGAGTAACACTAAGAAATTAGGACTGGAAGTAAATATCAGTAAAACTAAATATATGGTCACACATAGAAATACATTATATAATGGAAATGGACAGCTAATGACAAATGAGGGAAATTTTGAGGAAATGGCTGAATTCAAATACCTAGGAACAATAATCACAAATAGGAATGAGATGCACAAAGAAATTAAACATAGGCTCAATTCTGGAAATGCATGCTATTATGCATTGCAGAGACTTTTGATGTCCCAACTCCTTTCAAAAAACGTTAAGCTGAAAATATATAAAACTATTATTCTACCAGTTATATTATATGGGTGCGAAACATGGACTCTTACTTTAAGGGAGGAAAGGAGATTACGAGTATTTGAGAATAAAGTTCTTAGGAAAATTTTTGGACCAAAGAGAGATGAACAGACAGGTGAATGGAGAAGACTACATAACAATGAACTACATGGTCTTTATAGGAAGCCAGATATAATAAGAACAGTTAAGTCCCGTAGACTGCGATGGGCAGGACATGTTGCGCGTATGGGGAATGAAAGACGTGCATGGAAACTTCTTGTAGGAAAGCCAGAAGGAAAACGCCCAGTTGGTAGACCAAGAATGAGGTGGGAGAACAACATTAACTATGATTTGAGGGAAGTAGATTATACAGGGAATGACTGGAAAGCATTAGCTCAGGATAGGGATGTGTGGAGAGCTTATGTCCGTGCGGCCATGAACCTACGGGTTCGATAGTGCCAGTGAGTAAGTAAGTAAGTAAGTATTGGTTTAACGAACTACGCTATATACCGTATATAAAATGCCAGATATGAAAAAATCCCTTTCAAATAACAATATCCATCATCATCACCATCCAGTATCATGGCTGCCGCCGTCTTCCAGAAACCAAACGCCATTCCTCTCTGTCCATCCATTGGAAGAAAACCTTGAACAAAAATTACCCGTCCCCAGGTTGGGGGTTAATGCATCGGGCCAGCTCCTCGTACATCATAAAAAGAAAAAAATGCTAAAAAACCAAACATCATAAAAATATCCGTTTTAAATTTAAAAAATCAGATTTAAATAAATAAATAAAATCTGATTAAAAAAACAAATATATCAACCCTATTTCCAGACCATATACGCTGTATATCCTCAGCCAATTACATTGTAAGATGATATGGTAGTTCTTCCAAATCACCGGAAGAAAAATTTATCAATACTCAATTTAATTGGCATTAAGTGGGTCTCAGGGCCGCTAAGGACACGAACGAATGAAGAAATACTTAACTCCTCTGGAATCCATTGACAACTTAACATTGAGCTCTTACTTGGCCAAATAATTGAAGTTTCGTTATACCAATATTGCTGTACACCCCTAATCACGGTCATTGTAGGTCAGTTAATAAGAATGTCCCACGCTTGAAGGTCAAACACCTGAGGTAGAGTTCATTGATACCCACGACACCCACTGAGCATCTGTTACCATGGTGATCAGGTTTTCACTCTCAATTCGTATTTAACAGCCAATACTCTACTACCAAAACAAGTTATCTTTATTGTTATGCGAAAACACAAAAACTTTACTAAATCTAAAATATAAAAATGAACGTTCGTTTGTTTGTTCGTACTTTATGAGCAGTCATACCGTTGATCCGATTGTGATGGGGATTTTTGCAAAATGTTCAGGAGATTCCCAGGATGAAGATAGGCTGTAAGAGAGTTGTGATACTCAACTCCTACATCCTTAAAAATCGCCCTTTGTAGAGCAAAACGTGAAAAAAAAAGTAGCTATTTGGACGCTTAAACGGCTTACACTGCCTAAGCCGTAACAAATACACAAATTAATGTACACAGAATTGAATATATCAAAAGCTCTACAAAAAAGTCCGCGACAGCATATGTTTACCTCTTACGGATAACTCACAATAACCATTTTTGTCTTTCAATTATGCCAAGAAAATCGAGATAAGTACGTAGATTCCTGTTTAAGCATAGCAGCACATGGCACACTTTTACGGATAACTCACAATAACGAATTTTGTCTTTTAGCTCATTTGTGCCAAAACGATCGAAATAAGTAGATTCCCGGGCAACACCGAGTAATCAATACGGGGAATCTTAAAATAATTACGATATACATTTATAATTATTTTTCCTTTTACTTATTCAACTAAACATAAAAGCACATTAATTTTCATTTATTTAGGCGTAGCAGCGCACGCCGGGTATTAGCTAGTGCTTCATACATCTTTAAAATTATAATCACGGATTTCATTTTCAATAAACCGTTTAAACCTAGCTTTTTAAGATAAATTTATCCCCGCTAAGAGTGTAAGACGGGCACGCCGTAGCTTAGTTAGTAAGGCAATACGATACAAACCGGAAGGTCAAGGTTCGAGTCATGGTAGGGTCACGGTTTTTAAACTGATCCATACCTTATGGTGGTACCACGGCCCATGGGTCTACTCAGCCACTAACTGAAATGAGTACCAGACGCTTGTTCAGGAGTAAAGGCGACCGTCACGCAGGGTTGCAATCTCGGCTGACATCAAGTGCCGACAGCCTTAACTTCCTACTACCCCAAGGGTCTCATGTGGCCTGTAGTGGAATGTAGTTACTTTAAGAATCTGTGAAGAGGCGATAAGGTAGGCAGCATTACGATTCGAACGACTTTACTCTTGGAAAACTTTCGGTACTTTTTTCTTCTTCTTCTTCTTCTTCTTCCTTCCAAGTATTAGGCCGAGGCCTGTTAAGATCCTATAGAAAATTTTACCTTATGGAAAATTCTCATATAAGACTTGAAAGCATAATAATAGTCCCTTCGATTGGTTGCTGGCCAAAGGAAGGCAAGACCAGTGATGGGGCTCCCATCTTATAGCCTCTGGTCAGGCTTTTCTGGAGAAGAAAAGAAAATAAAGGAAAGAAGAAATGGAAAAAAAGGAAGGACACCCTAGCCCTCGGATGCCCTAATAGTGTCGGGGTCGAAAAAACAAGAGTTAACCAAGCGAGGTTAGATAGTAAAGTTAAAAGAGTGCAAAACACAAGTAAGTGGAAGAAATGTTTTGCACAGCTTGGGCATTAGGAAGAATGTAATTCCTAGTATGGACACAATTTTTTTAAATATTCATTAATAAAATGTATTTAACGCGTGCTGGTTTATTAGCCAAACAGCACCCGATTCCAGTGATGGGACTGCCATCTAAGCCTCCAGACTTGCTCTCTCTCTCTCTCTTCAGATCTTGAGGCTGATTTTGGGTATTCCCTCCCAAACTCAATAGCTACGGATTTCCCGCCAATACTCGGGTGGCTATTTTTAGAGGTTTTCCACTGGGGGATGGGGTCGCCACATCCCTACGATGGACACAAATGAGTAAAGAAAAAACGTTCACCTCTCCGCTGCAAGGTCGAATGTTGGACGTCTAGCCTTTAGATCCCTTGTCATTTGACGTGAGCTATTTCGCTGCTAAATCCTAGCTCACAATAACATTACGACTATAGATAATGAAATCGTTACATTATCTTGAATTTTAAAATAAGATGTTTAGTCAATACGTAAACACGTGTTATATTTATTGTTCTGAGTAAATAAAACAAAGAACAAACTCCACTAAGTGTTTCATAAAATCTGGTATACATTTTTAGGAAGTTAGGTAGGTTCCAGGACCAGCATGGACACAAATGAATGAAGAAAATTCCTCACCTATCCGCTTCCGAGAATGAATCTTAGCCTTTCGGCCTGATGTCAGATCACTTCCCTTCTGTGCTACTTCGATGTAAATTTAGGCACCTAAAGTAGGCTTAAAACATGTCAAATAGATTCTAAAAATACCAATTCAAGCTTTTAAAAGTGTGTAGTACCACGTAACATCACTTACGGTCAAATTGATACACGAATTACGAAACTAATGAAATAGATAAACTTAATTTACTATAGTAAATCATTTATTTTGATGTTCTGATAAAATTCCTAAGTTATCTCGAAATATCCGGAGATCTGGTAACGCGAAACTGGGAATAAATATGTAAACCTAATTTTAGAAAAGCAATTTTATAGTTACCAATGGACAAATTGCCCAAAAACACAAAATAGATACCAATGGGTAAAATATCAAATTTTAGGCATATCCTAACTCTTCTCGGTGCTACATATTTTCATGACACAGTTAAAACATTTTATTTTATTGATTCCTTCAGGAAAAATAACCATAAAACCTGAAATCCAAGTTCTAGTTCTTAGGTATCACATTACATAATTATTGTGTTATAATTAATATTCTGAGAAAATAAAGTCTAATAATAAGACATTAAAATTAGCCTGTTTGATCGTAGGTTTCTCTTTCGAAACTCTATACGACTACCTATGTGATTAACACATGTGGATGTGAGGTCAGCAGGCGGCTGGTAGGCCAAGGGCCTTGTAGGCCTGTAGCGCTTGGAGTAAGTATACGCAACCTAGCTTTCAAGGTTAACATTTCATGGCAGCTCATGAAGGAGCAGACGCAAGAATCCTACGACTGTTGCCCACATTATGAAGAGGTGTTACAGTGACTGGACTGAAAAAGTTACCTCTGGAAAGTTCAGAAGAATGGTAGATCCCATGATCAGAGTGAAAACAAATGAACCAAGAAACGTCCTTCACATCTCCACTGCCCGGTACTCAACCCTGGTCTTCCAGTCCATAGACAGATCTCTTGCTGTCTGAGCCAACAGGGAGTCCAGCAAATTACAAATATGAAATTCCCGACTATTTCCCGGTTTCCTCATGGCACCGAAGAATAATTTATGTTTTTTTTAGTATTAAATTAATTTTAGTAAAACTAATTTTGTAAAAATATTTTTTAATATGTGTAAGTAATAAAAATATACAATTTATTTGTATGGCAACCTTTTAAATAAGAATAGTATTTTTTTTAACATGAACGATGTTACGATAAAACATTGCAAACATTACTCCTGGCGCGACAGGCGGCCGGCTGTTGGCCTCACATCCACGTGTCAATCACATAGGTATATAGATGATCATCAGCCAGTGTAGGAGTGACATGTGGTCAACATGTCGAGTCCCCCAGCCGTTATAGCTGGTCTTCTCAACCTGGAACCGCTACTTATTGTAGCTACCCAAATGCCTCACGATTCTGAGTGGGCACCGGACCCATATTGGCCGAAATACCTTGAGAAAATGTCTTCCCCCAAAGAGACTCGAACCAGAGCAAGTCCCGTAGCTCTGCGCCAAGGCTTCTTGCCTTAACCACTCGGCTACGGCGCGGGACTTATTGCAAACATTACAACATTAAAATTTCTTTATTCATATAAATCTTTCATCGTTTGATTTTTTTCGTCAGTGACAGCAATTTTTTGCCTACTACATTTTGTAAAACTTTTTTCTTTTTCTTCCAGTTCCTTTATAAAAATCTCAAAATCTCAGCTTTTCTTTTTTCAACTTTGGCTTTTTCTTCTTCGGACAATTTATTTTTTGATGTAACTATGCTATCTTGATTTAAAATAAAGATAGATGAAAGTCGTGAATTCCTGACTTTTTCCCGGTTACTTTCAAATTCCCGACTTATTCACGGTTTTCAAGATTTTCCCGACTACTGATCCAATAAATCCTAGCTTATAATTCAATATAGTCCTATTACATTCGAATATATCAAAACGTTACATTATGTTAAATTAAAATAAACTGAAATATGTTCAGGTAAAAGCTCATAATCCTCAGTTATCTCTACTGAATATTAAATATTCAACCATGAGGAGTCTTCTGACAGAAATCTGAGTATAATGTGTCTCGTAATTATATTGTAATCTCATAATGGATTGAACCACTTATTAAATCTCATTTTGAATACAAATTTCGTTGTATTTTTTTACAAAAGATTTTATAATTTATTCCTTTTACATGAACATCATGATATTAAAACTCACCAAATCTGCGATTTTCTGCTACAAAGTTAACACTCACCTGTAAAAATAAAAAACAAATGTATATTAATAATAAACACTTTACACTTATCGTTAATACATTTATAACAATAATGTAAACAGGTTTATTGGTCAAATCGAAATTAATAAAAGTTTCAGTTACATAAAGAGACGATATCCAGGTGTTCAAGATACCTGACTACAATCTTAGACGGCCCGAATTAGATTCAGTCATAATAAAAGTTAATATAAATATATATCCTGTCGGCGTTTTTCTTACAGCATTATTGTCTGAAGATACAGTATGTAGTTACATGGGTGTGCATGACTTCGAAACAGGACACTTTTCTTGGGTTTCACTCAGTCTCCTATAAAACCAAATATTAGGACTTTCCCAGAAGTAAAATAGCGACTAATGAACGTGGATTTTTCTTCCTGCCATTCTATGAGCCTTCGTTCCTTGAAAATACACTACTAACTCACTGACACTATCGAACTCGTAAGTTCATGGCCGCGCGGACATAAGCTCTCCATACATCCTATCCTGAGCTAATGTTTTCCAATCATTCCCTTTATGATCTACTTCCCTCGAATCATAGTTAATGTTATTCTCCCACCCCATTCTTGGTCTACCAACTCGACGTTTTTCCCTCTGGTTTTCCTACAAGAAGCTTCCTTGCACGGCTTTCATTCCCCATTCGTGCTACATGTCCTGCCCATCGCAATTTACGAGACTTAACTGTTCCTATCACATCTGGCTTCCCATAAGGACCATGTAGTTCATTGTTAAGAAGTCTTCTCCATTCACCTGTCTGTTCATCTCTCTTTGTTCCAAAAAAGTACTTTATTCTCAAATACTCGTAATCTCCTTTCCTCTCTTAAAGTAAGAGTCCATGTTTCGCACCCATATAATATAACTGGTAGAATAATAGTTTTATATATTTTCAGTTTAACGTTTTTTGAAAGGAGTTGGGAAGTCATGAGTATCTGCAATGCATAATAACACGCAATTCCAGAATTGAGCCTATGTTTAATTTATTTCTGCATCTCATTCCTATTTGTGATTATTGTTCCTACGTATTTGAATTCAGCCGCTTCCTCAAATTTTCCCTCATTTGTCATTAGCTTTCCATTTCCATTTATAATGTATTTCCATGTGTGACCAAATATTTAGTTTTACTGATATTTACTTCCAGTCCGAATTTCTTAGTATTACTCAATAGTGTGTGCGTATTGGCCTTTAATATCTCCTCGCTATCGCCCAATAATAGTACTACATCATCAGAATAAACTAACAGCTTATTAATACCATTAAGTTGTAGGCCTTCTTCATCCTCTAAAGATTTGATGGCATGCTCTAATACAAAATTAAATAGTAGAGGAGATAGTGCATCTCCTTGGTTCAACCCATTGTGGATTTCAAAAGTATCTGAAAATTGTTTTCCTACTCATTACAATTACTAAAATTGTAAATAAAAGCCATTAAAAAATTAGGATATAAGTTTGTAATTAGTTTTTTTCATCTTGTTTAACCGGCAGTTCATTTTTCGAAACAAAAGTAAAACTCGAACATTTTACCTCAAAATAAAATTGCTTCTGTAGTCCCTCATATTGAACTCCGATAAACGGATATGATATCGAATTTCATTCTATACAGATCAGCGCTTGCCAAAATTTAATTCATTCAATACAGTAAAAACAGATTTCAATTTGCATTAGATAAAGTTTACAATAAATTCAGTTTCCAAAGGCTAGTCGAAGTAAAACAAGTTATTATTAAATTAGCATCACATGAGATTTTATATTTTCTCCATCCATTAATTCAATGGCTGATTGGCTAAAATTCGAGCTTTGGCCTCCATTAACTTCTGCGCCAAATTATTTATATTTCGCGCAGCAAGCCTCCAGTTGCAACACTTAAGTAGGTTTGCAAGCACGTTCCTTAATACCACCCTCCCATCGTTTTTTCGGTCTTCCAACTCTTTTTTGTTTTACCATAAAACTTGTTGTAAGCACCTTTTTTTTGTGCTCGGTCTGTTGAAAGCCTTTTTACATGGCAACCCATTCCAATTTATTTTTATTTAATAAAAGTGATAAGGTCAGATTAATTGTTTTAGTATCATAGCCTATAATGTCATTACCCATCCACTTGGTCTCTTTTATAGCTGTTATTTGTATATCGTCGTCGTTCTGGTAGATTTCACTAAGTCCAAAATTGTTGTTTTGAGATACAGCGATTTAAAATTTGATTAAACTTCAGAAGTCTGTTACGCCACAACTTGATGAAAATATTAAGCGTCTATAAATTAGAAAAGGACAGGGGCAGCACTTAGTGGCTTTTGCCAGACTGTGAACAACCATTTTCGTAATATAGCAGTGTACATATCTCAAGATAGCCAATTTTGGACTTCGTGACTTCTGCTTGAACGCCGACGATATTATACTGGTGTAATTGCTGTAGGAGAGATTTTAAGCTCCCAGTTTTATAAAAGTTTCTAACATTAGACGTGCAAATTCGTAAGTCAATTTTCCTTTGCTTTTATATAATTGTTGTCGTTATTGTAGACCATGCTTTATTTGTCGTTGTTGTAGACCATCAAAACGAGGCATTTTGAGTTTCTGAACGTATTTTATCTTCACTGCTGTGACCAAAAAAAAAAAAAAAGTTTTCTCAATGACTTTCAGAATACTAAGTCAGCATCCTCGGAACATTGAGATAAATAAAGCACATGCTCTACTCTGAAGGATTTACTTCCGTTTTATCACACACCGTCTGATATTAGAACGATGCACAGTAGTTGTGGAGTTACTCTTTAAATCTTTCTCTATTCTCCATTCTCATCCCTTGTGGTTCCCAAACTATTTACATCCCTTTGGACTTAAAAAAATCACAGATCCGCAAATAAATCGTATTATAATAAGTATCCGCATTTATATTATAAGATCATTAAGCATTTAGCATTTACAAGTTATCAACAATTGCCAAAATATTATTATTTACACTATAGTAATTACGGAATTGCACAGTTTCGTATAAAGCAACCAACTATAAAAAGTTATATTATTTATTTACAAAAATATGGCAATCGTGGATCCTCTGATAACTGTTGACGGGTCTCTGGGGATCGCCGGAGCTTGGAAAATACTACAGTGAGTTTCACTCGACCTGCGGCCGATAGCGGGAAGTGACTGCAAGCATTCAGTCATCAATTCGCGCTGTCCACGCAGTGTCCACGCTAGTGGCTGCAAGTCGAATGAAACTGTACCCGATGGGACCGAATTTTTTTTTATTCAATGCCCGCGGTTGTCATTTTGATATTTCCGGTGTTCTATCCTGAAATTGGTGTAATTGTAACCCACTTCTGCGGTTGGAGCGCCTGGAAGGCGTGGATACGCTGTCCCGACGATATGATGGGTGATGATGATGATAGTGGTGCGCCAGGAGAGTCAATCTAATGTGAATATGAATGGTGGCCTGATGATGTTCGGGGGAAAGACTGAATGTAACAAGATTACCAAGAGCAGCATTCAACAACAAGCCAAGAGGTTCAAGGAATGTAGGAAGGCCAGTAAAAAGATGGACAGAATAACTGTGAGGCGGAACAGGCAATTTTTGCCTAGCCCGTGAGGTGAACAAGAGGAAGAAGAAGTTTCCTGACATTTGCCTTACAAGTGAGGAAAAAGCCCGAAAAAACCTCACCCAGGAAACTTGTCCCGATCGGAGATCGAACCCGGGTCCATTGCATAACAATGGTACGGGACCGAATATTCGCTTTAGAATCACATTTTCCAATTCTTTTAACCTGTTTTCTTCCCTTAATACATGTGCCACGTTTCACAGCCTTACAGTACTCCGGGCAAGATTATAGTTAAATATTATTTTAATCTTTAGGCAAAAGCAGAGAAAGGCAGGGGACTTTGAACTCAAAAAAGTAACTAATTTCCTATAAAAATTACTACTTTACGGTTCTACTATGATTTTTACAAATCCAAGAAAACATCTATAGGCCTATGGAACTTGTAATAGTCAGTCTACAATGCGAAAAAATATGTGATTTCCATATAATGTACATATGATAGGGGCTAATTCTGAAGCACGATGTAGCTAGAAATTGTGTTTTCATAAATATCAGCGCCATCTGCATGTTGAGATGTGTCGTGACGTCACCACCCCCACATGTGTTCACTCCCCTAACTTCCGCTGTCTCACATGGCGCCAACTAATCTTCCTTCTTTCATCATAAATTCCATATTAAAGTTCCTTACTTTATTATGCTTTACATGTATCCCAACGGCCTGGTGATTTCCAGGGATTATCAATTAAACCTTAATGTACCTGCAAGACTTAGGCTCATATAAGATTTAAATATTTAAAAGGATATGACATATCACAGAGGCTTAATATTAGAAAATTTTGCTATCAAACAAGTGAAATGCCTAAGAAGACAGTAAGAACAAAGAACTACATTCGTGATGTGATTTTTTGGGCGCCTAAATCAAAGGTAATTAGAGCCTATTTGTCTAATAAAAATATGAGTAATTTACAAGAATAAAATATTATACTATGTGCAAAAAGATAAAATAGATCTAATTGGCTTAAAACCTGTGTAAACAATAAAATTGTATCTCTATAGGGACTAATTAAGGGGGGTGATGGGTGAAAAATTTACCATTTGAGATCAAAATTGGCATTTTTTATTTATTGTACTAAAAATAGCCTGCTCTCTAATGTATATGTTGGAAAAGTTTCAGAGGCCTATGGCGCTTCTAAGTGCCCTAAATTACGTCAGAGCTAAAAGGCTGCTCCAGTTAAATACTACCTCGATGCAAATATTGTTTTTCTACACTTTTATTTCCACTGCATTCTTATACATTCAAAATTGAATGGAATTCAGAAATTTTGTTCTAGAAGGTTCACATTTTTACTGCATGTCCTAAAAACAATGGATAACAAAGTAGTGAATGGTTTCACGATTGAAGTAGTATTTTAAGAAATAAAAATTAAAATGTATGCAATTATTATCTTTTTTGTAATTCCACACATGAGGTACATTTTTTCTCCCTTTGTATTCACATTATAAGAATACTAATGCATGATGTTTTTCTAAATATTTTAGGGATCTTGTAAAAAAAATCAGACATTTTACTAAAAAATTGTGGAACCCATTTAATTATATGTGCAATTTTTTTAAATGTAATATTTAATAACTCATAAAATAAATGTCTCACAAGAATGAAACTTACACACATCATTATGTATCATGCAGTGCATTTTTGTACAAAAAATCAAGTTTCTAGCTCAAAAAATGTAGAAAATAGAAATTGCACTAATCATCCCCTTAACTAACTCACTGGCACTATCGGACCCGTAGGTTCATGGTCGTAGGTTCACAAGCTCTCCATACATCCCTATCCTGTATGAAACACACATGTAAAAAGACTCTCTATCTTACATTATCTTAGACGTTTAAAGAATTTTCTCCCGGTTTCATTAAAACAAATCCTTGTACAGAATCTTGTGTTGCCACGCTCGATACTGTGACGTTATATATAATGATCTGAACTATGACTTGTCACAGAGTCTGTAGCGTGTTCATAATACTTGCTATTAGATTCATTTTCAATATCCGCCGTTTCCGAACACTTCAATAACCTCTCTTGGCTCCGTCTTACTGACAGACGTAAATTGCACTCTCTTTCACTTCTTTTCAAGCTTCTGAATTCATACACTCCTAGTTACCTGGCGTCCAGATTTGAGAAGTTATCTTCTTACCACAATATTGACACTACGTCACAAGATAACAGTCTGCTAACAATCCCTCTTTATATCACTTCTTCTTATTCTACTTCTTTCACAATAACCTCTATCCGCTCCTGGAATTTCCTTCCTCAAGATATCAGGGGTTGCCGCACACTTTTAAGTCACGCTTATACAGTTGCCTGTTGTCTAATAATTAGTTTTCTCTGTTTATTTAAATGTATACTATGTCGTTAATAGTTTTTTCTCTTTTTTTATATCTTGTACATATTATATATATTGTATATGTAATCGTTTATGTTTATTGTAATTTATATGTAAGACTATTTTTTATATATTTTTTTAAAACCTGGTTGAGTAGCAGACAAGGTCTTAAGGCCTTAACTCTGCCAAGTAAAATAAAGCTATTATTATTATTATTATTATTATTATTATTATTATTATTATTTTATTAAATAAAGCTATTATTATTATTATTATTATTATTAAATTCTATACATAAATAGAAAATGTATTTGTATTTTATATATTCGTCTGAAAACATGCTGTTAAAATGTTAAATGAAATAACATTTATGTAAATCATATAAAACTTTGATCATCATCATCATCCAGGGATTAAGCCTATTGGCTCGTTCCGGTTTCATGAAAGCTAGAATTGTTAAAATTGTTCAGACCATCTTCTGTGTTGGCGTCCAACAGTTCTCCTTCCCTGCGGTTTATAATTTAGCAATAATTTGGAAATCTTTCTTCTGGCATTCTATCAACATGTTCTTTCCAGTCGTTCCTATATTTAATTATTCGGTCTGTAAGTTTGAAAATATTTAGTTCCTTTCTTATATCTTCATTCATTTTCTTATCCAGCAGAGTATATCCTGCTATCTTTCTTAGAAATCTCATCTCAACTGCTTCCAATCTTTGTTCTTGTCTTTTAGTGATCGTCCAACATTCTGATCCATACATCAATATAGGAACAGCTATTACATTATAAAATCGAATTTGATATGTTGTTATTATTATTATTATTATTTATTAATATTATTATTAAATAAATAGAAAATTTGTGTTTTCATATTATCGATAAATTCACGACTCACGAAGTGAGGAGCGAATTTATATAGAGATTTTGGAAAATAAGAGTGGCATTTGTTAGGACTATTTAACGAATAAAGTTAAGATGTTTACTCCCAAATCATTATCTAACTATAGTTATTTTAAAATATTTATATATTTAATGTAAACGGCGATGTTTGGAAACAAATGAGAAACGATTGGTACGCTTCATTTGCATCTTTTGTTCATCACTGCAACCAGATCATAATATTATTTATTGCCAAAGGATCGCAATGTTAAAAAAATGCACCCTAGTGGAGAAATTTATAACCAGCGTTATAGGTATTAATTAATTTGATGTCCTATGATGTAAATATATCAATTATATTTTTCTGCACCGTAATTTCCAGGAAAATAATTCGTTTAAGAATATGCAAACAGTGGTTTCTTTTTTTTTTTGTGGTATAATCAATTGTTACAAATGTTTTTCTATTATCTATCGCATCCGCTCTCTGCTAACATTCCTGCACTATATATACAATCTGATAGTCGTGTTTCTTGGGGAGTCAGTCACTGCAAAATAATGCTATGACCTATTCAGAATGTTAAAAAGGAGGTGCTTTCTTTATCATGATAAACTTTAGTTGGTAAATTTTAGGCGAAACACGACTGTGATTGGTTGTAAATAAAAAATTATTGAAATGTGATTGGTCATTGACTCCCATTTGGGGCATGAGTTAAATAGTCATATTAAATGAAAATGTACGTATTCGCTCTGTAAGTCTCGTCCACAACTATGAACTCAAACGTAAGCAAAATATATTAGCATTCCAGCATTATAAGATTTTACATTTTGATAATAAATTACCTAAAAAATCCGCTTCCTAGAAACAAATAACAGTCCAAATAGCCCGGAAGAAGAACCAAACAGGGATCAAACAACAGTGCGTCTGTTTGAAGCTAAATTACTCCCAGTTTAATCAGTTTTCTTTACATAGCATTAAATCTCTAAAACCGTGTCCATCAAACAAACGTAACTACTGTACAGCAGAGTTCAAAGTTAATGTTAAGTATCGGGTAATCAACATGTGACTAATAACACCTCTACATTATAATTATTACTCTAGAGTCGAGAGATAAATGATACTGTGCCACTGGCTGATTACACATCCGGTGAATTCTGCTCATAATTACTTCCTGATCTTGAAAATAAACAGTAGCCAAGCAATTATGTAATGCGTATGTGAATATCAGAACTATGATGTAATGTAATAGGTGAGAAGTTCACATGAATATCCCCCAGGTTAACACGCGTCGCTCATTCACGCAACATCTGCTTTCTTTTCACTCTCCATTGACATAAATCAAGTTTCATGGAAACCACTACCGGTATTTTTTATTTAAATAAATTTCATATAATTATCAGCATCCTTTGCGAGTTTCTAAATGTCAAGAAAAGTGAAAATCAAAGGCCTAAGGTCTTCATTTAATGTTTTACATTTTTCACAGTTAATGCTATTACACTTTTATATCTTCTTGTATCTTGTAAGCCCATGTTTCCCTTAACACAGATATAGGCGTTCTTCCCCTACAGGGAAGAAGTTGAACCATACTAATTTAGTTACACTTTTTTTGTATAGATGTCATTTGAGTGGTCCGTGGTCAGCGTTCCGCCGCATATTGACATCTAGGAAACCAAGGTAGTACTAGGATGGGAAAATTCGGTAAATTTTGCTTGGAGGCCTTTTCATTGAGGCTTAAGGATCTTTTACGAGCCTGAAAATCTTCAGACTCGGGACCCACGGCTTAAAGTCCCTCCCGGAGGACTTGCTCCTTGGATTTTTCCATCCTAAAAAAATCCATCGACCCCGGCCGGGTTTGAATCCGCGACCCTCGGGACCACAGGCAAGGAGCATAATCACTAGTCCACTTCGGCCGATTTTATAACAGAACAATTAATTCCATCCATAGTAATTCTGCCCGAAGGCAGATCCTTCACTGCAATCATAGCATTTTCATGCTATGCTTGCAGCTTTACTAGGGAATTGTACGCGTGGTAGCTTCCCGTTGCTTTCTACACCGGTGAAGGATGATGATGATGATGATGATAAGTATAATGATGATAATGATAAGGATGACGATGATGATGATGATGATGGCCATATGATTTCGGGGAACGTTTGGGCCTTAAAGTTTTCCTGACATTTGTCTTACAGGTGAGGAAAAACCCCGATAAAAACCTCACCCAGAAAAACTGCCCCGACCGGGGATCGAACCCGGGCCCGCTGCATGACAAGGCAGCACGCTACCTCGAGACCACAGCGGTGGACATAACAATTAATTAATACTTACTTACTCACTGGCACTATCGAACCCGTAGGTTCATGGCCGCACGGGCATAAGCTCTCCATACACCCCTATCCTGAGCTAATGTTTTTCAGTTATTCTTTGTATAATCTACTTCCCTCAAATCATAGTTAATGTTATTCTCCCACCTCATTCTTGGTCTACCAACTGGGTGTTTCCCCTAATTAATTAATTAATTAATTAATGTGTGCCAATTATAATCGATTAAATGTTTGTTTACTCGTATAATAAAACCATGGAAATAATAAATTTCATAAATGAAATTTTCACTAGTCCAGAGAGATGCCATGGTTACCTATGCAAAACCATAGCAAGCTCTGCACTTTGCTACGATAGTGAAGCATTGACTTTGAGGAAAGGAGAGGAGAGCAAAATAACTTCTAGCGAAATGAGATTCGTGAGATATACAGCAGGGTACACAAAGTGGGATTATAAACGCAATGATGACGTCTTGAAGGAATTGCGTTTAGAATAGTCATTAAGTACGTATGAATACCAGAACACCTGGATGAATCAATTGCGACGAATGAGCTCAGATAGATTTCTAGAAGCCATGCTTCGTTATTGTCCAACAGGGAAGAATGGGCCATCCAAGAAAGCGCTAGATACAAAAATCATCAATGAGATAGTAACAGGCCTGTAGGCCTAAGACTTGTATGGATGAACAAGAAAACATTTCTAATAAAAGGGGGAATGGTCATTTAACAAATGAGAATTTGAAGAAGTGATGGAATTCAAATATGTGGAAATGATAAACACGGATGAAGTGCAGAAAGAAATTAAACATGAGCTTAAATCTGGAAACGCATGCTATCATGTATTACATTAGAGGGATTTCATCCCAAATTTTCTTTAAAAAATGTTTAATTAAAATCTTATCATAACAGAAGAGAAAAAAAATAATATTTGAGCTTAGAAAGAATGTTGGAGAACAGAGAGACGAACAGATAGATTAATGGAGAAAATTGCATAATAGTGGGCTATGTGCTCTTTATCGGAAACCAGTTGTTTACAGCAACTAAGTCTCATAGGCTGCAATAGATAGCATGTGGTACGAATGGGGAATGACAGATCCGCGCGATCATGAAAATCCAGGTTCGATATTGCAATTGAATTGTTTTAGTTGTTTCGTTATTATTATTTTTTTAATATGAAAGATCATATAACTTCTAGGTCCACCGCTGTGGTCTCGAGGTAGCGTGCTGCCTTATCACGCAGCGGGCCCGGGTTCGATTCCCGGTTGGGACAGGCTCCTGGGTGAGGTTTTTTTTCGGGGAAAAGCCCCGAAAACCCCTCCAAGACAAATATCAGGATGCTTAGGGCCCAACGGTCCTCGAAAATCATCCGGCCAACATCATCCTTATCATTATCATCATCATCCTTCACGGTGTGGAAAGCAACGGGAAGCTACCACACCTATAATTCCCTAGTAAAGCTTCTATGCTTGCAGTGAAAGTCCTGCCCTCGGGCAGAATTATTATGGATGGATATTCCTTCACGGTGTGGAAAGCAACGGGAAGCTACCACACCTATAATTCCCTAGTAAAGCTACAAAGCATAGCATGAAAATGCTATGCTTGCAGTGAAAGACCTGCCCTCAGGCAGAATTACTATGGATGGATATTCCAACGGCAATCAAATTATAACCCTCTGTTCCGAGACAACATCGTTACCCGTAGACTACACGGAATGACGTTATTTGCTCAAACGTCTTTAAAGAATTTAATCTTCTCAAGATTCCGATGAATAGATGATGTAGAAGAGGACTTGAGATTGATGGAAGTTAAAGAGGTGGGGGAGTAAGGCAATGAATGGATAGACAAGATTGGGCATTTGTCTTATAGAAAGTCGAGTTCAAACTGAAAAGTTTGTAGTGCTAAAGGAAGTAATAGTCCTGGTGACAAGTAATCTGGACAGTTTCCGAAAGAACCCTGTACATAAACCCTCCTGCATATAATGCAGATTTGTAGCTAGTTGAGCATTTATATGTTTGTTCATACTATCTTACTTACTCACTGGCACTATCGAACCCGAAGGTTCATGGCCGCGCGGACATAAGCTCTCCATACATCCCTATCCTGAGCTAATGCTTTCCAATCATTCCCTGTATAATCTACTTCCCTCAAATCATAGTTAATGTTGTTCTCCCACCTCATTCTTGGTCTACCAACTGGGCGTTTTCCCTCTGGCTTTCCTACAAGAAGCTTCCATGCACGTCTTTCATTCCCCATACGCGCAACATGTCCTGCCCATCGCAGTCTACGAGACTTAACTGTTCTTATTATATCTGGCTTCCTATAAATACCATGTAGTTCATTGTTATGTAGTCTTCTCCATTCACCTGTCTGTTCATCTCTCTTTGGTCCAAAAATTTTCCTAAGAACTTTATTCTATAAGAAAGAAAATTTAAAAAGTGGTTATAATAACTTCTCAACAGGAGAATAAATCGGCATTCTGATGTTAGGTCTCTATCAAAATTTGTTGTCTCATGACGGAATACTAAAGTTAATTTAAAGAGAACTAACATAACACCGTCCGAGAGTTAAAAACTTTCACCTAAAAATTAACATCCCATCGACTTAAAATAATATTAACATTTATATTGTATTAACGTTAGCTTGGTGGAAAGTGGTTTGTAAACTTTCTTCGTCTTCGAGCGCTAAACAAATACATTTTCGTTGCAAAATCAAGAATACACTGACTGATACGTATTAAAAATTATAGGCCTATATCAAGCATTAGTCTACCGCTGTGGCCTCGAGGTAGCGTGCTGCCTTGTCACGCAGCGGGCCAGGGTTCGATCCCCGGTCGGGACAGTTTTTCTGGGTGAGGTTTTTATCGGGGTTTTTCCTCACCTGTAAGACAAATGTCAGGAAAACTTTAAGGCCCAAACGGTCCCCGAAGTCATATGGCCATCATCATCCCTATCATTGTCATCATCATCATCCTTCACCGGTGTGGAAAGCAACGGGAAGCTACCACACCTAGAATTCCCTAGTAAAGCTGCAAGCATAGCATGAAAATGCTTTGATTGCAGTGAAGGATCTGTCTTCGGGCAGAATTACTATGGATGGATCAAGCATTAGTACAATGCTATTGAAGAGGTAAATAGGGAGTATTTATTTTATTTAACTATGCTTTTTAGCAACTTCAAGTCGATATTCGATTAAAATTAAAGGCAATAAAGGGCTGACACATTTTGCTCAAAGCCTCTTACTTCAAGCTTCAGGTTATTTTACGTGCCGTAAATCTACGACACGGGGCCCACGGCTATAATTCTCTTTCGAAGGAAACCATAGTCAGAAATTTTACGCATTGAAGAATCCATCGGCCCTGGCCGGATTTGAACTAACGAACATTGGTACCAGATGCGAGAATAGTAGAGAGTAAAAAGTGGTTGCATATTTTTTATCTGCTTCTCTTTTGGTTCACTTGCAATTATAAAATTTAGTGGTTACACGTTTTCAAACTCATTTCCCCACCACACTACAGTATCTAGCTCAATACTGAGCATGGCTTCCTTTTGGAAGGGATGAAAAAAATGTGTTTCCCGAGTTGAAAGTTTAGGGCATGTAAAGAAAGTCAAGCTTCACGTCTGTGAGATGAGAGAAAAAAAAACTGTCGGCCGTTTAACGCGTAAATTTGAATTTCGATGCTAAAGACCTGAGCTTTTAAAAATCGTCGTTAAAAAAATTATACTAATCTGTTCCTATTTTAGGCCCTATAACTTAAAAATAGTAGAACTGTTAGTGACAAAACTATAGCACATCGTTTTAAAATTTACTATTAGGGCCTATACTTAGAATCATGAAAAGTATAATATAAATCAATAAACAATTTTGCTTTCTTTTAGATCAGCTTTTCCCAACCTTTTTCGACTCGCGAACCCCTTCTACAACGGTCTGAGTTGGGTGAACCACTGTCTTTTAAATATACATACAGTAGACATGCATAACATTGAATTCCAAGCAAAAGGCTTAATAATATTAAATTAACTTACGCTTAACAGTTAAAACCGAAAGTTACTCTAGTTACGGCTTAAAAGTTACACAACGTGTGGATCTAGTTGTAGCGAAATCAAATGCATTCCTAACTGTAAATCAGGCATTCGCGGTAAATATTAATTTATTGTGGAAATAATGTGATAAATTACCGACGTTACACATATGCAACAACAGGCATCATAGGGTTAATTAAATTTTAATATTATTATTATTATTGTTATTATTATTATTATTATTATTATTTATTATTATTATTATTATTATTATTATTATTACAATGCTGTAGAAATTAAAGAAACAATAATAGACCTAACCTCGAAACCCGCCATCACGGAAATGTTTTGGCGAACACCTTGAAATATTTGGCGAACACCTTGGGGGTTCGCGAACCACGGGTTGGGAAACGATGTTTTAGGGTAACGATGCAACTCAAAAACTGCTGCATTAAAAAATTATTATATAACTAACTCACTGGAAATACCGAACCCAGAGATTCATGGTCGTGCAGACATAAATTCTCCATACATACCTTCCCTGAGTTAATGTTTTTCAGTCATTCCCTGTATAACTTATCTCACTCAAATAACTGAAAACATTATTCTCCCACCTCATTCCTCCTAACTATTGAGCGTTTTTCCTCTGAATTTCCTACAAAAAAATGTATGTCCCCTTTTCCTTCCTCAGTCGTCTCACGTGTTCTGTCCACTGCAGGCTATGAAACTTAACTGTTCTTATTAATCCGGTTTCCCATAAAGATCATGTAGCTCAAATTTTATTTTATTTTTTTCTTCCTGAGAAATTTTGAAGAAGTGGCTGAATTCAAATATCTAGGAACAGTAATTAGCTAATTACAAATAGGAATGATATGCGCAAAGAATTTAAACATAGACTCAATTCTAGAAATGCGTGATATTATACATTACATGGACTCTTGTCCCAACTTCTCTCAATGAATGTTAAATTGAAATTGTATAAAATTGTTATTCTCCCAGTTCTACTATATGGATGTGAAACATGAATGTTTTTTCTTTAAGGGAGGAGAAAAGATTACGAGTATTTGAGAATAAAGTTGTTAGAAAAAATTTGACCTAAGAGAGATGAACAGATAAAAAGACTTCAGAACAGTGAGCTACATGATCTTTATAGGAAACCAGGAAACCAGATATAATAAGAACAGTAGACTGCGAAGGGCAGGCCATGTGACATGAATGGGGAATGAAAGAGGAGCATGGAACTTCCTGTAGTTACACCAGAGGGAAAACGCCCAGTAAGTAGACCAAGAATGAGGTGGGAGAATAACATTAACCGTGATTTGAGGAAAGTAGATTATAGAGGAGATGATTGGAAGAGGGGCATGGAAACATTTTGTAGATAAACCAGAGGAAAAACGCCCAGTTGGTAGATCAAGAATGAGGTGGGAGAATAACATCAACCATAATTTGAAGGAAGTATAATACAGAAATGATTGGAAAACATTAGCTCAGGATAGAGATTTATGGAGAGCCTATTTCTGCGACCGTAGTCGAGTGGTTAAGGCATGGAGCCTTGGCTCAGAGCTACGAGACTTGCGCTGGTTCGAGTCCCAAAGGGAGAAGAAATTTTCTCATGGAATTTCGGCCAGTTTGGGACCTGTGCCCATCCAGTATCGTGAGGCATTTGGGTAGCTACAATAAGTAGCAACTCCAGGTTGAGAAGACCAGCTATAACAGCTGGGGGACCCAACATGCTGACCACGTCACCCCTACACTGGCTAGATGATCATCTACCTCTGTGATTAACACATGTGGACGTGAGTCAGCAGCCGGCTGGTAGGCCAAGAGCCTTCTAGGCCTGTCGCGCTTGGAGATGTTTATGTCCGCGAGGTCATGAGCCCACGGGTTCGATAGAGTTAGTTATCTGTTCATTAAATAATTAAAGAATTGTACTATATTAGTATTCTGTATAGACATCGATAAATTGAGATCTACTATTTGGAAGGATGATTTAAGCCAATTAGGTATGCGCAGAAGAAGTGGAACGGGTTGTTTATTCTAAAGGTTTTTACGTATAGTTTTGCTGTATCAAACTGAATTGGCAGAGATGAATTGAAGACGTGAGGTAGATTTATTGCAATTGCAGTTAATTTCACAGTTCAATATATTAGAATGAAAATCGTAAAAAGATCACTAATCGGAAATGTACTTTTTTATACGTCCCAATGCTCAAATTCATTAGCGACTTTTTTCTGAAATGTGCACGAGTGAACGACCGCCATGAATTCCTGCTCGCAGTCAGAGGGAGCGCCTCAGACCGCTTGAATGCACATGACCCTGGTCAGAGGGATTTGACCTCTACGACAAATGTTGTTTTCAATACCGAACTATGAATTGCATAAAACTACAATTTCCTTGAACACTTAATTACGTTAACAGAATGAGTAAACGTTTTTGCCAATGAAAGTAACAAACATTCTATGCCTAGGGAAGAAGGCCTACAATATACAAATCCGTTGAAGAATAGCTTTGATTATATCCATGGTGATTTGCAAGGCATGGTGATTTGCATCGCCTGAGCGTATCATGCGATTCATTGCGATACATTCACTCACTCAATCACACATATACACAGACACATATTATATATATATATATATATATACACACAACTGCTGTGGTCTCGAGGTAGCGTGCTCCTTGTCACGCAGCGGGCCCGGGTTCGATTCCCGGTCGGGACAGGCTACTGGGTGAGGTTTTTTTTTTTTCAGGGACTTTCCTCACCTGTAAGAAAAATGTCAAGACGCTTAGAGCCCAACGGTCCATGAAAATTATCCGGCCATCATCATCCTTATCATTATCATCAACATCCTTCACCGGTGTGGAAAGCATCGGAAAGCAACCACACTTGTAATTCCCTAGTAAAGTTGCAAAGCATAGCATGAAAATGCTATGATTGCAGTGAAAGACCTGCCCTCGAGCAGAATTACTATGGATGGATACACACACACACACACACACATATATATATATATATATATATATATATATATATAAAGGGGAATTACAGACAAAAGAAAGCAGAATTATAAGAAGAATCTCTCAAACAGGCAGATATGTAACTAATATCGATATCAAACAAAATTTAAATCATAAGAATATAACACATTTTATTCGAGAGCTAAAGGTTAACGAGGAAGGTTGGTATGTATTTTATTAAATGACTTACGACATTTTAGAAATTTTACACAATAAATGGAACATACTAAGTACAGTAAATAATTTTAATATATATACCAAATGAGGGAAATTTTGAGGAAGTGGCTGAATTCAAATACCTAGGAACATTAATCACAAATAGGAATGAGATACACAAAGAAATTAAACATAGGCTCAATTCTGGAAATGCATGCTATTATGCAGTGCAGAGACTCTTGATGTCCCAACTCCTTTCAAAAAACGTTAAGCTGAAAATATATAAAACTATTATTCTACCAGTTATATTGTATGGGTGCGAAACATGGACTCTTACTTTAAGGGAGGAAAGGAGATTACGAGTATTTGAGAATAAAGTTCTTAGGAAAATTTTTGGACCAAAGAGAGATGAACAGACAAGTGAATGGGGAAGACTACATAACAATGAACTACATGGTCTTTATAGGAAGCCAGATATAATAAGAACAGTTAAGTCTCGTAGACTGCGATGGGCAGGACATGTTGCTCGTATGGGGAATGAAAGACGTGAATGGAAGCTTCTTGTAGGAAATCCAGAGGGAAAACGCCCAGTTGGTAGACCAAGAATGAGATGGGAGAACAACATTAACTATGATTTGAGGGAAGTAGATTATACAGGGAATGATTGGAAAGCATTAGCTCGGGATAGGGATGTATGGAGAGCTTATGTCCGCGCGGCCATGAACCTTCGGGTTCGATAGTGCCAGTGAGTGAGTGAGTAAGTAAGTGAGTAAGTAAGTAAGTAAGTAAGTAAGTAAGTAAGTAAGTAAGTATGAATTTTATATAGTTTTAATTTTGTGATAATTTTAATACTCATTTTCTTTATTACAGTAATATAAAAAAGGGAAAAAAATAAAATAAACTTAAAAAATAAATAAATAAAACAAAAATGGATTATATATTAAATTAGAATAAGTAAATAAAACATCAGATTCAAGATGAAATTTATTTTTTAAATATTGACAATGAAAGTGAGAATTTTTCTCCTTTCTTATAAATATTGTTTTAACTAAGAATAAACTAGGAAAAGGTAGGGTCTATATGGCTGGAACTTTCAAATCCTATCACACAGTTACAGCTACTGTATATAAGGGGAAATAAACGAGGAAATTGGCTTATTCCGTATTCAGGAGGTCCCTAGTTTAAAAACTTATTCTTTTTCCCTTTGGTTTTCCACAATCGACAATGAGTTGTATTTTTTTCCCCCCCAGGACTCGTTAATCATAATCTTCATTCCATCTATCTACAAACACAAAGCCCAATGTTGGGCCTTAGCCTCTCCTTTGTTAGGACAGTTACGCTTATTTGCCCACAGATGCCATGAATGGTAAGTGGTCAACAGACCGACCCAATGACTAGCTAGCAACTAGGGTATTACTAGAACGATCAGGTAGGTAAAATTTGCTTATAGGCCTTTTATTCAGGCTTAAGGATCTTTTACGAGCTTGAAAATCTTCTGATTCGGGATCCACGGTTTAAAGTCTCTCCCGAAGGACTTTCTCCTTGGATTTTCCCATTTTAAAAAAAAAATCCATTGACCCCGGGACCCTCGACACCAGAGGCAAAGAGCATAACCACTAGTCTACCATGGACGACTGGTATAATTGAAATTAAATCAGTGATCATCATCAACATCATTATCATCGAATCAACAACTTCTTTAAAGTGTAGTATTTCTCAAATGTCTACATCATCAATTATCTCTACTGATTAACTAACTTGCACTATCGAAATCCGTAGGTTCATGGCCTCGTGGACATAAGCTCTCGATACATCCCTATCCTGAGCTAATGTTTTCCAATCATCCCCTGTATAATCTACTTTCCTCAAATCATAGTTAATGTTATTCTCGCGCCTCATTCTTGGTCTACTAACTGGGCGTTTTCCCTCTGGGTTTTCCTACAAGAAGCTTCCATGCACCTCTTTCATTCCCCATTCGTACCACATGTCCTGCCCATTGCAGTCTACGAGACTTAAATGTTCTTATTATATCTGACTTCCTATAAACACCATGTAGTTAACTGTTATGTGGTCTTCTCCATTCACCTCCCGCTCACCTCTCTTTGGTCCAAAAATTGTCCTAAGTACTTTATTCTCAAATACTCGTAATCTCCTTTTCTCCCTTGAAGTAAGAGTCCATGTTTCGCACCCATATAATATAACTGGTAGAATAATAGTTTTATATATTTTCAGTTTAACTTTTTTTTTAAAGAAGTTGGGACATCAAGAGTCTCTGCAATGCATAATAGCACGCATTTCCAGAATTGAGCCTATGTTTAATTTCTATGTGCAGCTCATTCCTATTTGTGATTATTGTTCCTAGGTATTTGATTTAACCTTAATTGTCCAACAACTTCTTCCAACAGTTTTGGCTTCTTCATTCATATTGTATTCCAACTAGTCCCTGCCTCCCATGAATCTACGAGTATTGTCTGTTGGGTTTGACGTAAGAGCTCTTCTCGCAGGTTTTAGATTTTCCATACTTATTAAGTGTCCAACCCACTGTAATCGACAAGGTTTATGAAGCGTTTGTCAGTAGGCCTATATAAATAGCAACAGAACAACAGTTTAAACCTAAAGACCCTCAAATGTTAAAATGTTTTAAATAACAATGAAAAAAGTAAAACATAATAAAAAACAAATAGAAACTAGGCCCTACAACAGGAAACAAGAACAGATTATTAAAAAATTAACAAGATCAACAGAAATTATAGCTGTAATGGAAAAATGTGTCAGAAAAAAAATACTACCAAAAAATTGGTAAATCACTTGAATATAATAAAATAATACCAGGATTCCAGAACAATCATTAACTACCAACCAAATAGAAAATGCAAAATAAGAATATAAAAAAAGAGATGAGAGTAGAGGCACAGGCAATAATCCTAAGTCTTCGCAGTTCATAATGACGATGATGGTGGATTATAATAATAATAATAATAATACATTTATTTCACCTGGCAGAGTTAAGGCATTAATGCCTTGTCTGCCACTCAACCACGTTTTAAAAAATAAAAAAAATAGTCTTACGTCTAAATTACAATATACATAAACGATTACATGTTATAAATGCAATTAATATTTATAATGGGTTTTGATTTACTCTAAATTTAACGAATTAAATATATAATATGTACAAGATATATAAAAAACGAGAAAAGATTATTAATGACATAGTATAAATTTAAATAAACAAAGAAAAATTAATTATTAGACAACATTATGTATTTTTTTATTTTTTATACCGATAATCCTTTTTCATTTTAAAACAAATAATGAATTATTGAGATAATGTGACACTATAATTCAATGAACAACAGATACCAATCAAAAATGGAATTATCTCGGATTATACTGTACATTAAATTTGTAAATAAAACGAAGTGTATTACTGCTTCTATTTTTTTTTTTCCTGATATTGCGTGACAGACCTAGAATATCCTTGGCTACTGGTCTCACATCTACATGTGTAATTTACAGAGGTGGACGATTATCCAGCCAGAATAAGGTAACATGTGGTCAGCTTGTCGAATCTGCCAGCCGTTATAGCTTTTTTTTTCAATCTGGGCCGCTTCTTCTTGAATCTACCCAAATTCCTCATGAGGCTAGGTGGACACCACCATACTGGCTGAAATTCCATGAGAAAATATCTTCTGCCATGTGGATCAGAATTACCGCATGCCACTTCTTGGTTCGGGATCCTAATTCATTCAAATTAAAAGGATCAATGCAATTATAATATAAATTAGATATTATACTAAACTACTATGGTATCTTACATTTAATAGAATCACTGGCCAACAGATGAAGTACAGGAAATCATGTGATTGGTTGCAATCTTAACTTCAGTTTTTCGCTATTTCTAAATTCAAGTAGTTACTGAGTTGTCCTCACGAAGACGAGTGTAATCTGTCTTCAGGTCAAAAAACTGAATCTGGAATCGAGCCCAGGCCTCTAGGATGCTAGTCACACACGTTGACCGCTATATCACGCAAGCGATCCAAAATAAAAAAAATAAACCTCTTTTATATCCAAGTTCGTGGTCAGTGTCCTTGGCTATGGAGCTGGAGTTTTGTTCTCGAAAATAATAACGTTGATATTTCTCTTAACATTTGGGAAAATTATCAACAATGCAATAAATGGAGTCGTTTGGGAAAATTATCAACAATGCAATAAATGGAGTCATAAAAAATAAAGTTTGGTAAACAAATGTCAACCGCAACCAAATTGAGATTATACAGTGTAACTACAAAATCAGGACTGAAATATAACAATAAAAATTGGACACTAAATTCTAAAATCAAATAATTGCAAGCATCACAGATGAAATTTTTATGTCCACTTCTAGGTTTTTCAAAAATGAACAAGCAAACAAACATAGATATACGAGATAAATTAAAAGTTCAAAATATAATTGAAGAAATTCCGAATTGTCATAAGTAATATCACAAATGATTTCCAAATCATCGATAAATTTACGAGTCACGAAGTTACGAGTTATCTAGAGGATTTGAAAATCAAGAGTGGCATTTGTTAGGACTATTTAACGAATAAAATTAAGCTGTTTACTCAAAAATCACTATTTAAGTATACTTAACGGCATTTTAAAATATTTATATATTTAATGTAAACGGCGATGTTTCAAAACAAATCAGAAATGTGTGGTTATGTTTCACTGCAACTTGATCATATAATTTATTGGCAAATAGGATCGCTATCAGCGATAACCCACTGGATCGCAATATTGTAAGAATGCACCCTAGTGGAGAAAAAATGAAACACATTATATGTTATTAATTAATTTTTTTTAGTAAACAACTTAGCAAAATCATTATTTAAAAACAGAATTATTGGACACACATATCAAATGCGTAGTTCGAAGGGATCTGTTCATCATTTGCTATATTCAATGTAATTGTTGGAGAGTCAGTCATTGACAAATAATGCTCTGGCCTGTTCAGAATATTAAAAAAAGGAGGAGCTTTCTTTACCACAAAACAAGGTACTGATAAAGAAAAATCGACAAAGAGAGACGTGAAACACCAATGACATTGGTTGTAAAACAAAAGGCATTGAAACGTGATTGGTCATTGATTCCCATTCGAGGCATGAGTTAAATAGTCAAAGTAATTGGTTACATTATGTCCAAAGAATGGACCCCATCTCGTTTTCCTAAATTAGCTTTACAATATAAACCTAAAGGACTTCGAGATAATAAAGGAAGATCAATATTAAGATGGACTGATCAACCACATCTTCAGATCTCACAGGAACAGGCTCAAACGGCCTAAACCAATATAAGTTCATGACGACATGATTATCAGCATTCAGTTAAAGTCTGTTTATCATAAGTAATGCCACGAGTGATTTCCAGTTCATCTAGAGAATTTGGAAATCAAGAGTGGCATTTGTTAGGACTTAACTAATAAAATTAAGCTGTTTACTCAAAAATCATTATTTTAAAATATTTATATATTTAATGTAAACGGCGATGTTTGAAAACAAATGAGAAATGATTGGTACGCTACATTTGCTTCTTTTGTTCATCACTGCAACCAGATCATAATATTATTTATTGCCAAAGGATCGCAATGTTGTAAGAATGCACCCTAGTGGAGAAATTTTATAACCAACGATATATGTATTATTTAATTTGATGTTCTATTATGTAAATATGTCAATTATATTTTTCTGCAACGTCATTCCATGGAAAATAATTCGTTTAAGAAAATGCAAACAGTGTTTTTTTTTGTGGTATAATCAATGGTTACAAATGTTTTTATATTATCTATCACATGTGCTTTCGGCTGACATTCATGCACTACATATACAATCTGGTAGCCGTATTTTTTGGAGGGTCAGTCATTGCAAAATAATGCTATGACCTATTCAGAATATTAAAAAGGAGGTGCTTTCTTTATTATGGTAAACTTTAGTTGGTAAATTTTAGGCGAAACACGACTGTGATTGGTTGTAAATAAAAAAATCATTGAAATGTGATTGGTCATTTACTCCGATTTGGGGCATGAGTTAAATAGTACATGTAAGTTTGTGTGAAAGAAAACTTACAATGCAAATATAGAGAAAAGATAAAACGTTAAAAGTTAAACAGTAAACATTTTCTTCTTCTCAGGTTTTAAAATGTGTTTTGACATATATCTGTGCCCGTTTTAAAATTACATAGCCAACCTTGATTAATCCCCTTTTCCACGTCATTTCCGTCAAGCCCTTTTTTTCTCTCCATTGTTCTGACTTCTCCTTGTTACCATGTCAGTTTTAGTATTCCCCTCTTCCTTCTTCTTGTCGGATTCCGTTTATAAATCTTCGTCCGTATCTGTTTTCCATCGACCTTTCCTTATCTTGAAAATCATCTTTACTGTGTTGTGTTGGTTGTTTCTACTATGGATCCTTGCACTTTCATCTTTCCTCTCATTACATGAGGGGTTATTTCTAACTTCCTCTCTCCTTGAAATTCCTGGTCATCGTCGCCATTTTGTCCACTTTTGTCGAATGTAATTTATCTGCTGTTCTTTCTTTCAAATACAATGTATCTGAGTCATATGTTATTGTTCTTTTAACAGCTGCATTATAAATGTTCGTTTTTTATTGTAACATCATCATTCTCTAAAATAATGTTTAAACGTGGTATTGCTGTCTTTTCTTCATTACTTCTAGAATTAAAGTTATCATAAGTAATGCCACGAGTGATTTCCAAATTCTCTAGATAAATTCACGACTCACGAAGTGAGGAGTGAATTTATCTAGAGAATTTGGAAATCAAGAGTGGTATTTGTTAGGACTATTTAACGAATAAAATCAAGCTGTTTGCTCACAAATTTATTTAAATATAGTTATTTTAAAATATTTATAGCCTATATTTAATGTAAACGGCGATGTTTGAAAACAAATGAGAAACGATTGGTACGTTTCATTTGCTTCTTTTGTTCGTCACTGCAACCAGATCATATTATTTATTGCCAAAGGAACGCAATATTGTAAGAATGCACTCTAGTGGAGAGAAAATGAAACACATCAAACTGTATATTAATTCATTTCTGATGTCCTATGATGACAATTATAATTGACTGGGAAAAAATACATTTAAGAAAGTGCAAACAGTGTTTTTTTTTTTTTTTGTGGTATAATCAGTAACTACAAATGTTTCTCCCTCCGTCTTTTGATTGATGAAGGACTTACAAATCAAATCCGTTTCCATGGGAATTTCGGAATTCATGATCCTATCTCTGTTCTTCTCGATCGATGTAGATCTTCTCCCAAACAGTCAGTTCTTTTGTGTTTTCTGTTTCAATAATTTTGTGTTAACTTCGATTTTATGTTTTTCCAATCAAATGTGAGCGGCTGATGCAGATTTATCTTCTTTTCACATTTCTAAGGTGTTCCTTTCGTTTAATATTCCTCTTTGTTTTTCCTATGTATACATTATATAAGCTCATATTGCTATTTTAGATTTGGAAAAGGTTTATGTACATAGAAACAAACTATTAAAAATAATAGCCACAGACCAGGTTCCACAATAAATTATATTATATATATATATATATATATATATACTGTGCAAATATGATCTAATTGCAGTAAGAAGTGACAAACTATCAAAATGGCAGGAAATTCACACAGGAGTAAGACAGGGATGCCCTCTATCACCTCTGTTATTTATCATATATATATATATATATATATATATATATATATATATATATATATGAATCAGATAGAGAATGAGGAGAACAACGTCATGGACATATACAATTGAATAGAAATATGAAATTATATACATTAATTTTCGCAGATAATGTAGCATTAGTGGCATCCTCAGAGGAGGAATTACAATATACAGTAGCCTATATAATTTTAACAAAATAGCCATAAAACATAACATGAAAATCAAAGAAAACAAAAGTAATGGTTTTTTGTGGAAAATACCCTGTACGTAGCAAAATTTGAATAGATTCAAAAAATACTGGAAAGAGTAAATTCATTTACAAATGTTTTTATATTAACTCCCGCATGCTCTACGTATTGACATTCATGCACTATATATACAATCTGGTAGCCGTATTTCTTAAAGAGTCAGTCACTGCAAAATAATGCTATGACCTATTATGAATGTTAAAAAGGAGGTGATTTCTTTATTATGATAAACTTTAGTTGGTAAATTCTAGGCGAAACACGACTGTGATTGGTTGTAAATCAAAAAGTCATTGAAATGTGGTTGGTCATTGACTCCCAATTGGGACATGAGTTAAATAGTCTCCATAATTCCTATTCTTAGTCATTTTGACCCCAAAATATGTGTATTGCAATGTTTTATTGTTCTTTTTCCATGTTTCAATATTCAATCTTCTGGATTTGCTCCTATTGCCATTTTGGTTTCTTTAGATTACATTCAGATTTCACTTTTCATATATTTCTATAAATGTCCTCGTCACATATTCAATATCATCTTATTTACGCAATTATTAGTTGGTCGTCCGCGATTAACAGTTAATCCATCCATCCATAGTAATTCTCCGAAGGCAGGTCCTTCACTGCAATCATAGTATTGCCATGCTATGTTTGCAGCTTTACTAGGGAATTGTAGGTGTGGTAGCTTCTCGTTGCTTTCCACACCGGTGAAGGATGATGATGACGATGATGATAAGGATGATGATGAAGATGGCCATATGATTTCGAGGACCGTTTGGGCCTTAACGTTTTCCTGACATTTGTCTTACAGGTGAGGAAAAACCCCGATAGAAACCTCACCAAGAAAAACTGCCCCGACCGGGGAACGAACCCGGGTCCGCTGCGTGACAAGGCAGCACGCTACCTCGAGAGCACAGAGGTGGACTAACAATGAATAGAACGTTTATTCTCTTATCAATAATATTATTTCCTTTCCCAGACTGTTAAAGCGTAAAGATTTCCATAAATACAAAAATGTATTCATACGACTCATTAGCTTGGCAGATGATATGCAGTCGTACTGGTCATATGCTAGAATTCTATGACGTATGTTCCCTTTCCAGTCAGTTTTGACTGGAATTCACCAGATCACGTGATTTCTTGTAACCTAGAGAGCTGTTTAATTACATCAGCATCATTGTTTTGGTTATTTCGTAACCTTGTTTTGCTGGTGATTCCAGTCCAAGCCATACGGGCATTGACGTTGATTGGTTGAAAAAGAGGAACAAAGGGGAACACGGATTGGGTAGTGAAAGATGTATTAGTCAAGGTATGTATTTTGTTCGATGACAAGCTATAGAAACATTTTATAACTACTTACTTACTTACTCACTGGCACTAACGAACCCGTAGGTTCATGGCCGCACGGTCATAAGCTCTCCATACATCCCTATCCTGAGCTAATGCTTTCCAATCATTCCCTGCATAATAGACTTCCTTCAAATCATAGTTAATGTTATTCTCCCACCTCTTTCTTGGTCTACCAACTGGGCGTTTTCCCTCTGGCTTTCCTACAAGAAGCTTCCATGCAAGTATTTCATTCCCCATACGTGCAACATGTCCTGCCCATCGCAGTCTACGAGACTTAACTTTTCTTATTATATCTGGCTTCCTATAAAGACCATGCAGTTCATTGTTATGGAGTCTTCTCCATTCACCTGTTTGTTCATATCTCTTTGGTCCAAAAATTTTTCCTAAGTACTTTATTATTTTTATAACTACGGACATAAAAATGGTGACATTTCTTCCCTCGTTTATGTCCAAAGTAGCTCTGGATATCATTGAGCCTCCTATAAAATGAGTACCCAGATGTTTCTTCCTGGGTTCAATTCAGTTTGAGCGTGTGGCTTACCACGATAACTCCTTCTTCCCATTGATTAACAACACTTTGGTTCATGAAGTCATGTTTCTTCATAGCATGTGGTAACCTTCGATCTTTGTCTAGATACTTATGAGCTGGTCAACGTGATGATAAATGTTTAAGTTTTCAGTTTGCTATGGCTATACAGTACGTTATAACGACTTGCGCATTAAAGGAAGACATCTAAACATAAAGTGTAATTTGTTCGCACCATTAAGTTGATGAAATACTGTTGCTTGTGAACCGGAAGAGCGTGTTGGAATGCCGAGTGTTGGCACATCCCACAGGGACCGTCTGGTATCGAACTCTCCGGACAGTAGTTCTTTGTTATCGAACATCGCCACGTGTTTATAATGCATATCCCCCTCCATCTGCACTTTTTTATATTTCTGTAAAACAACAAAACACTGTTTTTTTTTTATTCGGGCCTACATGCTATATTTTACAATATTAATGTAAGTTTTCGCGCTTCCAATACCTAGAAATGTACAGTACGTATCAAAGTATTCAACAACTTATTTTTTTATTATTGTTATCTTTATTATTGTTATCTTTATTATTATTATTATTATTATTATTATTAATCTGAAGTATCTTCCGAAACTAAAGATTATTTTTTGCGCCTTATTGCATTTTGTCGTACTTACAGCAATGGCGATCATGATTGAAAATTCAATTTCCTACATTTCGGGATTGCCAACCTAAATAACTATACTGTAATAAAATAACTATATCGTAATATTACATATTACAAACATGCGTGGGGAGGTAAAACCACTGCCCTCAATGTATACTACATACAATGTATATCCAAAAGGTAGCGTTAATATACTCGTGCATTATACGAAACAAATCACTGCATTTTAAATTAACTGAACTTTATTTGAAACAATATAAAACAATAAATACGTACATGCCACTATTTTATCACTAAACTGGTCTCACGACCTCCTGTTGTTTCAACTAATAAACATTGCCCACACTGTTAACATTAGTTGTTTATAATGAAAGCAAATATTTTCAACAAATATGTTATTATTTTACTATTATTTATTATTTTTGTCGGCCGCGGTAGACTAGTGGTTATGCTCCTTGCCTCTGGTCCCGAGGGTCGCGGGTCAAACCCGGCCGGGGTCGATGGATTTTTTAGGACGGAAAAAACCAAAGGAGCAAGTCCTCCGGAAGGGACTTTAAGCCGTGGGTCCCGAGTCTGAAGATTTTCAGGCTCGTAAAAATCCTTAAGCCTGAATGAAAAGGCATCTAAGCAAAATTTACCGAATTTTCCCGTCCTAGTACTACCTTGGTTTCCTAGATGTCAGTATGAGGCGGAACGCTGACCACGTACCACTCAAAATGACATCTATACGAAAACAAGTGCAACTAAATTAATATGGTTCTTCCCTGTAGGGGGAGAGCGCCTAAATCTCTGTAAAGGGAAAACAAGGGCTTACAAAAAAAAAATATTATTTTGAAATCACGCAAAAAATAATGTACAACGCACGTTTATGGTGTTTTACAGAATCTCGGGAATTAAAAACCTCGCCATCGCTCGGTTTTTAAACATTTTTCTCGATTCTGTAAAAACCACTTCCCAACCTCGCATCGTAATATACTATTAGGATTCTAGTTGGTTCCTTGTAATACTTTCTAAAAAATAAAAATATAAAGAGAAAGAGAGTGTGTTAACATTTTTTTGTAATTCGTTTGAATGCATTATAATATTAATTATCTATTTCTATGCTAGGCGGTTACAGACCTATACAGAGTGTTGCAAAATTGTTTTTGTCCAATGCCACCAGGATGTGTTACATTCATGGCATTCTCAATACTTCTGAGGTGGGACGCCTGGAAAGCGGAGTTAAGTTACCCCGATGATATGATGGGTAAGTAAAAATGAAGCACCAGGAGAGTCTTTAATCTAAATTCCAGACATGGCAACTACAAGAATAATTTCCTTAAAGGAAAAATTCCTGGTCTGAGTATAACAAAAGTTTTTCAAAAGTCATTGTCCAAAATTGTGGAAAGCAACGGGAAGCTACCACACCTAAAATTCCCTAGTAAAGCTGCAAAGCATAGCATGCAAATGCTATGATTGCAGTGAAAGACCTGCCTTCGGGCAGAATTACTATGGATGGATGGATTGTCCAAAATATAGGGATGAGGAGTAAATGTGAAGAGAAAAAATATTCATTAAACATTTATTCAGAAATTACCTGAATACGAAATATTTTTTATGGTTCGCAAAGTTTTAGTATTCTACAGGCGTTTGTAAAGTGGTGGATCCCAGGAATACCTACTAAAAATAGAGTGTGGAAAAATGTTTAATTGAAGCTTGTGTGGCTGTTTCCATACTGTGATTCTATGGTGACTGAAAAATTAATTACAATTGTCACTGTTTTCGTCCTATATTTTGCGAGCCTAGCCAACATAAATTCTTATTTCGACGTGGCCAATTAACTTTCGGTTCCATGTTTACTGAATTATTTTGCTTCTATGCTATGTACTTCTCATTCCTACAATTTAGACCAATTTGACAAAAGAAACTTATACATAAACAAAAAAAGATCAAACACAAGAAATTAGAATAGAATAGAATAGATTTATTTAGCCTGGTGGAGTTAAGGCCATGTGGCCTTCTCTTCCACTCACCAGAACAAGCATATGTTACATATGAATACAATACAATAATAGTCATATTAAACAGGACAAACATATGTTACACATGAATACAAAAAAAATTACAATAATAGTCATATTAAACAGGACAAACATATGTTACATATGAATACAAAAAAAGTTACAATAATAGTCATTGAACAATTAATTATCTGTCATATTGAATAATAATGAAATTAATGTCTAATAATAGAATGAAACTAAATACAATTAAAATTAAATTAATGATACAATGAATAAAAAAAGGAATAACAGCTCGAATCTGCTATACATAAAAAGAAAAGAAATACAAAGAAAGTAATAAACTACAATGAATTAATCTACGCTTTTTATACAAGGCATTAGGTAAATATATTAACAAATCCTAAGTCTATTTTTATTAAATAATGCAAAAACGCATTATTAATTCTTAAAAAGTAGTATTAGTGAGTTATAGATATTCAAAAAAGATATGATACTAGAATACAAAACAACTTCAATCATATCCATACAATGGAATCGACAAGATATTGAATGAAGTTTTAAAAATGTATCTCTTCAAAAGTCTAGCGAGTAACACTAAGAAATTGGGACTGGAAGTAAACATCAACAAAACTAAATATATGGTCATAAAAAAGTACATTCTATAATGGAAATGGACAGTAGATGACAAATGAGGAAAATTTTTAGGAAATGACTGAATTCAAATACCTACGATCAATAATTACAGACAGGAATAAGATGTACAAAGAAATTAGCGTACGTTCAATTCTAGAAATGCATTCTATTATGCATTAGAGACACGCTTCATTAAAAAAAACTTAACCTATCATTCTCCCAGTCATATTATATGGATGCGAAACAAGGACTCTTACTTTAAGGGAGAAGGAAGATGAGTATTTGAGAATATAGTTCATAGGAAAATGTTTGAACCAAAGAAAGATTAAATCACAGGCGATTGGAGGAAACTACATAAGTGAGCTGCATGATTTTCAATGGATATAATAAGAAGAGTGATAAGATTCGTATACCGCGATGGGCAGGAAATATGGCACGAATGAGGATTGAGAGAGGGGTATAGAAACTTATTGTAGGAACACCATAGGACAACGCTCAGTTGGTAGACCAAGGATGAGGTGTGAGAATAACATTAACCATAATTTGAGGGAAGTAGATTATACAGGGGATGATGGGAAAATATTAGCTCAGGATAGGGATATATGGAGAGCTTATGTCCGCACGGCCATGAATCTACGGATTCGATAGTGCCACGAGTTAGTTATATCTCTTAAAAATAGTAAAATTTGGGTCGCCTAAGGGAGAGTTGGGCCGAAACCGGAAAAGGTCAAAGCTTAAATCACTGATATATCGTATATTTTTAATGCTAATTTGTTCACCACTGTGGTGCTACCTTGTCACGCAGCGGGCCCGGGTTCGATCCCCGGTCGGAACAGGCTCCTGGATGAGGGTTTTTTTTTCGGGGTTTTCCTCGCCTGTAAGACAAATGTCAGGAAGTTTAGGGCCCAACGTCCCCGAAAATTATCCGGCTATCATCCTTCACCGGTGTGAAAAGCAACGGGAAGCTACCACACCTATAATTCTCTAGTAAAGCTGCAAAGCATAGCATAAAAATGCTATGATTGCAGTGAAAGACCTGCCCTTGGGCAGAATTACTATGGATGGATTCTTAATTTAAACTTTATTTTGGATTGCATATATTTAAAAATTCTGACTCTATCGGGAATCGAACCATGACTTTCAGTTTTTCGTCTATTTTATGGTTATATTTGCCTTGTGTGTGACTGCCGCCTGGCGTTAATGCCTTAGGGGGAGGGAGGATGCACCACCTCTTCCCTTAAAGTAACACACATTTTGTATAAGATATAAAAATGGTTGACAACAAAAGCTTTACAACCCTCAAAAGATCCTTTCCGTCTAAAAACCGAAACGCAAAACTGAAAATAATGTTAGTAAAGGTCATAACCATGGACATAAATCCAAAGAATAGCTTGTCCAGATTTAGCAGTGCAATAAATCTCCATCACAAAGCTTAAGTCAATGTTTTTTGAAAGCAGAGAGCATAGCAGCAGGAAAGTAATTAAGCAATAGCATTATCATATGAATGCTTGCGTTTCATACAATAGCTGTGACCTCCTGTAAACTACACTTGCCAACTACACCCTCATCCTACACGCGCTAACAAACCATTATTTAAAATAAAATACAGGACTATTATACCCGGCAAACATGAATACAAGAGTATGAATTTTCAACATATGCATTATGATTATGAAATGAAATATCCAAATATAAATAATTGCCATCTAATATATAACAGTGTTCAAATATTCTAATTATCCATTAATTTGATTTACATTGAAATTCGACCTATACAAAACAAGTTAATTTTCTAAATTAGAAATAATAGCCACTAATGTTCTGTTATTAAAATTTAACCTTTCAATTGAACTTAACAAAATTACAGAAGAATATGGATTAAAGATATCTACAGAAAAAACAAAAATTATGGCATTTCAAGGTGTAGATCCTGTCAGAAGTAAAATTGTACTGGACAATAAAATTTTGGAGCAGGTGAATAATTTTACATATCTAGGATGCAATATCTCATATGAAGAAGAAAAGGATGTAAATGCAAAAATATCTAAATTTTTAAGAATTTTAGGGTTAATAAATGCTATCTTCAAGCCACAGTTAGTCCAAAAGCATTCAAGACTGAAAGTGTATAAAACACTGGCTCTTCCAACTCTTTTGTATGGTAGCGAAGTATGGACGTTGAAACAGAAGGATATACAGAGACTTAGATCTGCTGAAATGAGATATCTTCGGAGGACTGCAGGATACACACTACTAGATCACAAAAAAAAAATGAAGACATCTTAGAAGAATTACACATGGAATCTTTAGAAAACAAAATTTCTGATTATAAGTCAAGATGGATACAACATGTTCATCGAATGGAAGATCACAGAATACCCAAACTAATGTTAAGATATCAACCTGCAGGAAGAAGAAGACCAGGACGTCCACTCAAAAGACTTCTGGATGGTGTTTCTCTTGAGGCCGAAACAGGTCAACAAATGGCCTAAATTCGTGAATGTACTATGATGATGATGATATTAACACATACAGAACTGAACAGATTTCAACCGACAAACTTTGATGGGTTGTTTAGAGAAGTTGGCTGAGTATTTTGATATAAGGGATTAATATTATCCACTGACTTAATACACAGTACTGTGCTGGTGTGTTAGGCACAAGATGGGTTCTGATAGATTTTAATCACTCCAGTTGCTGACCTCACATCCACTTGTGTTAATCACATAGGTAGACGATCATAAGCCAGTGTAGGGGTGACATGTGGTCAGCATGTCGGGTCCCCAACGGTTATAGCTGGTCTTCACAACTTGGAGTCGTTACTTATTATAGCTACCCAAATTCCTCACGATGCTGGGTGGGCACCGGTCCCATACTGGCCGAAATTCCATGAGAAAATTTCTTCCCCATGGGGACTCGAACCAGCGCAAATCCCGTAGGTCTGCGCCAAGGCATCTTACCGTAACAACTCGGCTACGGCGCGGGACTGATAGATTACAAAGAAAAATCAAACATGCATAGTGTTCTGCCAAAGAGCAGGTATTTCACTGCAAACTCAACATTCTCCACTCTTTCCTTAACTCAACCTTCCTTTTGTATCTGCATATAAACCATTTATTTTAATATTATCTATATATTATGCATTTTTCTGCCTGTAACCTTCTTTCCGTTGACCATTCCTTCTAGGACATCAGTCAGCAGGCAGTTTCTTCTTAGCCAGTGGCCAATCCAATTTCATTTCCTCTTCTTTATGAGTTCCAGCATTGTTCTTCCTTCACCCACTCTGTCTAGAACATCTTTATTTTTTATTTTGTCTAACCATTTTAAACGATTCATTATTCTCCATAACCACATCTCAAAAGATTCCAGTCGCTTTTCCTCATTCCGTCGTAATGTCCATGTCTCTGCACCATACAATGCTATGCTCCACACAAAGCACTTCACTACCCTCATCCGTAAATATTTTGCCAAAAGTCGGCAGAAAATTCTTCTCTTCTTGTTAGAAGTTTCTTTTGCAATTGCTATCCTCTGCTTTAATTCTTGACAGCATTTCATCTTACTACTGATAGAACAACGCAAGTATTCGAAGCTCTCCACTTGCTCAATGGCCTCATCTTTAATCCTCATGTATATCTTCTTTGGTTTCCTTCCTATAATCATAGCCTTCGTCTTATTTATATTAATCTTCATCCCATATTCCCCGTATCTGTTATTTAGCTCCATCAGCATGTTCCTCAGTGTTACTGCATCTACTGCTAGCAAAGTCATATTATCAGTAAATCTTACGCACTTAATAAACAATAATCAATACTTCTGTAAATCACCGTTCAAGTTATGTAACAAAGTGTTAAAATAAGTACCTGATATATCAGTCCTCCTCAACTAAATTCAAATTATGTTTAAAAAACGTCAAGTAGTTAAAATCATGTTATTATTCTACCAGTTGTATTATATGGATGCGAAACATGGACTCTTACTTTAAGGGAGGAACGAAGATTACGAGTATTTGAGAATAAAGTTCTTAGGAAAATTTTTGGACCAAAGAGAGATGAGCAGACAGGTGAATGGAGAAGACTACATAACAGTGAACTACTTGGTCTTTATAGGAAGCCAGATATAATAAAAACAGTTAAATCCTGTAGACTGCGATGGGCAGGACATGTGGCACAAATGAGGAATGAAAGAAGTGCATGGAAGCTTCTTATAGGAAAACCATAGCGAAAACAACCCAGATGGTAAACCAATAATGAGATGGGAGAGTAACAGTAACTATGATTTGAGGGAAGTAGATTATACAGGGGATGTTTGGAAAACATTATCTCAGGATAGGGATGTATGGAGAGCCTATATCCGCGCGGCCATAAACCTACGGGTTCGATAGTGCCAGTGAGTTAGTTAAAATTATGTAGGTCTTTCAGAAACGTGTTTCGTCTTCTGCATTTCATTTGTTTCTGAAAGGCCTACATAATTTTAACTATTTAGCAATTTTTTA
Source organism: Diploptera punctata (assembly GCA_030220185.1). Classification (NCBI taxonomy): domain Eukaryota; kingdom Metazoa; phylum Arthropoda; class Insecta; order Blattodea; family Blaberidae; genus Diploptera; species Diploptera punctata. Next base: position 4,741,733 of record JASPKZ010000043.1, on the reverse strand, counting down.
AATCAGAAATCTAATTTAGTTGAGGACGACTGATATATTAGGTTCATATTTTATAAATAAAAACATTTTAGAAGTACCTCCTTAAGGTGATGATTCGATATTTTTTTTGTAATATATCAGAACCTATCTTTTCGCGTCCGAAGGTCTAACACACTCTGTATTAAGCCATAATAAACCACATGACCATTATATTAAAATTGCCAATTAACATCCCTGAACAATCAATGAAAGTTTCTCGGATGAATTCTATTCCACTCTGTCCAAGCAAATACGAATCAAGTACATCTTATTTAGATTAATCTTCTTCAGCTTCTTTTCCTCCTTTTTGTCCTTAATCTTTTTTTCAACACGAACTCACGGTTTTACTTCCCTACTGAATGAAGCCATAGGAGTTATTAAAGATTTTACAGATTACGAAGCAAATGGGCTTCATGTCTCGGAACCTAAGCTTTCCAACATAGACCAGCGAAAGGAGAATAGCCGCCACTGCCGATCAACATGGATCGCAGGCAATTATCTTCCTTATTTCACTATTTAACTCATGCCCCAAATGGGAGTCAATGACCAATCACATTTCAATGGTTTTTTTTATTTACAACCAATCACAGTCGTTTTTCACCTCGATTTTATCAATTCAATTTTATCGCTTTAAACTCAAGCTCCTCCTTTTTAACATTCTGAATAGGTCATAGCATGATTTTGCAGTGACTGCATGTGGCTACCAGATTGTATATAGTGCAAGAATGTTAGCAGATAGTGTTTGCTATATATAATATAAAAACATTTGTAGCAATTGATTATACCACAAAAAATCACTTTCTTAAATGTATTATTTCCCATAAATTTACGTTCCATAAAAATATAACTGACATATTTACATCATAGGACATCAGAAATTAATTAATACCTATTACGTTGGTTATAAATTTCTCCAGTAGGGTGCTTTCTTACAACATTGCGATCCTTTGGCAATAAATTATATGATCTGGCTGAAGTGATGAACAAATGAAGCATAACAATCGTTTCTCAATTGTTTTCTAACATCGCAGTTTGCATTACTTACTTAATACTTAATACAGGCTTTCCACTTTACAGCAGTTCGCCCTTGATTCCCGCTTTCCAGAGATACCTGTCTTCCCGTTGTCCCTCTTCCATCATATATTCCCTCATACCATGTTCTTCTATTTCTTCCCCTCTTCCTTCTGCCTGGTACCATCTAATCTAACACCTGTTTAGGCCACTGGTCTTCCGACATCCGTTGTACATGTCCATACCACTGTAAAGCTCTCTTTGTTATCCTTTCGATAACAGTGTATTGTGCATCCATTTCTTGTCTGATATATTATGTATTTCGAATATGTTGTAGCCTGGATATTCTCGTACTTCTCCGTAATCCATACATATATATATATATATATATATATATATATATATATAAAATATTTAATATATAAATATTTTAAAATAAGTATATTGACACTAGATCACAAGATAGCAGTCTGCTAACAATTCCTCTTCATAGCACTTCCTCCTATTCTACTTCCTTCTCAGTAGCCTCTGCCCGCTCCTGGAATCTCCTTCCTCAAGATATCAGGGGTTGCCGCACACTTGGTACCTTTAAGTCACGCTTATACAGTTACCTGTTGTCTAATAATTAATTTTTCTCTATTTATTTAATTTTATACTATGTCATTAATCTTTTCCTCGTTTTTTTATATATATTGTACATATTATATATTTAGATCGTTAAATTTAGAGTAAATCAAAATACATTATAAATATTAATTGTATTGTATTCATAACTTGTAATCGTTTATATATATATATATATATATATATATATATATATATATATATATATATTTTAATTTAGATTTAAGACTATGTTTTTGTTTGTATTTTTTTAAACCTGGTTGAGTGGTAGACAAGGCCTTAAGGCCTTAACTCTGCCAGGTAAAATAAAGCTATTATTATTATTATTATTATTATTATTATTATTATTATTATTATTATTATTATTATTATTATTATATTTAAATAATGATTTGTGAGTAAACAGCTTAATTTTATTCGTTAAATAGTCCTAACAAATGCCACTCTTGATTTCCAAATTCCCTAGGAAATCACTCGTGGTATTGCTTGTGATAATTTAATATTACTACTTTCAATATGGTAAAAAATAATGTTATTATGTACAGAAAGAAAGAAAAAAGTACATGTATTTATATACAGCTATTTTTTTTTCTTCAGATAAAATCGGAAAACCCCGCACTCAAGGAACGTCTCCCGACAGGATCTAATCTGGACCTGCTGCATGTGAGACGAAGAAGGTCAGAGCAGTGGACTACAATCGTGAGTTTACGTCAATAAATGTATAAATATGAAAGCATACACTACAGTAAATACTGTATTTTGGTTTAAAGTGTTCTGCTGTTTGTTTATTCAAGCTGCAGTACTGTTCCCTAGAATTCGCGGCTCTATTTAGAACCATGATAATAAAGCTTGCCAGCAATAATTAAACACATTTTCTGGGAAACCAAGTTCTCGGATTATACACGGGCTCCTCCTAGATTCAAGTGTATAAACAATAATTAACCTATCTTTTATACTGTTTCACGCAGCTTAAAATACCACACCGGGAATCGACTTAAACTGCAGTGTTACGAAAATTTCTTAAAATTGCATGAGATTTTCTAGTTTCAATTCTCCTGTACAAAATGGCGATTCTAATTACACTAATGCAATATTTAAATCAGTGAGTGAGGTTATGTACAACCTACGTTATTTTTTACAGACTGAAATAATTCCTAACATAGCCTACTCAGACTTGCACAATTTAATATGTGATTTTGGTAATTACGTCAGAATGACGTATAGCGAACTTGTTACAGTTATAATAATATAATAATAATAATAATAATAATAATAATAATAATAATAATACAATAATAGTTATAAACAATTTACAGCTATCTAATGCAAAAATAGAACTATTACTCAAGAAGTAATAAATTATTTATTGAAAGTCTAGGTCGTTGTAATATTAAAAAGGTAAAATGATACATTATATAGGCATTACGAGGCCCTTTGAATAGTAGGAGGTTAAGGTTCACACCTTTCTAGACGATGGGTAAAATTTCAGCTGGGATTTGAGCCCTGCTTGACGGCCATATTTACCCCCAGAACATATGTCTGCTACTCAATTCCGTTACAGGTTGAGTCGACCCCAGAAGCAAGGCTCCGCCAGACATTTTAGGCCAGTTTAAAAGTTGACGACACATTTACAATCGAACTCACACCTTCCGGCTTGTGGCGTATTGCCAACTATGCTAGGGGGTACCTCACCAATATTTTAAAACCTAACCAAATGTGACCTATTTAATAGCCTAATGTAGACAAAAACGACAAATACAAGGTTAGTGTAAGTCATTTTCATTATATTTTTATATAAATTTTAATGCAGCAGATAAAGTAATACCTACTTCAGTAACGTCCGCGTAGGATACCTGTGTTTCTTCAAATTTATTGTGGCTTTTAGTTCTTGTTTTTCTTTTGCTATAGGCTACACTAAAAAGTAATGCAAAAACATAGCCATATACTACAGTTTTACTAAAATAAAAGAAATGAACAGAGGTCCTTTTTTTTGGACAGAACTTTATTCTTTAATTTTATATGCAAATTTATGCTGGACAATATGATTTATCAATAGTAATGTAATAAGTGAGCCAGATTTTATCGATAAATTTACGAGCAACTTTGTTACGTCAATTTATCTTTGTATTTATTTCGACCATTTAAAGAACACAACTATAAAAATCAAACAAATACATAAAATGCGCGTACAAATATTAATGCTTATGGTTATCACAGTCCAGTCTGTCATTTTAATTTAGCTTACAATTGAACAGATGAAGGTTGAAATTAAAACTTTTTTTTTGGATTAAATATACCGTTTCTGTTTTCACTTAAATATTTGTAATAGAGATTTCTACGAACCATCCGTGGCCATCCTGTTTACACCAAAGAGCTTATAATGATATTTAATGTTTTAGAAAATTTACAATCAGTGCATCTAGAAGACAAAACAAGTTATAACAGGAAAATGATAAAATCCTGGCGATAGCTATAATTGGATAGAATTCGCGATATTCTTATACCGAATGGTTAGGCCTAATGGTTATTGAACTAAATTGTGCCTTTGATTAAGCATCACACTATTACAAATTAGTACATTGCGACGTAAGTGTGGGAAGTAACTCATACATTAACAGAATAGAGAAGTTAGAAAAAGTGAGGTCGTGTATTTTTTTTTTCTGTATTTCCGAGATTCTGTTAAGAGATACACTTCATATCACATGGAATTGTATACGATTTTCTGGATGATGTAGAATTGTTTTTTGGACAATGGGTATTAATTTAAATGTATTAACAATTAAAATATTTATATAAATTATTACTATTATAGAGGAAGATATGAAATTCGTAACAATTTGATTACGGCATATATTAGGAAATGATTTTCAATACTGCACTTTTTTGTTTGCATAGCAACCAGGAAACACTGTATTTATAGACCAAGTTCAGAATTTTAATTATTTGGGATGTCATTTAGGTAATGACAGAAATGTAGATAAACACACTAAAATACAACTATTCAATTATCTATGTGGCACAATTAAACGTAAGAATAAAACTAGAAAAGAAACTATTTTAAAATTTTACAAAGTATTGGCAGTTCCATCTCTTATCTATGGATGTGAAACCTGGACATTAACGAAGGCAGATAGTAAACAAATAGAGGCTGCAGAAATGAAGATGTTGAGAGCAATAGCAGGATACCAAAGGACCGATAAAATGAAAAACGAAGATATTAGAACAGAACTTAATATATTTAATCTCTGTGAAAGAATAAAATACTATCAAAATGCTTACCTTCAGCACGTATTACGAATGAATGAACAGCGCATATACCAAGAAGAATGTATAATTATAAAACAAAAGGGAGAAGATTGTTGGGAAGACCATTGAAGAGATGGAAAGACCAATTCGACCTATAATGAGATCGGAACAGGCCATTGGGCTTAATTCTTGTTGTTGATGATGATGATGATAGCAACCAGGCAATTCAGTATTGAGCTTTATTTTGTTTGCAAAGCAACCAGGTTAGATGTGGGAATGTCAACTTTCGTTTCATGACAAGTACAATGTACTAATAACTAGTAGCTTACATCTTCCAAAAACTGAATTTTCGTAACATTTGTAACTTAAATCTTGTTCATATTTAATCAACGTTCATATCAGTGCAAACATGTTAAAGAACCATGTAAAGGCCAATGTGTAAGAAGTAAATTCATTTGATCATAAATTAAATTAAATGCATTAACTGATAGCATATTTTTACAGGGATAGGCTTAGATCTGCTGAAATGATATATCTTCGCAGTACTAGATCATAAAAAATGGAGACATATTAGAAGAACTACACTTGGAACAAAATTTCTGATTGTAGGTCAAGATGGACGCAACATATTCATCGAAAGGAGGATCACAGAATATCCAAACAAATTTTCAGCTATCAACCTGCTGGAAGAAGAAGACCAGGACGTCCACTCAAAAGACTTTTGGATCGTGTTTCTATTGAGGCCGAAACATGTGAACAAATGGCCTACGGTGATGATGATGATGATCACATAGGTAAAGATTATGATTAAATGAAAGAATCTAAATATATTCAACTTTAAATTAACCATTTAGGGTCGGTTTCATCAACAGAGGTAACTGTATTACGACAATTTAAGCTATGCATTATACACGGGGAAAACTGGCGTAATACAGTTACCTCTGTTGGTGAAATTGACCCTTACAAGAGAAAAAAGTACATAGATTTTAATATTGGTAATAGAATTAAATCTTTACATTATACTAATGTGACTAGTTTTTTAGGATCAATATTGCCTTATATTTCTACATTTGGGGTCTCTTTTTTTTTACCCTTTACGGCTGGGTTGTAAATTTTGTACGGTAGGTCTATACTGCTCTAAAAAGAAATTGCACTATGTTAAAATATTACTGTTGTTAATTATACTATGTGGTAGGTCCTTTAGGCTGTATCATCGTATAATTTGATCTATTTTACGATGAGAGCAATAATTTAGTTCATACATAGTTCGGTTCCTCACTGATCAATAGCGTGTCTAGAACGACATTAAATTTCATAAAAGCTTTAATAACAGTCAACTTCAAACTTCATGAAAGATCGACTTTCAAATAACTCCATCCATAATTAAGATAGTTACTCGCTATATAATAACTCGCCATAAATTTACATATTAAATGTAAATGAACAACAATGAAGTTTACTGACTATTTTATTATTCAATTTATTTCCTATATATATATGTTACAACTATATTTTTGACATTTGGCAATGAAGGCAAATATGATATGAAAATAAAAATGAATGCTTGAGTCGGGATTTGAACCCGAGTCTCTAAACTCTGTACGTTTAGCGCTCTAACCAACTGAGCTACTCAAGAATTCCAACACAAACATACATTTTTTCTTATATATGTAGTATTCTCAATTCACACAAGAGGTAGTGGGAATTCGTTCCAACACCATCTAGTGGCCAACATAACAGTTAAGCAATTTTTTTTAAAGAGAATATTTACTTTATAGCAGTAACGCTTGTATATTTAGAATATACAGGGTATGATTGGAAAGCATTAGCTCAGGATAGGGATGTATGGAGACCTTATGTCCACGCGGTCATGAACCTACGAGTTCGATAGTGCCAGTGAGTAAGTAAGTAGGTAATATACTTTGACACCATTAGTGAAGGTACGCAACTTTTTTCGAAGATTTTTTGAACTGGAAATATGTGCTTACCAAACATACAAATAAGTGAGGCTATGGAAAGATTTTAGAGATATCATTGATGATATAAAAAAAGGTAGAGTTTGGTATGAGCACACTGTTAGAAGGAACAATACAATATTAACAAGGAAGATCTTAGAATGGTTACCATCAAAGAGAAGGGACTGGGACAACCGAACACGATTCGAAGAATGATTTCCAGAAACCTACGCAAGGAAAAGGATTGGAATGACTCCTTAGACAGAAGGAAATAGAAATTGGAAACACAAAAACAACGCCAATCTGTAAAATAATAATAATAATCATCATCATCACTCCAGGGATTAGGCAATTGCCCGTTTCGACTTCATAATGCATCAGCCCAACGTCTTCTAGGTCTTCCAACATCACGCCTTCCTCTTGCTTGATAATTTCTTGCTAACAATGGATATCTCTCCTTACTCATTCCATCCATGTGATCAATCCATTTCTGTCTGTGATTCGTGACTTTATCCAATAAAGGCTGTACTTTCAATTCTGCTCTTATATCCTCATTTCTTATTCTATCAAGTCTTGTACATCCTTTTACTTGTCTTAGGAACCGCATCTCTGCCGTCTGTATTCTATCCTTCTGTCTTTTCACTGGAGCCCAAGTTTCACATCCATACAATATTGTGGGAACCGCCATAACATTATATATTTTTATCTTGGTTTCTTTTCTAATTTTATTTTTGAATGTTCCCTGTATTGTTCCACACACCGTCTGAAATTTATTTATTTTGGAGTCAATATTTCTTTCCACATTGTAGCCAATATCACAGCCCAAATATTTGAAACCAGACACCTGTTCTATACTTTGATTTTCTAAAATAATTTTGGATCTGACTGTATCTCTTCCTCTAAAAGCCATGGTCTTCGTTTTCCTTACAGAAATCTTTAGGTCGTATAATTTACATATTTCATTTAATGCATGCATTGATTTCTGTAAGTCGTCTTCATTTTTCTGTATTATGATTACATCGTCAGCAAATAGAAGATTATTTATGCACACTTTATTGTCCATTCTTATTCCTGGATTTACTAAAACTTTCTATTTATTTAAAATATCGTCTATATATATATATATATATATATATATATATATATATTAAACAAAGTGGGTGATAAACTACATCCTTGTCGTAATCCAGTATTTGTTTTGATTGCATCTGTTCTTTTGAATCCGGTATCTATAATTATATTTGTGTCTTCATATAATTTCTTTATTGTTTCAACAAGGCACAGCGGGTATCCTTTCATTCGTAATATTTCCCATAATTTTTGTCTGTTTACTCGATCGAAGGCCTTATCCAAATCTATAAATCCTATGTGAGTTTCTAAGTTATGTTCTCTTCTCTTTTCTATGAGTTTTTTTCAGTGTAAAGACATTGTCTATACATGACCTTCCCTTTCTGAATCCACTTTTGATTTTCACTTATTATTACTTCTGTTATGTTTCTCAATCTATTATTTATTATTTTCGTATATATCTTGTAGCCAGTATTCATTAAGCTAATCCTTCTGTAATTCTCGCAATTTCTCCGGTCTCCTCTTTTGAATATATTCTTCACAATTGCTGTTTTCCAAGTGGTTGGAATCCCATAGGTCTGCCAACATATATTAATTAGATGAAGTATTCGTAGTTTACACAATATTCCACTATATTTGACTAACTCCATATTTATATTATCTAATCCTGTTGCTTTCCTATTCTTAGTGGTTTTCAAAGCCATTTCTAATTCATTTATGTCCATTACATCAATATTTTCCACTTTTATTTCTTCCTCATTGTTCTCTTTTCCTTCAATTTCCTCCTTTTTCCAAAGTTTTTCATAATGTTGGATCCATTCTTGTACTGGGATTATATTCAATCTGGCAGAATCTTTCTCAGTCTGATTTAGATGTTTCACTAATTTATGATCTATTTCTTGTCTTCCATAGATATCATGTTCTATTGAGCTTATAAATTTATCCCATGACTCCAGATGGGCTTTTCTTATAATGCTTTTAGCAATTCTCCTTTTCATTTTATATTCTTCATAAGATTCTTCTGTTTTCAGTCGTAAGTATGTATGATATGCTTTTTGTTTTTCATTCACTGCATTTTGTATATTCGCATTCCAAGTTCTCAAACCCTTCCTATTTCTTATTCTATTTTCTTTCCTAATATCTCATTTGCTGTTTTATGTATTACATTTGATATATTTTCCCATTCAATATTTATATCTTCTGACGTCGCTATCTCTGACATATATTTATTCATTCTGCTCTCATAATGTTGTCTAATACTTTGATCTTGTAATAAATATACTTTATATACTACTTCTTGGTTTCTTTTGTTCTTTATGTTATTTTTCCGCCATTTAGCTATTATGTTTATTTTACTTATCGCTGCCTCTATGTACTCTCACATCTTTTACCAAGGCTCCAAGCATGTTGTTTACGAATAAATAGTCAATTATTGATCTTGAGTTATTTCCACTTCTTGTATATTTATGTATGTCCTTTTTTCGGAAATAGGTATTAATTATTTTTAATTGATTATAGGCTGAAAACTGTCTCAAATCCTGTCCATTATCATTTATTGTTATTTCTCCATTATTTCCTATTACATTAGGTATAGGGACATTGCCTACTCTGGCATTTAAGTCTCCACTTATTATTAAATGATGATTTTTTGTATATTTATCAACTAATGTTTGTAATGTTTTATAATTTTTTTTTGTTTCTTCTTTCTTGCCTTCCTCTGAGGCACACACAGCAATTATCATCATATATCCTCTTTCAATTTTAAATCTGGCTATCAGGATTCTTTCATTTATAAACTCATAGCTATTCAATTTGTTCTTCCATTTCTCATCTATTAAAATTGCTACTCCACACTGCGCTCTTGTTGTCTGTTCTACTCCGCTATACATCATAGTATAGTGTTTTAAATCCTTTGTTCCTTTTAGTTTCTTTTTTGTTTCTGTTATTGTTGCTATATTTATTTCTTTTTTCTTTAATTCTCTTTCTAATTCTTATTCTTTTGTATTTATTCCCCTTACGTTCCAATTTCCTAATTTAAAAATGCCCTTTATTCCAAATCGTATCCTTTTATCTTGCTTGGGTCGGTTCCTTTTATGACAATCCGGCTGATTTCCATGAAGCATCTCAGTAAGATAAATGTCTCCTGGAAGCGTTACGAGCGCTTCGCAGGACAAGGATGGTGGAAGGGCTACTTCCTCTGAGCCTCCAAACATGCTCCTCTGGGCATCCACCCCCCAAGAGAGGGCTGCTTCTTCCGCTCTTCAAGCCCTACAAGTTTAGCTGTGCTATTCCTTGTCGCCCTGTTGACCGTTGAAGACTTGACGAAGATGTGCCCAATATGGATACAGACGCCATTCCTAATAATAATAATAATAATAATAATAATAATAATAATAATAATAATAATAATAATAATAAATACCCTCAACTCGTGTCCAACTCTGGCTCGGGCCGAGGAATGAGATGGGATTAAGCCCCTAAATTTAGAGGTATGTGAACGACAAGGGTGCCGGCCGACCACTCCTGACGCACCGTCACAGGGGCGGATGAATGAAATTAAACAAAATGGATTAGATAAGTATGAATTAAAGGTGAAATGAAAATTGTGGCAGGGGAAAACGGGAGAAACCCCGAGAAAGACCTGCCAAAGCTCCATTTCGTCCACCACGAAACCCACACGGAATGAGCGAGACTCGATCTGGGGACCCCAGCGGTGAGAAGCGAGCGTCTAACCGCTTGAGCCACGGAGCCGCCAATAATAATAATAATAATAATAATAATAATAATAATAATAATAATAATAATAATAATAATAATTTATTTATATAAAGTAAAGTAAAGTTATCCCACAACAGGCCCGGAGGTCCTTCGGGTAGTAGGAGGTTAAGGCTCCCACTTTTTCTGGACAATCGGCACTTTATGTCAGCCGGGTTGTCAGCCCTGCGTGACGGCCGCCTTTACCCCCAGAACAAGTGTCTGGTACTCATTTCCGTTAGAGGTTGAGTCGACCCCAGGGCCATAGTGCCGCCAGAGGGTTTGGGTCAGTTAAAAAAATCCTGACCCCAACGGGACTTGAACCCTCGACCCTCCATACAGAATTTTAATGTTTACAAATATTTCTGTGCCTAAAGTTTTATTTTTCTTCTCCACTCGTCTCTCTCCATCCAATCCATGTCCTCTAGTCCTCTTGCTCTCGTTCCAGTTCTTATTTCCTGCATCCACGAGTTTCGAGGTCGTCCTCTCCTCCTTCTTCCAGGTGGACATCATTCCAATGTTTTCCTGGGTAATCTTTCTTCTTGTATTCGTCGTACGTGCCCATGCCAATTTAATTGCTTATACCGATATTAATAATAATAATAATAATAATAATAATAATAATAATAATAGCAATAATAACAATAACAATAATAATACGTATGGGCTTACATTTTTATTTCGATTCCTTTACGAAATTTTGTGGTAGTCTACAATTTTGGAGGGGTCATGACTTGCGTATTTTAAGAACAGCGGTTAAAGATGAAATAACAAGGAAATGTGAATGTTAAGGAAAGAGCAAAATAACATGAAGGAAGCGAATAGCACCATGGTACGTAAAAAATAGACATTGAGTTATAGGGAGTGATGTTTAGGTGTTTATTGCTAAGTCACAAAGTCAGATTAACTAGTGCCAAACTTCTAATATTGTAAATTTGTAATACTTCAAACTAAAGATCCAGAGCCAGTTTCTTACAGTGGGTGGTGAAGTCATTCCTACTTGATCTTTCTCAGAACATAAGGAGTGTCCAACATACACCAGGAAATATAAAGTTACAAAAAGCTGGGCATCTTCTATAAAAATAAATATTTTGCTAAGTAAAGGTATAATGCTTATAGCAATAATTCAACTCGACTCATGGAGTTATTGAAATTAAAATCCGACAGTAAACTTCCACAATTACTAAAAAAATATATTTTATTGAGCGAAATTTAAAATTGACAGTAATATAATGTACGGTTAAAAACTATATATAGTTACCTTGTAGGTCCGTCTCCTCAACTTGAATTTTACTAGTAACTATATTATAGTTTTTAACCGTACATTATATTACTGTGAACTAATACCTCAACGGAAAATCACCATGAATTTTACTAGTATCGATTGACTGTAAACTTGCAAGAACACAGACGTTAACTGGCACAGTCAAAAGGACCTTATGCTTCGAAGTAAAAAAAATATACTATATCCACATTGTCCACCGCTGTGGTCTCGATGTAGCGTGCTGCCTTGTCACGCAGCGGGCACGGGTTAGATCCCCGGTCGGGGCAGTTTTTCTGGGTGAGGTTTTTATTGGGGTTTTTCCTCGCCTGTAAGACAAATGACAGGAAAACTTTCTGGCCCAAACGGTCCCCAAAATCATATGGCCATCATCAACCTTATCATTATCATTCTTCGCCGGTGTGGAAAGCAACAGGAAGCTATCACACCTACAATTCCCTAGTAAAGCTGCAAGCAAAGGATGAACATATTATGATTGCAGTGAAGGACCTGCCTTCGGGCAGAATTACTATGGATGGATGGATATCCACATTTTACAAATGAATAGCAATCCCAAAATAAACCAATGGAGCCGAATCAAGGGCATTATAGTCTAAGATCCGGCTGCAAGATTACTACGTTCATCGAGTGTATGAACAAAATTTATTTGTTTGTAAAATTGTGAATGACTGAATACATTGTTGTCAAGTTGCCTATTAAAATTTGGCCGCCAGTATGTTTAATTAAAATATGATTAATTTATTCGAAATAATTTGATTCACTTGTTATTAAAATAAATTATAATCCAGTTCGCATAAATCGATGTATAGAGCTTGAAAAGTTTTGGTTGCCATTGCAAACTTGGTCGTAAACCTCCTCGCAGCGGGAAGTAAAACCACTGCCCTTTAAGTATACTACGTACAATGTACACACAAAAGTATATCCAAAATGTAGTGTTAATATACATTATACGAAACAAATCACAGCATTTTAAATGAACTGAACTTTACTTTTAAACAATATAAAACAATAAATACGTACTTACCGCCATTTTATTACTGATTGGTGTTACAGCCGCGAGGAGGTTTATGGCCATGCTTGCAATGGCAACCGAAACTTTCCAAGCTCTATACACCGATTTCTGCGAACTGGATTATAATTTATTTTTTTAACAAGCGAATCAAATTATTTGGAATAAATAAATTAATCATATTATAATTAAACATCCTGGCGGCCGAATTTTAATTGGCAACTCGACAAAAATGTATTCAGTCATTCAGAATTTTATTAAAAAAAATAGATTTTGTTCATACACTCGATGAACATAGTAATCTAGCAGCCGGATCTTGAACTATTAACACCGAGATAATTATTTTCAAGAAATGAAACAGCATATATGAGATTGCTCAGAATAATACACACTACTATACTACGAAAGAATTATGTGGAAGTAAACAAAAACGTTACTTTCACCTCATCACATATTCCCTTTCCGTCTAGAGCATTGTTTCCAAATCTGTGGTTCGCAAAATATTTCAAGTGGTTCGCCAAAAATTTTCCGTAATGGCGGGTTTCGAGGTTAAGTCTATTATTTGTTCCATAATGTCTGCAGCATTGTAATAATAATAACAATAATAATAATAATTATTATTATTATTGTTGTTATTGTTATTATTATTACAATGCTTCAGACATTATGGAACAAATAATGTTATTATTATTATTAAACATAATAATAATAATAATAAATAATAATAATAATTATTATTATTATTATTATTATTACAATGCTGCAGACATTATGGAACAAATATTATTATTATTATTTTTATTATTATTATTATTAATTATTATTATTAAACATAATTTGTAGGATTTTCATCCTGTTTATTTCCAAAATCACTCCTCGGATGAAGAAGTATTAGATGTGCATCTTTGATCCGAGGCTTGTTCCTTGGGACTGCGAGCAATTATACATCTTGAAGTGGGTATTATTATTATTATTATTATTATTATTATTATTAATATACGACATCTATACGAAAACAAGTGTAACTAAATTAGTATGGTTCAGTTTCTTCCCTGTAGGGGGATAGCGCCTAAATCTCGTTGAGGGAAACAAGGGCTTACAAGAAGATTTTAAAATTAAATTAACCCTATAATGCTCCTTGTTGCACATGTGTAATGTCGGGAATTTATCACATTATTTCCACAATAAATTAATATTTACCGCGAATGCCTGATTTACAATTACGTAACAACGTTAGGAATGCATTTGATTTCGCTACAACTAGGCCTACACGTTGTGTAACTTTTAAGCCGTAACAAGAATAACTTTAGGTTTTAACCGTTAAGGGTTAAGTTAATTTAAAATTATTAAACCTTTTGCTAGGCATTAAATGTAATGCATGTTACTATATGTATATTTAAAAGTCAGTGGTTCACCCAACTCAGATCGTTGTGGAAGGGTTTTGCGAGTCGAAAAAGGTTGGGAACCGCTGGTCTAGAGTGTTTAGGGCACAAAAAATAGTCCTTCATTGAATATCGAAATACAACTGCAATAACATGTTCAGGAAAATGTAAAATGTATGACTTTAATGGCGTATGTTGTATTAATGTATCATAAGTAATGCCACTAGTGATTTCCAATTTATCTACAGAATTTGGAAATCAAGAGTGGTATTTGTTAGGACTATTTAACGAATAAAATTAAGCTGTTTACTCACAAATCATTATTTAAATATAGTTATTTTAAAATATTTGTATATTTAATGTAAATGGCGATGTTTGAAACATATGAGAAATGTTTGGTTAGTTTAATTTGTTCATCCACTGCAAATAGATCATTTTATTGCCAAAAAGGATCGCAATATTGTAAGAATGTAAGTTTACAAAAAAAATTACGAGTATATGAGAATACAATTCTTAGGAAAAATTTTTAACCAAAGAGAGATGAACAGACAAGCGAATGGAGAAGACAACAGTGAACTACATGATCTATATAGGAAGGTAAAGGTAAAGTGATCCCACTACAGGCAATTGGAGCCTCTAAGGTAGTAGGAGTTAAGGCCCCTATTTTTTCTATGCAATCGGCACTTGATGTCATCCGGATTATCAGACCTGCGCGAGGGCCGCCTAAACCCCCAGAACAAGTGTCTGGTACTCATTTCAGTTAGAGGATGGGTCGACCCCAGGCCATGGTGCAACCAGAAGATTTGGATTAGTTTAAAAATCCTGATTTTTGGAGGAAATCAGTTATAATAAGAATAGTTAAGTCTCGTAGACTGCGATGGGCAGTACACGTGGCACGAATGGGGAATAAAAGAGAGGGATGGAGGCTTCTAGGAAAGCAAGAAGGAAATCGCCCAGTTGGTAGACCATGAATGAGGCAGAAGAATAGCATTAACCATGATTTGAGGGAAGTATGTTATACAGAAGATGATTGGAAAACATTAGCTCAGGACAGGAATGTGTTGAGCATATGTCCGCGCGGCCATGAACCTACGGGTTCGATTGTGCCAGTGAGGTACTTAGTTAATCCTAGTAAACTGCAAATAAATCGTGATAAGAGTGGAAAGTGTTGTATGTGCAGTGAAGGATCTGTCATTTGATAGAAAGCTATGAATGAATGAAACCAAAAGAAAGAAGTCCTTGAAACCTGTGGGCAGATTTCTTGGAAGCCCGAACTGACTACAAAGTTTATTCCATGAAATCAATTGTGATGATGATTGTGATTATTATTATTATTGTTATTATTATTAACATTTATCTGTCAATGCGATTAGATTTTACAAGATTGTGATTATGTTATTATTATTATTATTGTTATTATTATTATTATTATTATTATTATTATTATTATTATTATTATTATTATTATTATTATTATTATTATTATTATTAACATTTATCTGTCAATGCGATTAGATTTTACACGAAGCAGAGAAAGTAGTGAGTGCTAGAATAAAGATCAGAATTGGCAATGGATGGTGAAATTTAAGGAAAAAAACAAAGAAATATGAGGAAGAGGAGTAAAAAGGAAAATAAAACAAGGCGGCTATGGATAGAATTAAAGAGAATAAAAAATAGTAGGGAATAGAAGAAAGAAGGTTTGAGTATTGAAGCTGAAAAGCCAACAGGATCCTAAACAAAAGCCAGGAAACAAAAGAAACGCATGACATTGATTGATGTAGGCCACATGGATACCTCGCCCGCTCGGATTTACTTATTTATTATTTACTGAGAGTTCCTCTAAAAACACTCAACCCACACCCATCACAGATTAGTTTGATTTATAAACTCTGGCAGAGAGTAAGGAAATATGTTCTTAGACTTCAAATTAAAAGACGTACAATGCGGTTCATTAAGAGCAAAACTATATCAGAAGTATATTCATGTTTGAAATATTATATGGGTAATTCCATCGTATCGAATGTTATATTTTACCTTCACTTTTCATCTATTAGACTCATATTACCACACCCAAATTTCTTTTTTGGTCGATGTGACTAATTTCTTATACTTACCAATATTGTTGTTACTGGAAGTAAGTCAACGCCCACATCTAACCTGGTTGCTATGCAAACAAAATAAATCACAATGCTGATATGGACTCAAAAAGCACACGTTCGGTAAGTAAAATAAAACATTTCTTGAATGTTTTGTACACTAACTCGTACCTTTCTTTAGACTTTTCCGGAATTAATGCAGAACATCCCACTCTCCAGGATTCTTCAATTTCTCTATCTACCATGACTCCTTCCATAATAATGTTAACAAACAGATTCTAATCACGGTACTACATATAAAAATGTCTCCACAGCCAACAATCCTTCCTTATAATAAAACAAATGAAAAGCTACATAGCAACGATCGCCAAATGTTTCTTTCTCATAGAAGTCATTTACATCCAACCAATATTTTAATTAATTTATTACTATATTTAATAAAAATTAGTCACATCGACTAAAAAAATAGTATGCAATACACATGAGGTAAGCACGTAACAGATCTCGAAAATTGAAAAAACTCGGTGCAAGCGCCTCGTTTTTTTCAAACTTTTTCTCGATCAGTAACAAGTGCTTACCTCACTTGTATCGCAATATACTATTACGATCACGTTAATAAAGTGAAGTAATCCCAATACAGGCCTCAGTAAGCCCTTGTGGTAGTAGGAGGTTAAGTATCCCACTTGTTCTGGACAATCGTCACCTGATGTCAGCCGGGTTGTCAGCCCAGCGTGACGGCCACCTTTACCCCCAGAACAAGCGTCTGGTACTCATTTTCGTTAGAGGCTGAGTCGACCCCAGGACCATAGTGCAGCCAAAAGGTTTGGGTCAGTTCAAAAATCCTCACCCCATCAGGACTTGACCCCTCGACATACCGGCTTGTAGCGCAGTGCCTTACCCACTATGCTACGGCATGTTTTAATATCAAATTTTGGTTATTATACATTCATCTTTTGTGGTCAATACATCACCTTACACAGCGATTTATGCGGGAATTTTGAACGGTTAACTCATAATATAGGCTATATACATTGTTAAAAAATAGTGAAGCTATTTTCGAAACAACGTATAGTAAAGATAATTTAATTTACTCGTCACAGGGAAATGCTGCGGTGGGCAGATTCCAAGGCCCTCTGAAGCCCACTTGTGTTTGCCCATCGTTCAATTCTTTCTGCATGCAATTACATAAGAACGGCCTTGTAAGCTATATTGTGTCAACAGCCGGGTACTCTACTCACATGTTGGGTAAATACTGCAAACATTTAACATCTGTTTTTCCTTCTACCGACTGCTTCTCTCTTTTTACACATACAGTAATTCCTTCCCATTTCGAAACAGTATGTGGGGTCTCTCTTCGTATAGCAATGAAAACTAATTTACTCTCCTTATCTCAAAGTCTGTTTAAAAACTTAACATATACCGGAATTTTTGTAACGTATACGCATGTTTTCATTCTTCTTCTCTCGTAGAACTACACAATCCTATTTAGATTCTCATCAGAATCATCGTTTAAATTGTTCTTAATATAAATGGGATAGCCTATCTTATTTTAATATATACAAGTATTTGAGGGCAAAAACCTGTAATGATGTCATACTTTTTTTCACTTTTACATGGGTTGAGTGTTATATTTAGTAATTTTCTTACCCCATGGGGGAAGAAATTTTATTTTGGAACTTCGGCCATCTATAGGACCGGAACCCACCAATCATCATGAAGAATTTGAATAGCTACAATAAACAGCTGTCTTAGGTTGAGTTCTAAAAGATTACTTTATTTTTGGTTTACAAAACCAATATTTTATTTAAATTATTAGAACCAGTTATACGGCTGAGGACCCGACATCCTGACCACATGTCACCCCTATGCTGGCTGGATGATCGTCCACCACTATGATTAATACATGTGGAGTAAGGCCAGTAGCATGCTGTTAGGCCAAGGGTCTTCTATGCATGTTGCACCATGGAGAGATTAAGTATTCGGTACTAGAAAATGCAGAATTTATCTTAGTTAATTTTATTTGCGTTAGACTGCAAATGCTCCCGTAAATGAAATATTTACTAACGTAAGTAGAAATTCTTATCTCTACACTTAGTCATTTTGTAATTGCCGGTTTTGGTGAAATAGTGGTTACCATACTTCTGGTTCCGAGCTTCACGGGTTCAAACCCCCCGGGAACATTGAATGTTTGAAGGTGTAAAAATCTTGATTATGGTTTCCCACAGAAGGGATGTAAAACCATGGGTTATAGATTTCCGACACGTAAAAGAGATATCCCCGAAAATTGGGATTGCGACGCTAATATCTTGAATTGTTAAAAAAAAAACTAAAAGGTGAAGGTAAAATGATCCCAGTACAGATGTTAGGATGCCCTTTGGATAGTAGAAAGTTAAGGGTCCCACCTTTCTAGACAATCGGCATGAGATGTCAGTCGGGTTGTAAGTCCTGCTTTACGGTCGTCTTTACCCCCAGAACAAGCGTCTGGTACTCATTTCAGTTAGTGAGTTAGTCCCATGGCCATGGTGCCGCCGGAAGGTTTAGGCTAGTTTAATAATCCTGACATCACCGGGACTCGACTCCCAACCTTCTGGCTTATAGCGTACTGCTTAACTATGCTACTGTGTTTTCCGTTTAAAAAAATATATATACCTGTAAATAAAAAACCAATTAATCATTTTGGAATCCTTGAGCTTGCTGCGGGACACAAATTAACCCTCAAATATTACTTGGACTAAATTATTTAACTTATATCTAATTTACTACTTTATATTTATATCTCTATCTATCTTCGGGTTTTTACAGCTGCTGCCGTCTTCCCGTGCTAACCTCCAAAGCCTACGGTCTTGGGCATCTTCGATGCTTAGCCCTCTAGCTTGCATTACTGTCTTCATGTTTTCCTTCCATGTTAACCTTGGTCTCCCTCTTTTCTTCTTTCTGTTCGGATGCCATTCATATAGTTGCTTCGGCCATCGCTCATCTTCCATTCTTAAGACATGTCCTAACCACTTTAATTCATTCTCCTCAATTCTTTCAATTATGCTTTCTTCTGCTTCCATTAAGTTTCTAATTTCCTTATTTGTGACATGTTCTAATTTAGACTTTCTGGCACTTCTGCGTAAATAATCCATTTCTAGAACTATTAGTCTATTCTTGTAGTACTTATTGATTGTCCATACCTCACTTCCATACATTGCAACAGATTCCACCAATGTTTTACCAATATATTGTTTTGTGTCTTTCCAAATATGCTTATCCCACCATATGGAATTTAACGATGATATTATTTTGCTACTCAATTCAATTCTATGTTTTATGTTCTCTTTGCCTATACCTTCAATGTTATCCATAATTATTCCCAAATATTTAGTTTTTTTCACTTGCTTTATTTGGATTCCTTCTTCCAATATTAAATTTTCTCTTTCATTGCTATATATTGCCAGATATTGTGTTTTTTGTAAATTTACTGTGAGACCCCATAATTCATATGTGTTTTTCAACCTTTTTATCATGAATTCCATATCAAATTTGTCTTGCGCTAAAACCAGTTGATCATCGGCAAATTGTAATGTCAGCAAAAATCTGTTGCCTATCGGGATCCCCATACCTTTGCAGCTTTGTTTCCATTTCATTAATATAAATTCTACATAAATATTAAATAAAATTGGTGATAGACTGCACCCTTGTTTCAATCCCTTTGTGGTTTTTATAGGGTTAGACATTATATTTCCAATTTTAACATAAGCGGAGTTATCTTTATAGATTTGTTTAATATTTTTTTTATGTTTATATAAAGTTAAATATTTAATTTTATACGGTATTTATTATATTTTTTAAATTCAATTATATTATTGTGTAGCCTGGTACCCCTGGCTTAATGCTATCTTTATTTTCTAGACTCCAAGTAATGCTGAAAGAGAGTATTTGACCGTCTGAGAGAGTAAATCCATTCCCTCTAAGGGGCGTCAAATTTTTACAGTGCAGCCGACATTCAATGTGCAGTTCATTGCGAAATGCCGGTAAATCAGTAAGTAAACTCCACCAATCAAACAAGCCATTACGAATTAATTAAAAAGGGTTCAATAACGTTATTACAAAGCAAGCATCGGTGGTAGATATTACATCATTATCATCATCGACAATCACTGATTAATCCCATGTGGCTTGTTCCGGTCTCATAGATTCTCATTCAAAAAGTTGAATACATCTCTTTTTCGGTTTACCAATATTACTGTCTCCTCTTGGTTTGTAATTAAGTACAATTTTTGGAATCCGATCATCTTTCATTCTTTGAACATGTTTTTTTTTTCAGTTTTTTTTCTAGATTCTTTTATTTTATCTAAAAGTTTAAAAATATTTAGATCATTTCTAATAGCTTCACTTCTTCTTTTATCTAGAAGTTTGCAACCAGCACACTTCTCAGAAATCTCATTTCAGCTGCTTCGATGATCTTCTCTTCTCTTTTAGTTAAAACCCAAAATTCATTACCATACAATAGTAAGGAGACAGCCACTGCTTCATAAAAGTTTAGTTTTGTTTCCATTCTTGTTTTTAATAATTAATTTAATTGTGCCACATATATAATTAAATGTATTAAGTATCTTAAACAGATCTTCATTTTTAAAATAGGACATTTCATAACCCAGGTATTTAAAATGGTTCACTTGTTCAATGGTTTTCTCCTCCAGAATTATTTTAGCTCTCACGGTATCTGATCCCTTAAAAGCTAAGATTTGCGTTTTGCTTATTGACACTTTCAAATTATAATTCTGTATAATGTTGTAGATATTACATAGTATTCTATTTAACATTATTATATATTTGTATTTTTTTTTCTTCGTCCACCGCTGTGGTCTCGGGGTAGCGTGCTGCCTTGTCACGCATCGGGCCCGGGTTCGATCCCCGGTCGGGACATTTTTTTCTGGGTGAGGTTTTTATCGGGGTTTTTCCTCACCTGTAAGACAAATGTCAGGAAAACTTTAAGGCCCAAACGGTCCCCGAAATCATATGGTCATCGCAATCATTATCATTCATATTCATCTTAGGTTAAGTTTAGGATTAGGGACTCTCCTGGCGCACCACTATCATCACCACCCATCATATCATCGGGGCAACGTAACCCCGCCTTCCAGGCGCCCCAACCTCAGAAGTGGGTTACAAGTACGCCACGCCAGGAGAGAAACCAGGAATGTCGAAAGACAAACCTGGGGCATTTGAAAAAAAAATCTTCTTTACCATTTGTAGGTACTTTAACATCCCCACGATATCTTATTGGGACACGACCTATCGTGGGAGGATTTTAAACTATAGATCCCACGCATTTTTGAACATAAAACAACATGGAGGGTCTCCCGGGATAAGCGATCAGCTCAATGTCAGGTATGATCGCGATGGCAAGATGCAATTACACACAATTATAAGTGTGTGTGTGTGTGAGAGAGAGAGAGAGAGAGAGAGAGAGAGAGAGAGAGAGAGAGAGAGAGAGAGAGAGAGAGAGAGAGAGAGAGAGGAGAGAGAGAGAAAGAGAGAGAGAGGAATACGAAAAATAGGGATTGTAGATAAATTTGGACAAATCGAAGGTAATAGGAAATAATCAATTGATTTGGTGTCTACTTGATGAAAATCCATATTTATTAATAAAATAAAAATAAAACGTAGTTTTATTTGATTTCCATATTTATTATATAATTCAGTAACAGCTGTTTCGGTACACTGTACCTTCTTCAGACATGTTAACAAATTATGAATTGTGTTATATTACATATCAACTGACATCCTTGATCAGTTGATATGTAATATAATAACACAATTCATAATTTGTTAACATGTCTGAAGAAGGTACAGTGTACCGAAACAGCTGTCACTGAATTATATAATAAATATGAAAATCAAATAAAACCACGTTTTGTTTTTATTTAATTAATAACAGGAAATAAATCAAAATATCAGGTTTTAGAATATGGACATGGAAAAATAAAAGCATGTGACGAATATGTATATTTCGGGATAAAAATTAGTGACGATGAAGTCCTGATGCTGAATCAATGAGATAAGTAATGGTAAATCTGTTCTAAAAGCGAATATTTAAACTTTCAGAGGTATCAACAATACTGGTAACTTATGTAACTCCTACTGTACAGTCTGACATTTATATATAAATATTGTATTCATCAATGAATAATTATAGTTGTTTACCTTGAAACGACTTACTCACTTTGCATTCGACAGGAAGTATTTATCCTACACAATAATGTAAACATAGAGCCGAATACGTGTTACCAATCTTAACTGAACGGATAGACTAAACAATTTCACTACATAGCAGTAGGTAATTTTTTCCGGATACATATTAATTTGATTTCTTATGTCAACATGAACTTGTGTATAGGTTTGTTTAGCTATCTCGCTGGACGCATGACTAGCTGCACGGTCGCCACGACTGGATTTGAATCCTTGGCGATTCGGGAGGGATACTGGGGCCACATCGTGATTTTATCAGGGTTCTCCCGTTTCCCAATTTTCATCCTACTAACACTCTCCACTCATGGACGCTAGACATTCTAGTTCTTCCCGAGAGTCCAGAAAAGAATGCAGACTACATGGATAACTCCCAGCCATTACACCACACAGATCCTCTCAGGTCATGGACTCTTCCGCTCCAAACTGCACGAAAGAGGACGTGCCGACTCACCTCTCTGTGATTGTTTCAACCCCGGAGAGGACGACGTAGTCCACGTGCTCTATCAATGTACCAAGTACAATGTCTTCAGGCAGGAGCTGGAGGAAGCAGCCATGATCGATGAAACACAATGACCGCCCGCCTTAGAATTCTGGACCTCAACAAGTACACAAGAAGAGTCTTGGGATTAAGAAGAGACGAAGACCAGCGGAGACAAGAGAGGCATTAAAAACGTCACCAGTCTTCTACTACTACTACACACACACAC
The DNA here is from genome assembly GCA_030220185.1 of Diploptera punctata. Classification (NCBI taxonomy): domain Eukaryota; kingdom Metazoa; phylum Arthropoda; class Insecta; order Blattodea; family Blaberidae; genus Diploptera; species Diploptera punctata. The sequence continues at coordinate 4,718,344 of JASPKZ010000043.1, read as the reverse complement.
ACACACACACACACAAACACATACACATATACACATCAAGCACTAAACACACAGTCACATACACACACGCACACTAACACATACACAAACGAACAAAACACACTTTATTTTAATTTTATGTAACAACAACACACTTCAAGTACCCGAATTGTATATTTATTATGTATTTCAATAAAGATAAGATATAGATAGGGACATAGAGCAGACCCGGGGATAAGGGCATTATGCCCGAGGTAACCCGGGGGGTGGTGGTGGGGCTCTAAATAAAAAAAATCCTCTTTCCTCTCCCACATTACACCTGATCTCATGTTAGGTAAGAAAACAGTATGGTTCAGCAAAACCACAAGTATTTAAAATAAGTGGTTGTGGTGATGTAATAGGGGTACACTCATGTTACGTCTTCATGATATGGAGCCTGTGTCAATTTAGGCCAGAAAAGGCTAAAGGGAGGATTGTAGCCTCTCCAAGAAGCCTTGGGCCCAGCCCTAAAATAAAGGTGATTTGAGTCACGTGTGAAGGCTTTATGTGAATCGAATCAGGAATACCATAACAGACTGCATTTGATCGCAGAGTTGATTTCTTCTCATTCATTTCATAAAGTATATATTTAGTGTTCTGCCCAAGAGAAGGGCTTTCTCAGGAAAAGTAAGCTAAATCAAGCTAAAGGGTTCATATCCCATTAATAGAGGAAGAGCCTCTCTTCTCTAAAAACTCAGCATTCTCCACTCTTTCCTTAACTCAGCTTTCCTTTTTGTATCTGCATACAAACCATTTATTTTAATATTGTCTATCCTCTGATATATTTTTCTGCCTCTAACTTTCTTTCCGTTGACTATTCCTTCTAGGGCATCCGTCAGCAGGCAGTTTTTTTCTTAGCCAGTGGCCAATCCAATTTCTTTTCCTCTTCTTTATGAGTTCCAGCATTGTTTTTAATTCACCCACTCTGTCTAGCACATCTTTATTTATTTTGTCTGTCCATTTTATACGTTCCATTCTTCTCCATATCCACATCTCAAAAGCTTCCAGTCGCTTTTCCTCATTCCATCATAATGTCCAAGTCTCTGCACCATACAATGCTATACTCCACACAACGCACTTCACTAGCCTCTTCCATAATTCTTTTGCCAAAGGTCCGCAGAAAATGTCTTCTCTTCCTGCTAAAAGCTTCTTTTGCCATTGCTTATCCTCTGCTTTACTTCTTGACCGCAGTTCATGTTACTACTGATAGAACAACCCAAGTATTTGAAGTTCTCCACTGCTCAGCTCAATGGCCTCATCTTTAATCCTCATGTTTATCTTCCTTGGTTTCTTTCCTATAATCATGTTCTTCATCTTATTTATATTTATCTTCATCCCATAATCCTTGCACTTGTCACTTAGCTCCATCAGCATGTTCCTCAGTGTCATTGCATCTTCTGCTAGCAAAGCCATATCATCAGCAAATCTTATGCACTTAATTATTCTTCCTCCCATGTTTACGCCTCCCGTATTCCTGAAGTAGTTCTTCATTAGGTCGTTCGGGTACATGTTGAAAAGAGTAGGTGATAGAGGACATCCTTGCCGTACCCCCCTTCCATAAAGTAAAGATGGGTAATACAATGAACCTAAAATAAACTCATCTCTACTAAACTAATATGTTTGTTTCAATATCTGTGCTTGTTGCGTAAAAGATGGTAATTCCGAAATTTTACTCAGATGAAAAATTATATTTTTTTTTTTCAAAACATGCTCCGGCATGATACAGTAATTCATTTCAGATCATGTTTGACCTAACCTTTAAGCAGCAAAGAAAAATATGTTAATTATAGAGTTACCATATTAAATGATCTTTTAAGGTATAATTTTTATAATTATATAGCTATAATGAAGCTAATTATTATTAGTTAATTTATGTTATTAGGTCAAGTCCTTCGATATTCTTCGTAAGTAAATAAACTCCGTTAATTCTACCATGAATTATTTCTCATAAAAAAACTATTTTTACTCATAACTAGATTTGTATTTGCTATAAAAATAATTTATAGTTGGGATGATATAAAGATGAAACCGATCTCATTTAGGCCGTAAATTACACTTCATAGTCATCATAATGAGCATTTTAAGTTTATGCTCAGTTGAATATGTTCCTGTATCTCAATTCACTAGCCTCTTTCGTAATTCTTTTGCCAAAGGTCTGCAGAAAATGCTTCTCCTCTTGTTAAAATCTTATTTTGCCATTGCTATCCTCTGCTTTACTTCTTGACAGCAGTTTATGTCACTACTGATGGTACAACCCAAGTATTTGAAGCTCTCCATTTGCTCAATGGCCTCATCTTTAATCCTCATGTCTTCCTTGGTTTCATTCCTATAATCATGACCTTCATCTTATTTATAGGCCTATGTATCTTCATCCCATAATCCTTGTATCTGTCATTTAGTTCCATCAGCATGTTCCTCAGTTCCACTGCATCTTCTGCTAGCGAAGGTTTGCAGCTTTACTAGGGATATATAGGTGCGGTAGCTTCCCGTTTCTTTCCACACCCCACTCTCTCTTTTGCATCTGAAGATCTTAAGAAGGTCCCGGGGGAGGGCGACTTGGAGGTGAGGAAAGTGGATTTGGTAAGTTACGCCCTCCGGACTTCACCGAAATTCACCTCAGAGGTAAAAAACCAGTTCCATTAGGGTTTTTGACCAGATCAGAGATCCGGAAACCTCTATTAATAACTAAGGTATTGTTTGGATGGTGAAGAATGATACATTTTTCTTAAAAGTCTCTTTTCACAGGATTAAGGTTCTTTCACGAGTCTGAAAATCTTTATACTCGGGACCCATGGCTTAAAGTTCCTCCCACAGGACTTCTTCCTTGGATTTTTCCATCCTAAAAAATCCACCGACCACGGCCGAGTTTGAACCGCAATCTCGGGACTAGAAGCAAGGATCATAACTACTAGAAAACCACGACCGATTGAATGTCATTCACCCATCTCATTCTTGGCCTACCTACTGGCGCTTTCCCTCTGGTTTTCGTTGTTTCCATGCCCCTCTTCCATGCCCTATTCGTATCACATGCACTTGCCATCGCAGTCTACAAGATTTAGCATTCTTATTACATTTGATTTCCATAAGGAACATGAACCTCATTGTTATGCAGTCTTATCCATTCACCTGTCTGTTCGTTTCTCTTTGGTCCAAACATTTATCCAAATAACTTTATTCTCCAATACTTGTAATATTTTTCCCCTCCCTTAAAGTTAGAAATATTCTGCGTTTATAATTTAAACTATCAGGAATATAAATATTTCATTTTGTATACAACCTATATAAATGCAAAAGGGAATACAAAAATCCCAACAGCATAACATAAATTACACTTATAGGCTCTTTGACCGTGACATGGGAACGATGCTATTGCGGTTCCCTATAAAAAAATATTCAAATTTTTCTTCCTCGGAAAGTTCTATGGGTCGAGATTGAATCTGCATATGTTTTGGTCCCTAAAATGACACGTTATATCAGATTACCAAAAAAAAAACTACAGTGTCTTAAAACATTCAATATTTCACCATCTATTTCAGCTTCTTTTTTTTTTTTTTTTTTTTCGCAGGTTTTCCACTGCTAAGAAGAAAATGCCTGTTGAAGGAATGGGAATAAATGCCCGGAGATCAAAAAACATAATAAACTATTTAATACACAAGTGATCTTCTTGGTGATATAATATTAAAATATATATGTAGTCAATATGCCCATTTCACCAATTAATGTTTTAAAATGGTCAACAAGTTTCTACAGCCAAGCTGTCATTCTCAAGACCAGATATTGACTCAGTCAATATCTGGTCTTGAGAATGACAGCTTGGCTGTAGAAACTTGTTGACCATTTTAAAACATTAATTGGTGAAATGGGCATATTGACTACATATATATTTTAATAATAAACTATAACTCAATGGTACTATCGGACCATTAGGTACATGGCCTCCGTGACATAAGCTCTCCATACATCCTTATCCAGAGCTAAAGTTTTCTAATCATTCCCTGTTTAATCTACTTCCTTCAAATCAATAAAGAACATAAAGATAAATTAATCTTATGCAGTAGAGCTTCCATGAGGAAGAAATGTTCTCATGGAATTTCGGCAGTACGGGACCGGCAACCTCCCAGCCATGTGAGGAATTTGGATAGCTACAATAAACAGCGGTTCCAGGTTGAGAAAACAGCTATAGCGGCTGGGAGACCCGACATGCTGACCAAATGTCACACTGGCAGGATGTTCGTCTACCTCTGTGATTAACACATGTGGATATGAGGCCAGTAGCCGGCTGATAGGCAAAAGGCCTTCTAGGCCTGTCGCGCCATGGAGTTTAGATTTTAGACACAAAGATAAAAACAAAACAAATATTACACATACTGCAGAATAGCGAGATTGTTGTAAAGGACCTGTCCTTGGACAAGAAAAAACTATGAATGAAATAATGGATCACTCTATATGTTGCAGGAGATGTGATGAAAGGTGTGTGGTAACAGTTTGCACTCAACCTGTTTGTGAAGTAGCAATTTACTGGTATTAGAAAGCAAGCACACTGTTCAATTAGAGAGAGATGAGTCAAGATCAACACGTGTGTACGTGAAAGTGGGAGGTCATAAGTTCAATTCCCATCCACACAATGGAAACACAGTATTAACTGCATCCAGCCAATACGTGACCGATCAAATACCCTACAGTTCAACTTCAAACATTGTTTACGTACCATGAACTCTCGTAAAGTCGTGTTGTGTATACTTAGTAACAGCTTATAACAAACTTTTCCCCCTCGGAATTCGAAATAATCCAACCCCTCCTCCGTTTCCCAACTGGTATGTAGCTATACAATAGGTGTACTTCTGAAAGGAAGTGGGGGTAGACTAGTGTTATTCAATATTAAACTTCTAAGTTCTTCTGGGAAATTAGAGATAAAATACAAAAAATGGGTATTACAGATAAATTATAATAGAACAGAATATCTTCCATTGGATACAACAGATGAGCTAAAATGTAATTCAGGAAGAATGCATAATACTAAAACTTTTAAATATTTAGGATGTATTTTAGATAGAAGTGAGAATTCAACTACTGAAATTGAAAGAATAATAACTGATGGAAGAAGAATCATTGGTAAGTTCAACTCAGTGCTTTGGAATAGAAATATAATACACAGAACGAAGAAAACTAATATTTCAAGTTCTGTTACAAAGCATTTTATTATATGGGTCCGAAACCTGCACACTATCCACAATCCACTATGCACAATCCAACAGGTTGTTAGCAGTAGAAATGGATCTTTGGAGGCGATAGACAAGAATTTCAAGAAGGGATAAGGTAAGAAACAGCACAGTAAGGGAAATTATGCAAGTTGAAAATCAACATATTAGGAAAAATAGAAGAAAAAGTTTGAAATGGTATGGACACCTCATAAGAATGGAAGAAGAGAGAATACCAAAGAAGCTCCTTAATTGGAAAGCTAATGGAAGAAGTGAAAGAGGCAGGCCTAGAGAACGATGGATGGATGGAATGAAGAGAAGTATGGAAGCTAGAGATTTGAGGGAAGAAGATGCTTTAGACAGGAATCTCTGGCAACAAATCACTTAGAGTTGAAGGAGAAACACTGTATTCTGGAATATTCCTAAATAAAAAAAAAGTTGTTTTATGTAATTCACAACACGGACTTTTACATAACATGTAAGTTCAAGTACATAATATGAAGTTCAAGATGGGTTCAAATCCCGGTTTTGTTAAAAAAATTCAGCTATTCTATGCCACCGTGCCACCAGTGAATATTCGATCGAAAAATAAATTACTTTTAGCGTCGTGTTGGCTAATGTGATTACACATGTTCCCGCTTGAGTCAATTGTCAAGATATTTACTCACATATAAGGGGATTCTATCCCAGGAGTCCACCTACATTAGTGGGCAAATTAGGGTAAGAAATTGGGCAAGTTAGTGTCAGTTTGAGCAAGGTAGGAAGAGAAAATGGGCCAGTTAGTATACCATATTAGTTTAGCATTGGGTTTTTTAAAAAGTTGGCTACATTGTCTGAGCAATCACTAATACAGATTTTACATTGCAAATATGCTGATTTTAGATTATTTTGAGCTCAACTTCCCACTTTATTTTAAGGCATTTTTCACATTTTTTGGGGGGAAAAAGTCAGCATATATATATCAGGTAATTATTCACATACTGTAACAATAAATTGTGTGTTTTTCTGTTTTTTATTTGAATTTAAGTTGGTGGCCTAGTGGCATAAAATCCCCTTAGTTTTTCCTTAGTTCTATTAATTATTGCATGCGAATAACTAGCCTAAGTACACCGTGTTCCAAAATGATGGATGGTGTTTTAAGTATTTGGTATAGCTTTACAAACGAAATTGGATGCCTGATTATTTGCTATAATGAAAGAAAAACTGTGAAAGTTTCATATCCGGTACGCAGTAATTTGTTTCTTGTCATTATTACGTCGTCAGCATTAAATTTGTGAAAATGGCGATTCCTGTACAGAAGTTGTTCTGTGTTGCCATTTGCGAGGTCTGGTTCCGTTATTGCAGTGCAGCGAGCTTTCCGACGGCAATTTGGAATAGATCCTCCGATAGATAAAATTATCCGTCGATGATATAAACAGTTAGAAACAACTAGATGTAAAAGGAAAAGTTCAGGACGTCCACGAGCACCAAATGACGCGTCGGTCCGGATGGCATGATTTATTCCCATACCCTCCACGGTATCCCGATTTCACACCTTGTGATTTCTTCCTGTGGGAGTATGTGAAGGACCATGTGTACGTACCACCACTTCCGGTCGACCTTCCAGACTTGAGAAGACGGATTGTTGTTACTGTTGAATCCGTTACTTCAAATATGCTGCCCAAGGTTTGGGAGGAATTCGATTATCGGCTAGATGTGTGCCTTGTGACGAAAGGTGCTCACATCGAACACTTATAAAGTACGTTATAAAAACTCGAAGATTTTCTCTTTAATCCCATGTAACTTTTGCACTGCGCCACAAGCCGGAAGGTCGGAGGGTTCGAGTCCCGGTGGGCTGAGGATTTTAAACTGACCCAAACCTTCTGGCAGCACTATGGCCCTGGGGTCGACTCAGCCTCTAACGGAAATGAGTGTCAGACGCTTGTTCTGGGGGTAAAGGCGGCCGTCACGCAGGGCTGCAACCCGGCTGACATTCAAAGTGCCGATTGTCTAGAAAAAGTGGGATCCTTAACCTCCTACTACCCCAAGGGCCTCCGGAGGCCTCTAGTGGGATCACTTTACTTTACTTTAATTGTACGTGTAGGTTACATTAAAATAAGGAGCAAACATACAAAACACAACATGCTCATTAGAGATAATTATTAAAGAACACTAAAAATGTAGAGAAAATGGGGTTATACCATACAATATATCATGCTTTTAGAAATTTATATGAATTATACTATATATATATATATATATCCAAGTTTATACAATATATATTATGCTATTAAGCTTTTTATGTGAAACATCATTTAGCCCGACTATTTAACTCATGCCTCAAATGGTAGTCAATCACGTTTCAACGAATTTTGTTTTACAACCAATGACAGTCGTGTTTCACCTCGGTCTTTATCGATTTATCTTTATCAGCTCCTGCCTTTCTGATAAAGAAAGCTCCTCCTTTTTAATATTCTAAACAGATCAGAGCATTATTTTTCGCCAACAGATATATTGAATCTAACAACTAATGAACAGATTCCGTGATTTTACTAAGTTGTTTACTAAGAAATAAATGAATAACCTATAATGTTGATTAAAATATACAGTTGGATGTGTTTCATTATTTCTCCACCGGGGTGCATTCTTACAATGTTGCGATCCTATTAGGCAAAATAAATAATATGATCAAGTTGCAGTGAATATACATAACTTCACATTTCTGATTTTTTTTAAACATCGTCGTTTACATTAAATATGTAAACAATTTTAAGTGACGGTAACTAAGTTATATTTAAATATTTTTTTAGTAAACAGCTTAATTTTACTCGTTAAATAGTGTTAACAAATGTAACCCTTCATTTCCATATCCTCTGGATAAATTCACTCGTCAACTTGGTGATTCGTGAACTTATCGATGATTTGGAAATCACTCGTGACATTACTTATGAAAATAAAAATACAGTTAAGCAAAACATAAAAATAACATGCCGTATATGAAAAGTAATATTTCTAAACATGTCGTCTGTAGGCCATGTTAAATATAAATACACAGAAAGATTTGAATTTGACCCGGCATTTGAATATCTTTACGCGCTGGTGCTCTAACATTGAGTTACTTAAGCAGACCTCCTGGGTAAAGAGAGAGGAATTTGTGCTTGCTCCGGGAGGGGTGGCCAAGTAGTTCAATGATAGAGATCCTGTCGTGCCTGTATATTTATCATATAATGACCCTTTCATTGTATTAAACATAGACATGCATACCAATGAGGATTGAACCCATATTAGGGTTCGACGGGGATTAGGAGTGAGAAAGTATTTCTAGGAATTTCCCTTGGTTTTCTTCCACCTACCCAGGTACGCATCATAATCCAACGCGCAAATCAGGAGATCTGGGTTGAAATACCGGGTCAGGTGCAATTTTCTCCCTAGTTATGTTAAAATAACACGAATCAATATAAAACTCATTATCTCAAAAAACTGGGAACGGCAGATTTTCAATTATGATGTCACAGGAATGTTTATAATACCAATTAACATCAGGTTATTTTTTATTTATTAATAATTATTTCTTATAAAATTTCTTCCACCAAACTGATTCTAAAAAATTGCGTTACTTTCGCTAGAATTATTGAACTAAATGTTACTTAGATCAAATAGAGAATATAAGATTTTTAATGTTAATGAATTTTGTAAATTGGTTAAGAACTATGTGCATTTTTTTCTTATACAACTTCTGGATCTAACCATAGTAGATATCTAGGACCCAAATTATATAATGAATTAATTAGATCCTATCCAGAACTAAGTAAACTAAACACAACTAGTTTTAAAAAGCAATTAAATTAATAATTTTTAATTAATTATGTGAATAAAATTAATTATTTGAATATTTTAAAATAATAAATATAAAGCATCTATTTTTGCTTATATTATTATAAATCAATATATAACGTATTACTTTCTTCTGTATTATTGGTTATAATCCATTACATTATATGATTTATATTATTTTATGTATATCATTCTCCATTCCATTAATTCTCTTGTTAGGATAAGTCTTATTCCCAATACATTATTATTTTTATTTGTATGTGCCATAATTTATGTAAAAATGAAACTGGCCCCAACTTTAAATGTATATATTCTATTTGTATTATTCATGTAACTGAACTGCACCCGAGTACTAGTACTTGCTCATTTGGGTGTCAATACTGTGTATAACATTTATTTGTAAATAAAATTTATTCTTATTATTTTCTTTAGTATATTTGCACTTTTGCTAAAACATCTTTTATCTAGTCAATATAGCATATTTGTCATATATATTGCTGGATTTGTTTTATGCAATTTACAGGTTATTTTTCTGTTTGAAATAATTCTGAATATAATGCCTGTAAAGGATCAACACTGCTCTAAATATCTACAAATTAGAAACTTTTAAAAAAAACGCATGCATACGATCACTGATAAATTAACCCTTCATCCTGTATAGCACTTTAAAAATGCCTAATTATGCAGGAATGAAACAATTGAAAGAAACGAAAGAAGCTTATTAAAATAACTATTAAAATTTAGAATTGATTTATAAAATTTCCACGTAACTTAAATAATTTTATACTTTTTTAAATACAAAATATCCACAAATAAGTAAGAATGAATTACATTATATATGAAAATCTCAGTATTGTGTTTTAATTATGTAGCACGACCCGAAACATGCAATAGAACATCCCATGGCCTGAACGTATCTATGAGATCCATGGCCTACCAGTAAGTATAAGTTTTGAATCCTGCCGATGATGGGACAAGTCCCGAAAGCGCTACAGTTAAATAATTAATTAAGTTGAGGAGTCGGATCTTTCAGGCGAATATTCCATAATTTTATATTTTAATTTTAAGTATAAGAATGATAGATAAGTATAGATGATAACGTGCACACATAATTGAAAATTGCAATGTTTCTGTTTCGATTTATACATTTTTTGTTACCTGTGTGTGTGTGTATGTGATGAACGATAACTTGAAACATGTGATAATAGAAAACTCCATGGCGTGACAAGCCTAGGAAGTCCTTGGCCTACCAATCGGCTACTTAGCCTCACATTCATATGTTCTAACCGTAAGTGGACAATCAACCAACAAGTATAAGGTTAATAAATTCTATTTTCAAGCCACAGTTAGTCCGAAGACATTTAAGATTAAAAGTGCATAAAACATTGGTCCTTCCAACTCATTTGCATAGTAATTAAGTATGGATACTGAAGCAGAAGGATTTCAGAGACTTAGATCTGCTGAAATGAGATATCTTGGAAAGACTGCTGGATACATAAAAAAATGAAGATATCTTAGATGAATTGAGGTGCTTTTTCAAAACCCGATATCTACATATTCATTCATTTTCAGAAGCCATAACTAATTATAATAGCTATAAATTTATGATGGTATGGATGCTAGTTTTTAAAGTAAACTATTTAGAATCTTTTTTTCAGAAAAATATACCCAAATTTAACGATAATTACCAATATTGTGCAGCAATAAATTAATTGATGGCTCAAACTATAGTTTAAGTAGAAATCAGATTTTGAAAAAACGTACCTCAATTGCACGCGGAACCTTTAGAAAACAAAATTTCTGATTATAAGCCAAGATGAAGTATTGTATTGTAAGCCCATGTTTTCCCTTTACAGAGATTTAGGCGCTCTCCCCCTACAGGGAAGAATTTGAACCGTGCTAATTTAGTTACACTTGTTTTCTTATAGATGTCATTTTGAGTGGTCTGTGGTCAGCGTTCCGTCTCATACTGACATCTAGGAAACCAAGGTAGTATTAGGACGGGAAATTTCGGTAAATTTTGCTTAGAGGCCTTTTCATTCAGGCTTAAGGATTTTTACGAGCCTCAAAATCTTCAGACTCGGAACCCACGCTCAAAGTCCCTCCCGGAGGACTTGCTCCTTGGAGTTTTCCGTCCTAAAAAAATCCATCGACCCCGGCCGGGTTTGAACCCGTGACCCTCGGGACCAGAGGCAAGGAGCATAACCACTAGTCCACCGCGACCGACTGCCAAGATGAAGTAGCATGGAAAAATGATACTCAAGCAGATTTTAAGCTATCAACCTATAGAAAGACGTCCACTCAAAATACTTTGGGGTGATATTTCTATAAAGACCGGAACAGGTTAATAAATGGCCTAAATAGGCCTAAGTGAAATAACTGTAATGATGATGATGACGATGTTGTAAAAACATACACCGTAGCAAAATATAAAATCAAATCTCAATAGAAACAAAGAGTAAAGGGCAACAGAGATTCTCTGGTCAGTTGTCAAAGCTGCCGTGAAAAAAAGAAGTTTCTACTCTTTTAAATCACCGTGTAAATGGCACTTGTAAAGAATTTCCTTTTATCACAAGGGTTGAACAGGGTTAGAAAGAAAAGAGTTGTGAAGTTATTTCCCCAACAAAAAAAGGGGGAACAGAAGAATCTCGCACACAAATTGAGGAAACGGTTACCTTGCTGGATTTCTAAGCGACCCTGTTTTTATCTCGCCATGAGCGCTTTTATAAAGGTAATGTAGGCCTATATAATAAATCGAGTCCTTCTCCTGTCGTTAAAGAGTTGTTTTTACGCACCAGACGCCTCACAAAAAACTTTTCACTCTTCCTACAGAGGAATCTAAAAACATGCCAGTTACAAATGTAGGCTCGGCATTGTACAGTTTTGTTGTTGCATTAATTTCACGTAAATCTGATTTAACAAACTTTATTACTTGAATGAATATAAATACGTTCCAACTTGTTTTAATATTCCATCCTACCTACATTTATGGGGCTTTAAAACTCTTTCAGGGTCATTTCTCTTTTAAAACCATACCAATTGCACTAAGTAAGGTATAAAACACATCAAACTATAACGGACGGTGAATGCAAGGCTCCAATATATTTTAAACGTTTTCTATTATTGCGTAAGCTCCATCTTATTGCCACTTTTATTGTAATTTTTTATTCAATGCCACATGTTTATCATTTCGACATTTCTATATTCTCTTCTGGCTCTGGCATTGTTAACTCAACTTCTGAGCTTGAGGCGGGGATGATGTGCCAGGAGAGGCCTTAATCCTAAACTTAATCTAATGAGGTGAATATGATAATGTTGGCCAGATGATGTTCGGGGGAACGTTTGGGAAGTATTCTGACGTTTGTCTTACAGGTGAGGGAAAAAAAAAAACCGAAAAAAGCCTCACCCAGGAAACTTTTCCCGACAAGGGGAACCCGGGCCCGCTGCGAGACAAGGCAGCACGCTACCTCTAAACCACAGTGGTGGACTATTGTAAATACCAAAAGCAACTTGTAGCGTAGTGGTTAAGACAGTGCGCTACAAACCGGACGGTCGAGGGTTCAAGTCCGGTGGGGTCAGGATTTTTAAACTGACCGAAACCTTCTGGTGGCACCATGGCCCTGGGGTCGACTCAGCCTCTATCTGAAATGAGTACCAGATGCTTGTTCTGGGGTTAAAGGCGGTCGTCACGCAGGGCTGACAACCCGGCTGACATCAAGTGCCGATTGTCTAGAAAAAGTGGGAGCCTTGACATCCTACTACCCCAAGGGCCTCCCGAAGCCTGTAGCGGGAACACTTTACTTTTACTTTACTTGATAAACTACATGTAGATAAATTTATAATTACTATAGTATTTAAAACTATTGTATGTAGGCCTACCTTTTTCATGTTAGTAGATATGGATCTGAGGCCAGCAGCCGGATGGTAGGCTAAGGGCCTTCTACGTTCAATACTCCATGTACGAAGAGAAGTATATAGTATTTGCAAGAGGTAAATTGCAAGGTATAAAACCATTTTTGTATACCTTACTTCCGGTTAAGTGGGAGATAAGACCCTACGGCCTTGACTCTATCAGTTAAATAAAACATTATTATTTTATTATTGTCATTATTATTATTATTATTATTATTATTATTATTATATTTAATTATTTTTAAATATATTTGGTAGCATTCGGTAACAGATACCACACTATAATTTTTCAATCTCTAATTATGACGTCATGTAGTTACTTTGTTCACATAAAGAAATTCATTATGTGGGTAATAATGTAAATGGACAGTTAATGACTAATTAGGAAAATATTGGAGAGAAGTGGCCGAATTCAAATATCTAAAACAATCATCGCAAATAGGGACTATGCAAAAAGAAGTTAAACACTGGCTCAATTTCAGAAATGCATGCTTTTCTTCCATTTAGGGATTCTTATCCTAATTTCTCCAAAAAAAATTCAAACTAAAAATATATATAAGGGCTATTCTTCCACTTAGATGGATGCGAAACGTGGTCTCTTACTTCAAAGCATGATAAAAGATTAGGAATATCTGAAAATAACGTTTATAGGAAAGATTTTGGACCAAAGGGAGACGAAAAGACAGGTGAATGGAAAAGACTATAGGCTATGCTTACAACAATGAGCTATATGATCTTTAATGGAAACCAAATGTAATAAATATATATATATATATATATATATATATATATATTAATTTTGGTCATGGTCATTTTTGGCGTCTACTAGGTTGGATCGATTGAAGATCTGATTTTTTTTCTCCAAAATATTTTCCTGAGAAAAGCCTAAATAGCTTCAATTCCTTCAGAATTGGTTAAAAGTCGAGTTGTTTTGTAAGAGTCTCTAAAGAGCAGGCTATGTTTAGAAGCACCCAATGGGATGATCCCCTGCTAATTGCTACAGTTGAATTTGAACAACAACAGACATAGGGGAGCACTCCCTTTAATAAACGAATGACCTTCTTGTCACATTCCTCACATCCATGAGGAGCATTTCGAACAATGACCCAATTAAATTATTTTACTCCCTGATCTTAAACACAAGAAACATCTAAAGTAAATATTTTACAGTGTGTTCAGAACAAAAAAAATAGGCCCTACCAACATTAAAAACAAGAGGTAACATGCCTATGCATCGCAACAAGGGATAATATGTATTTATACGTTTTAAAATTGATATCCTCTGATAACCCCGCTACTTATTGCAGCTACCCAATTGCCTCACTATGCTTGGTGGGCACCGGTCCCATACTGGCCGAAATACCATGAGAAAATTTCTTCCCCCATGGAGACTCGAACCAGCGCAAGTTCCGTAGCTCTGCGCCAAGGCTTCCTACCTTAACCGCTCGGCTACATTAATCTTCTCTCTCAAATATTCCCTCTTTTTACTCTTTAGTAGCTTGGTGGTTTCCCGTCTAATACTACCCAATTGCTCTAAATTTACCTCATTTGGCTCGTATAACCATTTCATTTTTGCTAGCTTTCTTTTCTTTACAATGTCGGCACATTCCTCATCAAACCATTTCTTGTTTTGCCTCTTTTTTAAACAACCAATGCTTTCTGATGCTGACAATTTAATAGTATCTCTTATAGCCTCCCATTCTTTATTCATATCAGTTTCTTCTTCGTTTGCCACATTACAGGGATGATTTGAAAACATTAGCTCAGGACAGGGATATTGGTGAGCTTATATCCGCGAGCAATGAAGCTATGGGTTCATAATGACAATGTGTTAGTTTATTATTATTATTATTATTATTATTATTATTATTATATTATTATTATTATATATTATATAAACTCAATATCTGTGTATAGGAGAAGACGGAAAATACACATTTCAACAAGGAGAAGAACTGAAACCTAGTATTGAATGCACTTATTTACGAACAAAATTAGACCATTCAGGTGATAACACAGTGGAAATTAATAATAGAATCGCACAAACAAAACAAGCAATAAATGCTTTAAACTCTATTTGGTGGAACAAGAATATTACAAAAAAAATAGAAAATTACAAATATATCAAACCATAATTCAAAGCATTTTAACATATGATGCTGAAGTTTGGCAAATTCCTACCAGGGAAATGAAAAGAATTTTAAGTACAGAGATTAATGTTTTAAGATGATCAGCTGGAAAATCTAGAATGGATACAATATGAAATAAAGAAATAAGGGAAATTATGAGTGTACAAGAGGAGCCGGACATCATAGACATTATAGAAAATAAAAGATTACAGTGGTATGGGCATGTCAAAAGAATGCCAGAGCAAAGATTGCCTAAAATTGTTATGGAATGGATCCCAATGGAAAGGAGAAGACCAAATAAACTTGGATAGTAGGGGTACAAGCGACTTTGAATATGAGAGGATTGGAGGAAGACCAATGGATGGACAGAGAGGAATGGCGTTTTGTTTCCGAAAGACGGCGGCAACTGCCATGATACCGGATTATTATTATTATTATTATTATTGCTATTATTATTATTGCTATTATTATTATTATTATTATTATTATTATTATTGCTATTATTATTATTGCTATTATTATTATTATTATTATTATAATAAGTACATCGGATTTCCGGTCTATTATTCATTAGATAATGTCATCAACACCAAAAATTGTTGCCATTAAACATCTTTCCCGTTTCCCCATTCACACTCATGACCTAAATCACACAGAGATACAAGAATGTCATAATACATCGTTACTGGAAGAATTTTAATATTAAGAGAGATGAAAAGAGATAAGAGGAGCATTTCACCACGCAGGACTTAAAGGTGTGAAATTGTGTTTGCTGGTTATTATTAAGTTTCAGATATGTTAGCAATAAAAGGATATAATTTAACATTTTCATAAAGTTACAGAAATTGAATTATTTTAGATTACTTGAGTTTGAAAAAATCATTAACTTGAAATGAGAAGTACATGCGACTTTCCGACAGCTTGTTGCCAAGCTGTTGTGAGGCTATTTTCTTGATACATCGCAAAAAACGTACCAAAAGTCTGTAAAAAAAACTGAATCCAAAAAAAAAAATATATATATATTTCTATAACATAATATTTTCTCGTTACAAATTGTTTTTAATCAAGGAGATATACCAAAAGGATATAACACTGAGAGCAACATAAGACCTTCGGTCCATATGTTGTGAAACCAACCCTATCCCTTGAATCTCTGTTCCCCAAATTACCAAGACAAGAGCACTGACAGTCTCGTCTTTTGCTAGAAAACAAGCCGTCCTGTAAAAGAACATTTTCTTCTGCTCCGTCGCACGAATCTCTCTGACAACAACGGGTTTCTCAAAGAATCCTTCGGTCTGTCTAATTATACACCGCAAATTCCGCTCGACTCTCTACATCCTTTTTACAAAAAAGGACAATCTCAATGCGTTTTCTTTAAATGACATCTTCAAGGGCATAATATACAGGCTTAAATCTACCAGTTATATGTATTTTTCACTACATGTTCCTCATAAACAAACACCATTGTCATGCCGAAAAAAAAAGTTGAATCCAAGGACCCCTATAATGTTTTGGACCACCTATGATCTTTATTTTCAAGGAAACATTACAATACTTTTAAGTAACTAACTCATTAGCTCTATCAAACTCGTAGGTCCATGGCCGCGCGGACATAAGCTCTCCATACATCCCTATCCTGAGTTAATGTTTTCCAATCATCCCCTGTATAATCTACTTCCCTCAAATCATGATGTTACTCCTCCACTTCATTCTTGGTCTACCAACTGGGCGTTCTGCCTCTGGTTTTCCTACAACGAACTTCCATGAACCTCTTTCATCCCCCATACGTGCTATATGTCCTGCCCATCGCAGTCTATGAGACTTAATTATTATATCTGGCTTTCTATACATATCAGGTAGCACACTATAATGGAGCTTTCTCCATTCACTTATCTGTTAATCCCTTTTTTGGCCTAAAAATTTTTAATCTATTTAAATTCACAATTTTGGCATTGACTCCAAAATAAATAAATTTCAGACGGTGTGTGGAACAATACAGAGAACATTCAAAAATAAAATTAGAAAAGAAACCAAGATAAAAATGTATAATGTTATGGCGGTTCCCACAATATTGTATGGATGTGAAACTTGGGCTCCAGTGAAAAGACAGAAGGATAGAATACAGACGGCAGAGATGCGGTTCCTAAGACAAGTAAAAGGATGTACAAGACTTGATAGAATAAGAAATGAGGATATAAGAGAAGAATTGAAAGTACAGCCTTTATTGGATAAAGTCACGAATTACAGGCAGAAATGGATTGATCACATGGATGGAATGAGTAAGGAGAGATATCCATTGTTAGCCAGAAATTATCAAGCAAGAGGAAGGCGTGATGTTGGAAGACCTAGAAGACGTTGGGCTGATGCAATATGAAGTCGGAACGGGCAACTGCCTAATCCCTGGAGTGATGATGATGATGATGATGAATTTTGGCATATAGTATAACTTCTTAATCACTTATCTACAAATGTTTCTTAAATTTATGGTTTATATTCCAATATTATTTTTATGACGATTTTTAAGTAAGCTCCTCAGACTAATTCATAAGGCATAAGAATAACATTAGTACCATCTATTTTTATATTAAATTTAAATTCTAAGCTTAATATTGTGACGCGTCATAAAGACGTTTAATTTCGCGGACAAGGCGAGAATAATGGTCTCGCAATGGTCAAAAGAGATTTGCGAATCGAAAGGCCTGCGCAGATCATAGAAATATCTAGTTTCTCATTCCAGAGATCTCTAGGCACCCATACTTCCACTTCGGGAAAGATCGGCGGCGAGAGGTTTCCATGTGGAAGTAGCTCGACCATGGGTCTAGACGGAAGCCAATCAGTTGTGAATTAGCAGCGAGATAGTGAATAACAAGAGGATAAATTGTAGTGATTGAACTCATATGAGACTGTCAAATAATTTTTTGCGCGATAGTGAGTTTTGTCGTACTTACAGCAATGGCGACTATGATTGAAAGTTCAACTTCCTACATTTCGGGATTGCCAACCTAAATAACTATACTGTAATATTATATTTACACCCGCGTGCGGGAAGTAAAACCATTGCCCTCTATGTATACTATGTATATGCAAAAATATCCAAGAGGTAGTGTTAATATACATTATACGAAACAAATCACTGCATTTTAAATGAACTGAACTTTATTTGAAACAGTATAAAACAATAAATACGAACTTGCGGCCATATTATCAATAATTGGTCTCAAGGCCTCCTGTTGTTTCAACTTATAAACATTGCCCACACTGTAATGTTAGTCAATTGTATGTATATATTAAACGGAAATATTTCCAACAAAGATGTTATTATTTTACTATTATTTATTATTTTACTATTATTTATTATTTTGAAAACACCATCGCACAAAAAATAATGTACAACGCACATTTGTTGAATGTTTTACAGAATCTCGGAAATTAAAAACCTCGCTATCGCTCGGTTTTTAAAAATTTTGCTCAATTCTGTAAAAACCACCTCCCAACCTCGCATCGTAATATACTATTTATTTGAAATAAACATTAAACAAAGAATATTTGTTACTGCAATTTGTGAATAATTTACTACTGATAATTTGTCGAAGTGTCCCGCGCCGTAGCCGAGTGGTTAAGGTAGGAAGCCTTGGCGCAGAGCTACGGGATTTGCGCTGGTTCGAGTCTCCATAGGGGAAGAAATTTTCTCATGGTATTTCGGCCAGTATATGAGACCGGTGCCCACCCAGCATCGTGAGGCATTTGGGTAGCTACAATAAGTAGGGGCTCCAGGTTGAGGAAACCAACTATAACGGCTGTGGGACTCGACATGCTGACCACATGTCACCCCTACTCTGGCTGATGATCATCTACCTCTGTGTTTGACACATGTGGATGTGAGGCTAGCAGCCGGATGGTAGGCTAAGGGCTTTCTAGGCCTGACGCGCCAGGAGAGAAAAAAAATTTGTCGAAGTAAATAAAGTGATTTGTGAGATTTTACTTGACATCTGTGTGTGATTATTTACAACGTAAACTACATGAGGACAAACACAAAGCAACTGCGACAATATTATAAAACAAAAATCTTGCTTGTGGTACTTTATGTGGAAATTTGGTGCTTTAGATTAAAGGAAGAACACATGCTAAACGTATAAAATAAATAGATTAATAAGACGAATAATGGTTCTATAAGGGCATAAGGAATCAGAATTAACGAAAATTCACAACAACTCCACATCTATCTATCTGTCAAACCCGGCCGGGGTCGATGGATTTTTTTAGGATGGAAAAATGCAAGGAGCAAGTCCTCCGGGAGGGACTTCAAGCCGTGGGTCCCGAGACTGAAGATTTTCAGGCTCGTAAAAGATCCTTAAGCCTGAATGAAAAGGTCTCTAAGCAAAATTTACCGAATTTTCCCGTCCTAGTACTACCTTGGTTTCCTAGATGTCAGTATGAGGAGGAACGCTTTACCACAGACCACTCAAATGACATCTATACGAAAACAAGTGTAACTAAATTAGTATGGTTTAAATTCTTCCCTGTAGGGAAAGGGCGCCTAAATCTCTGTTAAGGGAAACATGGGCTTACAAGAAGAAAGATCTGTCAATACTGGAGTAAGACAAGGATGTGGATTATCGCCCATTCTCTTTATTATTTACATGAACCGAATAATTAAAGAGTGGAAGCAAACTCGCCATGGATACATACAAATTAACAGACATCTTAAATTGGACTCAGTTCTCTTAGCGGATGAGTTGGTATTGTTAGCACTTTCAGAAGATGACTTCCAAAGATCAATATATAATTTGTAGAAAATAGCAGCCTCATACAATACGTAAATTTCAACAGACAAAACAAAAATTCTGGCATTTTGTGGGAAATACCCAATACAAAGCAAAATCTGTATCAATAATAAAATATTAGAAAGATGCAATAGCTTCCCATATTTAGGTTACAATCTTTCAATCTTTGAAGAATTGGATATACCACAGAAAATTAATAAATACACAAGAACTATGGGCATTACAAAATAGTGTTATGAAACCATCCTTTGTTCAGAAAACACACCCGCATACATCTTTACAACATATTGGCACAACAAGTACTCAGCTATGGCAGCGAAGCATGGACACTGAAGAAAGCAGATAAAAGCAGACTAACGGCTTATGAAATGCGATTCATGCGAAAAACGGCGGGATATACTAAGTGGGATTTAAAAAGAAATTGTAAAAATCTTAAAGGAACTAAAAACTAATCCGGTTTTAGACTGTATTGATCGGTATCAGTCCAATTGGAAACAACATTTGGAAAGAATGAGTAATACTAGAATCCCAAAGGCCATTTATAAATACGTACCACACGGCCAATGATCTGTAGGCCGTCCAGCTAACAGATGGCGCGAAAATTTTTATGTGAGACCGTAACAGGCCTTGTGGCCTAATACTTGTCAGGCAGAAGAAGAAGAAGAATCTATCTGCCTATAGTATTCTGACCGAGGCCAAGTCTTTCACTGCAATCATAGCATTTGCATGCTATGCTTTGCAGCTTTACTAGGGAATTATATGCGTGGTAGCTTCCCGTTGTTTTCCACATCGGTGAATGATGATTATGATGATGGCCGGATGATTTTCGGGAACCTTTGGGTCCTAAACTACCTGACATTTGTCTTACAGGTGAGGAAAAACCCAGAAAAAACCTCATCCAAGAAACCTGTCCCGACCGGGAATCGAACCCGTGCCCGCTGCGTAACAAGGCAGGTAATTGTCAAAATATTGTCAAATTAGATGGGAGGGTCAAAGAGCTCTAATAGATGATACATAAAATTGTTTCAATGTATTATTATCATTATTATTTTAATTTAGTATGAACTTGCACTCTTCTATCTTGATTTCTGCCCTGAACATTTTATGTTGTATTCCATATAATTACACTAAACAAAGTTCACATGTTCCCTCTTTTTTTATACGATACAACGTCGGATTAGAGTTTCACTTTGATACAATTAAACATTCCAGCGTAAAAATAAATAAAATAAAGTAAAACTTTTCAGATGTCATTAACGGCTTCACTTTTTCAACCCGAGTTTAAAACTAGAATTTCGATATAGAAGATAATTCTGGAGTTTGTAATATCAGACAAATGAACAGCTATAAACATTCAAAGTTCTAGAGCTATAACCACATTATCATAATTGACAAGAGATAGAAAATGTATACACGTTAAAGCATGTATTAATCTGTGTTTACTCCAGGGATTTTTCAACTTCGCTTGTCTATACACAAAGAGCAGGCTGAAGCCTGGGGGAGGGTGGATATTTATAACAACCCTCTTTAAGTTTTTATAGTTGCCCACAATTTTTTTTTACTTACTTCCAAACAGCTGCTTCAATCTAATTGATATAATGACGCATGCATACCAACTTCATCATTTTAACACTAAATAAATCAGTGGGACTAACACATATAGGACGAGAGATAATAATCACGATGAATGTGTAATATAAGCATGCATGCAATCATGTAATTGGTTAACTTTTAGAACACAATAAGCCACTACCTGTAATCTGAACTGGGATACTTTATGTTTACGCTGTAAATCAAATGACTCATATTTGGAAAACAGCTGTATCATCAAACATGGAATATAGCATGCTACGTTTGACAAAACAGCGAAATATCCCTTTAACTAAATTAACCTACCCTACTATTTCATCAGTCTAAAAAGATCAAATGCTCTAGTATTGGATTAATTTTTTTCTCGTAATAACAAGTTTCTGTTTAATTATTTTGATTCAGGGTGGCTGTTCAAATAGTTTCATTGATCTTTCATAAAATATCATGGGCTCTCTACTGATATATATGAACCTAACTCCTTTAAAAAACGTTAAACTTAAAATATATAAAACAGTTATTCTTCCAGTTATATTATATGGATGCAAAACATGGACTCTTACTTTAAGGGAGGAAAGAAGATTACGAGTATTTGAGAATAAAGTTCTTAGGAACATTTTTGCGCCAAAAAGAGATGAACAAACAGGTGAATGGAGAAAATTGCATAATAATGGGCTACATGATATGCATAGGAAGCCAGATATAATAAGAGCAGTTAAGTTTCGTACGCTGCGATGGACAGGACATGTGACACGTATAAGTGATGAAAGAGGTGCATGGAAGCTTCTGGTAGGAAAACCAGAGGGAAAAGTCCAGTTGGTAGACCAAGAAAGAGGTGGGAGAATAAAATTATCCATGATTTGAGGGAAATAGATTATACTGGGGATGACTGGAAGACATTTGTTCAGGATATGGTTATATGGAGAGCTTATGTATGCGCGGACATGAACCTACGGGTTCGATAGAGCCAGTGAGTTAGTTACATATAGAGCATATATGAAGGACTTAGGGCAGTAACATGATAAGCCACATTCTGTTAAGAAATGTCATTTATTACAATGATACCAAATAAATGTATAGAAACACCCATAAAATCAATTGTAAGTGCACCAATGATGAGTTAAAACACATAGGCATTCAATGTACAGGGTGGACCGCTCGAATGGACCTAATTTCAATTGCTTGTTACTGGCAAACGGTTGAAGATAGAAACTTAAAACAACGTTCATAGTACAGAAAAACTCACCAAGTTTCGAATCCTGTCGGTAGATGGCACAAAGATACGTTTCTCGTTCTTAGATTTAATTGTTTGTGAAAATGGCGACTCCGCAGATGAAAGCGCAAGCTGTTTTGTGGTATGCGGAGTTTAAATCAATCATTAGAGTTCAAAGGGAGTTCCGGCGTGTGTTTAACCGTGATGCTCCAACTGCTAGAAGCATAAAGAAGTGGCGTGATACATTATTAGCTACAGGATCTGTGTTGAAGAAGCATGGTGGTGGTCGCAGAGCATCCGATAAATGGTAGCAATGTTCAAGCCGCATTTGAGCGAAGCCCCCGGAAGTCATTAAGAAGAGCTTCGCGGGAACTTCAAATACCAAAATCGACATTACAACGGATTGTCCACAAACGCCTCAAACTGCACGCATATAAAGTGCAGTTAGTGCAACGTCTGGAGCCGAATGACATGCCGAAACGAGTGGAATTCGCCAATACGATGCTGGACCGTCTCGGCGCTGATCCTGACTTCATGACCAAGATTTTCTTCTCGGACGAAGCCACTTTCCATTTGTCAGGCAAGGTAAACCGGCATAATGTGCGGATCTGGGGATCGGAGAATCCTCACGCTATTCAGAGCATGTTCGTGATAGTCCGAAGATGAATGTTTGGTGCAGTTTGTCACATAATAAGGTCATTGGACCGTTTTTCTTCGCCGAGAAAACTGTTCGTGGTACCACATATCTTGACATGCTGGAGCAGTTCTTCTTTCCACAAATTGAACAACTGCAGCCTAACATCGTTTTCCAGCAAGATGGTGCTCCTCCCCACTGGTCCAATGAAGTTCGTACGACTTTGGACAACATTTTCCCTGGCCGTTGGATTGGTAGGGGAGGACCAATCGCGTGGCCCCCGAGATCTCCCGATTTAACAACCACTGGATTTCTTTCTCTGGGGCTATGTCAAAGATAAAGTTTACACCACCCCAGTCAAAGACCTTCGTGATCTTCGTGAGCGCATCATAGAGGCTATTGAGAACATTCCAGAAGACATACTCCAACGTACTTGGCAAGAAATTGTTCATCGCTTTGATATCGTCACAGTGACTGCTGGGGCTCATATAGAGATGTGGTGATCTGGATATCAAAACTTGGTGAGTTTTTCTGTAATATGAACGTTGTTTTAAGTTTCTATCTTCAACCGTTTGCCAGTAACAAGCAATTGAAATTAGGTCCATTCGAGCGGTCCACCCTGTATTAAAAACAATACTGTCCAATTAGAATTTATAATTTTTTGAAACATTAAAATTCTTATATCTGAGAAAGAATAATTCGTGGTTTATTACGTTATTGCCCTAAGCCCTTCATATATAGTCCACCGCTGTGATATCGAGGTAGCGTGCTGTCTTGTCATGCAGCGGGTCCGAGTTCGATTCCCGTCGGGACAAGCTTCCTGGGTGAGGTTTCTCGGGGTTTTTCCTCACCTGTAAGACAAATGTCAGGAAGCTTTAAGGCCCAAAAGGTCCCCGAACATTATCTCGCCACCACCATCATCATCATCATTCACCGGTGTGGAAAGAAACGGGAAGCTACCACACCTACAATTCCCTAGTCCTAGTAAAGCTGCAAAGCCCAGCATGAAAATGTTATGATTGTAGTGAAGGACCTGCTCTCGGGCAGAACACTATAGAATATATATATATATATATATATTATATATATATATATAAAATATATCCATCCATCCATAGTAATTCTGCCCGAGGGCAGGTATTTCACTGTAATCATAGCACTTTTATGCTAGGTTTTGCAGCTTTACTAGGGAATTATAGGTGTGGTAGCTTCTCGTTGCTTTCCACACCGGTGAAGCAAGATGATGGTAATGATAAGGATGATGATGGCCGGATGATTTTCGGGGACCGTTGGGCCCTAAGCTTCCTGATATTTGTCTTACAAGTGGGGAAAAACTCCGAAAAAAAAACTCACCCAGGAGCCTGTCTCGACCGGGAATCGAACGCGGACCCGCTGCGTGACAAGGAAGCACGCTACCTCGAGACCACAGCGGTGGACTATATATATATATATATATATCGTTTTTTTACCAAGGCATCCCGCTAATCTTTCAAAGAATATTATCAACCTGTGTGTGAGTGAGTGTGAGTGTGTGTGAGTGTGTGTGAGAGTGTGTGAGTGAGTGTGTGAGTGAGTGTGTGAGTGAGTGTGAGTGAGTGTGTGAGTGAGTGTGTGAGTGAGTGTGTGAGTGAGTGAGTGAGTGTATGAGTGAGTGTGTGAGTGAGTGTGTGAGTGTGTGTGAGTGTGTGAGTGAGTGTGTGAGTGAGTGTGTGAGTGAGTGTGTGAGTGTGTGAGTGAGTGTGTGAGTGAGTGTGTGGTGGAGTGTGTGTGTGAGTGAGTGTGTGAGTGAGTGTGTGAGTGAGTGTGTGAGTGAGTGTGTGAGTGAGTGTGTGAGTGAGTGTGTGAGTGAGTGTGTGAGTGAGTGTGTGTGTGAGTGAGTGTGTGAGTGTGAGTGAGTGTGTGAGTGAGTGGTGCGTGAGGGTGTGAGTGAGGTGTGAGTGAGTGTGTGAGTGAGGTGTGTGAGTGTGTGAGTGAGTGTGTGAGGTTGAGTGGTGAGTGTGTGAGTGAGTGTGTGAGTGAGTGTGGAGTGAGTGTGGGAGTGAGTGAGGTGTGTGTGTGAGGGTGGAGAGTGTGTGGGTGAGTGTGTGTGTGTGAGTGGGGGTGGTGTGAGTGAGTGTGTGTGAGTGAGTGAGTGTGTGTGAGTGAGTGAGTGTGAGTGAGTGAGTGAGTGTGTGAGTGTGTGAGTGTGTGAGTGTGTGTGTGGTGTGTGTGTGTGTGTGTGTGTGTGTGTGTGAGTGTGTGTGTGTGTGCGTGTGTAGCCTATATATAATTTTTATCTAGGTAATGTCCCTTCGTGCAGAGCTATGGAACATGGGATTATTCGAATCGCCAAGGATTAGAAATATTCTCATAGAATTTGGGCCACTATGGGACCGGTGTCCATTCAGCGTCTGAGGAATTTGGATTGCTACAACAAATAGGGCTCCAGGTTGAGAAAAACCAGTTACAACAGCTGGGAGACCCGTCATGCTCACCACGTATCACCTCTATATTACTAACTCATAATAATCCACCTCTGTAAATGTTACATATATGAATATTAGGCTATCAGCCCTAAAGCTGCATGGAGAGTTTTTTCTAACAAAATCGAGTTAGTAAGGAGGTTTGACACCTAAGAAGCTCACTATAAAGCTTGCTGGTATTCTGTCGTCATTGATGCCTGAGCCAATCAGAGTAAGGTTTTGCAACGAAGTGCAACGTTATCTCCTGCTGATTGAGTGTTCGTTACGAAGCTGAAATTAATCTTATTTGAATACAAAATATAACATTGTATAAGATTTAACTTGCAAAGACTTTTTACAGTTTTCCATTGTCACTATTTTTACACACTGAATTAAAGACTTGGTAAAAAGCAATTTTAATATAATATCCCTGCTTCGCTATAATCCTTATTTCTTGTAAGGAACATTTAAAAATATCATGTTGTCATTATATTAGAAAATGTAAATAAAAATACTTTCTGGAAAATAACACATTTTATATTCTCACTAATGAGTATTAAGTGTAACGCATATTCAAAATAACTCATTAGCTCTATCTAAACCGGAAATTCATGGCAGTGCGGACATAAATGTTCCATACATACCTATCCTAATCTAATGTTTATGAAACATCCCCTGTAAAATTCGCCTTCCTCAAATCTTGGTTAATGTTATTCTCCGACCTCATTTCTAGCCTACGTACTGGTCGTTTACCTCTGATTTTCCTACAAGGAGTTTTCATGTCCCTCTTCCATTCCCAATTCTTGCCACATATTCTGCACATCACAGTCTACGAGATTTAAGTATTCTTATTACATTTGGTTTTCCCAAAAAAATATAATGTAGCTTACTGTTATGTAGAATTCTCCATTCACACACACACACACACACACACACACACACACACACACACACACACACATATATATTTAAGAGGGCGTTCTGTATATGCAGTTTTAATACGAATAAAGTACTATTATATGAAAAAGAAGTGGGCATAGACATGGGGCACTCCGTATTGGTTAAGCCAATAGAAGTCGCTAGAAGTCGGAGAGTCTTGGATTTGATTCCCGGTGGGGTCAGGATTTTTAAACTGGACCTAGAGACTACTCACCCTCCATTGGTAATGAATACCAGACGCATGGTCTGGGAGTAAAGCGGCCGTCACGCAGGACTGATAATCCGACTGACATGTGCCGATTATTTAGAATAGTCGCAAGGAACATGACCTCTAGACCACCGCGACCGACTATATACTATTCTACAGTATTCTGCCCAAGGGCAGGTTCTTTACTGCAATCATAGCATTTTCATACTATGCTTGCAGCTTTACTAGGGAATTATAGGTGTGGTAGCTTCCCGTTGCTTTCCATACCGGCGAATATGATTATGATAATGATGATGGCCGGATATTTGGGGGTCGTTTGGGCCTTAAAGCTTCCTGACATTTGTCTGACAGGTGAGGAAAACCCCGAAAAAACCTCATCCAGGAAACTTGTCCCGTCCGGGGATCGAATCCGGGCGCGCTGCGTGACAAGGCAGCGAGACCGCAGCGGTGGACCGACTATATATGTATATGTGTATGTGTGTGTGTGTGTGTTATACTGTAGATTTTCGCGGATATAAGTATGATTAAGAAAGGTTTCTTAGATTTTCCGCGAAATATATATTCCTCGCGTCGCAAATCATATTCCCCAACGTAATTTGACCGCTTTTGTTGTTTTTAATAAATTACAGTAACCAAATACCTACACTACAACCCCCTTGAGTTTCATTGTAAATAAAGTAAACACTTTATGTAGACTACAATCCCTACAAAGGGAGGGAGAAATAATGTTTCAATCCTTTGTCTTTAAACGTAAACAAAACAGCAAGCCTCACCTTAGCCAAGAATCCTTCCTAAAATTCCGTGTTACACTTAATGAAAGCTTGATGACGTAAGACCTTGTTTAAGATAAGTATTTTTCACGCAACACGATGGAAAGTTTAACTTCTATCGTGTTCACAGTCATCAAAGTAATTTGTTATGCCATCAAATGTTCTACTTTTAAACCGGTCACTTTGTAATTATATTATTGGACATTCATTATTATTTAAAATTGATCAATTAATTCTGAAACAACCGACCTCGTATAAATCGGGGTAACGCGACCGTCTGTTCTTCTTAGGATCCTAGATTCGATTCCGGCTAAATTCGAAGAAAATTCGAGAACGCTGTTTCCTTCGAAAAAGAAAGACTCACGTAGGGTTTAAGATGCTTTCATATTTTTTTTATTTAATGAACATATTGTAGTAGTTGGGTCCCGCGCCGGAGCTGAGTGATTAAGGCAGGAAGCCTTGGCGCAGAACTACGGGACTTGCGCTGGTTCGAGTCTCCATGAGGGGAAGAAATTTCCTCATGGTATTTCGGCCAGTATGGGACCGGTGCCCACTCAGCATCGTAAGGCATTTGGGTAGCTACAATAAGTAGCGGCTCCAGGTTGAGAAAACCAGCTATAACGGTTGGGGGATTCGACATGCTGACCACATGTCACCTCTACACTGGCTAATGATTATCTACCTCTGTGATTAACACATGTGGATGTGAGGCCAGCAGTCGGCTGGAAGCCAAGGGCCTTCTGGGCCTGTCGCGTCAGGAGTTTTGTTTTTATTGTAGTAGTTATAAAATAATGTTTAATAGCCTAGGTCAGTAGTTTCCAACTTTGTTTTATTATGGATGCCTTCGGAATTAATATATATTTTATATCCATGAATCCTCAAATGAATTCTACTGTAATAAACCTCCATATCTGTATTAGGCCTATGTAAAATGGACATTGCAATTTATGTCCTTGAATGTTAAAATGTGCCATATCCATTATGTCACAATTCGAGAAAATTGAAATGTTCTTCTTTATAACTTATAAATCATATAATATACATAATATGCACAGAATAAATAGTTATACTTTTAATAGACACTTCGTAACACTACAAAATACAATTATAAACATAAATATGCCCTTTAACTATCTGTAGATGTGCTCTCTTGTAAATGTATGAAAAGTGGACATGGCCCATTTTAATACTCAAGGGCTCATTTTATGGTTGTATTCTATTTCTCCAATACAGTCTACATACTAAAAACAAAGGTTTTAGCTTTTCGAGAGTAAAAAAGAGTAAAAATCCAATGAGAGAATAGGACAATAAAACAGGTGAGAAATTTTAATTACCTGGGATACAATGTGTCATATAGAAAAAGTGAAGACATTGAAAATAAAAAAAAATTAATTAAATGTGTGGCACCATAAAACGAAGTCACAAAGGAACAAGAAAGGAGACACTTTTAACATTTTATAAAACAATTGCGGTTCCAACACTACTATATGGATCGGAACACCGGGTCTTAACCAAAAACCTAGAACGAAGAATAGAAACGTCAGGAATGAGGTTCTTGAGGAGTATGGATGGCTATACAATATCAGATCGAAAACGAAATGAAAACATACGAAGTGAACCAAATATATTCAAACTATTAAATAGAATTGCACAATACAGAGGTGAATGGATGGGCCACATCAATAAAATGGATAACAGAATTTCAAAACAGATTCCTCATTACAAACCACTAGGACGAAGAAATGTTGGAAGACCCAGTAAAAGATGGACATACCAATTCTAGCATGTGGAACAGACCTTAAGGTCTAATATTTGATGCTGATGATGTTGATGAAAGTCTACATAGGGCGGTGATGAGCAGTATTAAAATGGAAAATTAGTTATTTAAAGAATACACGACCCTTGCGGATCCCGTCATAATTTTTGACGGATCTCTGGTGATCCGCTTATCTCAATTTAACAATCACTATCCTAGGTGAATTACGCCCAAGGATGAGAGCTCACATTCCGTTGTCGTAATAGATTTTTTTTAATAGCGAGTATTTGTATTATAAGTGACAGTAGAGACCTTAGGAGGCCTTGGGCATAGTAGGAGGTTAAAGCTCCAACATTTTAAGCCAGTCGGCAGAAGATGTCAGCCCTGTGTGATGACCTCCTTTATCCCAAAAACTTGTATCTGGTACTCATTGCCGACAAATCCTATTTAACCCCAGGGCTATGCTGCCGCCAGATGCTTTAATCATAAGTAATGTCACGAATGCTTTCCAAATTATCGATAAATTCACGACTCACGAAGTGAGTCGCGGATTTATCTAGAGAATTTGGAAATCAAGACTGGCATTTGTTAGGACTATTTAACGAATAAAATTAAGCTGTTTACTCACAAATCATTATTTAAATACAGTTATTTTAAAATATTTATACATTTAATGCAAACGGCGATGTTTGAAAACAAATGAGAAACGTTATGTTTCATTTGCTCATCACTGCAATCAGATCATGTTAACTGTCAAATAGAATTGCGATATTGTGTAAGAATGCACCCTAGTGGAGAAAAAATGAAACACATTATTACAGGTTATTAATTTCTGATGTCCAATGTTGTAAATATGTCAATTATATTCTCCAACGTTAACTCCTGGGAAATAATACGTTTAAGAAAATGCAAACAGTGATTTTTTATGGTGTAATCAATTGCTACGAATGTTTTTCTATTATATCTCCGCAAGCAGAATCTGGTTACATTCGTGCACTATATATATATTATATATATATATATATATATACAATCTGGGAGCCACTTGATAAAATGAAAGCGATAAAATGAAAGTGATAAAATCGAGGTGAAAAACGACTGTGATTGGTAGTAAATAAAAAATCATTGAAATGTGATTGGTCATTGACTGCAATTTGGGGCATGAGTTAAACAGTCAGTTTAAAAATCCTGATCCTACCGGGAATCGAACCTGCGATCTACCAGCTTGTAGCACACTGCCTAACTACGCCCCTCTTGTAGTAACTGCATTAACAGAAAAAATAATAATTCATTGGAAACGCTGATCCATATTTCTGCCTTCGCAGTAGCGGTCGTTTCTGTGGTTGTTTTCAGGACAGCGGCGAAGGTCATTTCTGTTTTCATACCACAGAGTATTTTTTCCGTATAGGTAGATGACGCTAAACTCACTAAACAAACGAGCTCAATGTTTGAACGCACTGCGGTTCTATGGGCAATCATCTGGAAATTAAATTATTCTAATAGTTAAGGGTTGCTTACAATAACACAGTAACAGTTCAAGGTTACGTAAATCAATACGTTTAAACGTTTTTCGGCAATAATAATAACAAATACTTTTCTTATAAAATACACTTGATATAAGAATAAATTACAGATAACAGATAAAAATCGTACCAAAGAGAGATGAACAAACAGGGGAATGGAGAAGACTACATAACATTAAGCTACATGATATTTATAGAAAACCAGATATTGTAAAAATAGTTAAGTCTTATAGACTGCGATGAGCAGAACATGTGGCACGAATGGGGAATGAAAGAGGGGCATGGTGGTTTCTTGTAGGAAAACCAGAGGGAAAACGCCCAGTTGATAGACCAAGAATGAGGTGGAAGAATAACATTAACCATGATTTGAGGGAAGTAGATTATGCAGGGATGATTGGAAAACATTAGCTCAGGATAAAGATGTTTGGAGAGCTAACGTCCACGCGACCCTGAACCTACGGGTTCGATAGTGCCAGTGAGTTAGTAGATACAAATCAAAAAGACATCTTAAAAACGGCAAATGAAAGTATTAATATTTTTCTATAGATAGGCTTATTATTTTTTCTCCTGAATTTATTAATATACTGTAATAATATACAATATTTTTCCTCCATCACTCCGCCGTGCTGGCTTAGGTCGTAACATGCCAGCTTTATGATTAACGGGCCCAGATTCGATACCCGGTACGTTTGAAAATCTATTTTAAAATTAATTTAATTGTAAATCAATATCGGGGCAGTAGGGTGGTGGTGTAAGTAAAGTAAAGTAAGTAAAGTAATCCCACAACAGGCCCGGAGGCCCTTGGGGTAGTAGGAAGTTAAGGCTCCCACTTTTTTCTAGACAATCGGCACTTTACGTCAGCCGGGTTGTCAGCGCTGCGTGACGGCCGCCTTTACCCCCAGAACAAGCGTCTGGTACTCATTTCCGTTAGAGGCTGATCGACCCTAGGGCCATACTGCCGCCAGAGGGTTTGGGTCAGTTTAAAAATCCTGACCCCAACGGGACTTGAACCCACGACCCTCCGGCTTGTAGCTCAGTGCCTTAACCACTACGCTACGGCTGGTGTACAATTTTTAATAGCTAGATTGTGCACCATATTTCTGTATTAAATTGTAAATCCCTCCTTAGTACATACGTTGAGAAGGCATATGACTCTATTGACAGCTATGGGGTCATTAAGCCTTAGAGACTCTCTTGGTACTTTTCGACAGATGTAGTCTACGTGCCGACACCGGGTTTCACATTCTCTTCATCATCACCCCTTACGCAATACACTTTACTCTAAACAAACATGCAAACAATACACTTATCCTATACTTCTCTATGTATACAATACTAGAAATGCATCATCTGTAACGTGGTTTTGCGAAGAGGTGCGTAAATTGAAAATAGACTACATCTATCCGCAAAGCGCTGAAGCTGAAGCACGAAAGGTGCAATGAATGGCATTAGAACACACAACACGCTTTTTCTCCATCATATACTATACGATACATTCTGGCCAGGCCTTTGGCTGATAACAATAATTGACTAACTCATTGGCACTATCGAATCCGGAAGTTCGTGGCCGCGCGGACATAAGCTCTCCATAATCCCTATCCTGAGCTAATGTTTTCCAATCATCCCCTGTATAATCTACTTCCCTCAAATCATGGATAATGTTATTCTCCCATCTCATTCTTGGTCTATCAACTGGGCGTTTTCCTTCTGGTTTTCCTACAAGAAGCTTCCATGCACCCTTTTCATTCCCCATTCGTGCTACATGCCTTGCCCATCGCAGTCTACGAGACTTAACTGTTCTTATTATATTTGGTTTCCTATAAAGACCATGTAGTCCATCATTAACTGATTGTATTATAGATCGTAACATATATTATATAATATATATCTTATTGATCAAATCTTCATTTAGTATTTAATATTAGAGTTAATTGTGATTGTTGTATTCTGATGCAATATATGTTTGTCCTGGTGAGTGGCCTTAACTCCACTTAGCTAAATAAGCAAATAAAATAAAATGTAGCTCACTATTATGTAGTTTTCTCCATTTACCTGTCTGTTTATCTCTTTTGGACCAAAAGTAACAATAATAGACTATAAAAAAATACTCAATGATATTTTATGATCAATACCAATTAATATACTTGACTGAGAATAAATATTAATTTAGATTTTAAAATTATATAGGCCTCTGGATGTGGAGTTTCTTTATTTCATTATTTCTTTTCCCTTGCTGACTTACTTTATTTGCAAAGATTTCCTTAATCTAATTATTTCCTCATATTGTGTATAATTTACTATCTGAAGTGGATATCTGCTATTTTAGTATCTTAAGAGTTATATAACATTTTAATTAATGGTAGTTCACATAATAATAAGTATATTATATAATGAGTATGGCGACCATAAAGCATAAAATCAATTATAATCATAACAGAATTTTACAATTAAGCCTATGGTCTCATATTATTATTAGGCCTACTATTATTGCAATGTTGATTGTGGCAATAATTATGTCTGGGAATATACTATTTTAAAAGCATAACATAGAAATACGAAGGACAAAGTATGTTGAAAGCCTTCTTCAAGCCGTTATATTTTTATTAAATAAAAGCTGATGTACCAGAGACATAATTGTGAAACTGAAAACTCTTCTTTTTAAAAAAAGAGTTTAATAGTTCATTATAAGATGGTAAATGAAATTTAAAAGATCTTATATCAAAACAATTTTCAAATTTAACTTAAATAGTTTTTATGTTATTCAGTCTTACTTTCAACTTGTTTACAGTACTTTAAAAACAAAGGATACTTGCTAGTCTTTCAACTTTTAAATAATATTTTTGTCTAAGTCTCTCTTTTTAAAAATGTGGGCTTATTTTGTGAATTAGATGTGTAGTACTGATAATTGTTTTAAGAACAAAGGATACTTGCTATTTTTTTAACTTTTAAATATTGTTTTTGTCTAAAACCCTCTTAATAAAAAAATATGTAAAAGTAAAGTAAAGTGATCCCACAACAGACCCGGAGGCCCTTGGGGTAGTGGGAGGTTAAGGCTCCCACTTTTTCTAGACAATCGGCACTTTATGTCAGCCGGGTTGTCAGCCCTGCGTGACGGCCGCCTTTACCCCCAGAACAAGCGTCTGGTACTCATTTCCGTTAGACCCCAGGGCCATTGTGCCGCCAGAGGGTTTGGGTCAGTTTAAAAATCCTGACCCCAACGGGACTTGAACCTGCGACCCTCCGGCTTGTAGCTCAGTGCCTTAACCACTACGCTACGGCGTGCCCAAAAAAAAAAAATGTAGTGAACTAGATTGTGGTATAGATAATTTATCAATAAAGAGTAATAATAAAAGTAATATAAACATGTAAAGCATAAATCACATAAAACTGGTTACCCTATTAATAAATTTATTTATTTATTGATATTGCATGACTCAAAACATATTTTAAGATAAAGAAAACACATACAAAGTAGGCTATTGTTCAATGAGATTAGAACCAAAGTGAATCGAAGAAAAAATTTACTTATATATTTATTTATTTATTCCATCTTTAGTTTGGATAAGTTCTTGTTTATATAAATTACGCCACGAAAGCAATTCTACAATAAAAGAAGAAAAAATTCTTTAATATCAATATACTTGAAACTAATGCTAAACAAATTCAATTACAACAAAATGTATAACAAAACTTGTGCAAAACGAAATTTTACATTAACTTAAGTGAACATAAAACCCAGAACTAGAATACAAATGCATGTTGGTCTTTGTTTTCTTTAATTATCAATGAATTTTTTTCTCAAAATCCCTAAAAACTAATGTGCAAATACGATGCACACGTATCACGATACATTTAATTTTTAATTCAAATAGGAAGGTATTAAAACATACAAGTTTATATGCCCACGTAAAATAATAATGGTGGCACATGTTCATGGTCTAAGATCGCTAGTGTAATAAGGTCTTGTCTTCTGTCATAATTTCAAAACGCTTGCCCATGCGCTGTGAAATGAATGAATGAGACGAGCACCAAGTGCAGTCCATGCCGCTGCAAATAAATGCATTTCCAGCCGGCATTTCATAATTCTGACACACCATGTAATATAATAACATAAAAATAAATAAATAATAATATTTAATTAATACTCACCCAATTAAATCCTCGTGTTGTGACAAAATTAAACCAACACACTAACAAACAAAACACACTTCACATTTTCAACTGCGGAACTGATCTTCAAGCAGCGGTTGTGTTAGTTCCATCAATCGACACTAGAGATCGCGACCCGACGGAACAGTCTATTCCATTCCCAGTGGGTAGGGAAGTGTGTTCACTGTACTACCCATGCTGAAAAAATTGTAAATGCTCATTAAAACACGCAGAAAAGTTGCAGACTGGAAGTAATAAAACAAAACAATAGTGATAAAAAAGATGTGCACTCTTGTTATTCTGCATAACAACTTTCTTAACTACTATCCGTTTAAAACATTTGTATCTTATTCCAGTTTGCGAACAGGTTTTATATCGGTTACAGATTTACTTTCGTCTTCAGTATTAATACACTGACATATTTTCTTGTATTATAAATCATTTAACCAATAACTACTGCCGTGCACTATAAAAGCATTAGTTACAGAAATTGAGAACAGAGATAATTGAATCTCGTTGCAGTTTCGGATTCACATTCGAGAGAACCCGAATTCAAATCCCAGGGCCGATAAATCTGACTGAGATTTTTTTTTTTCCTCAGTAAGTTAAATAAGAAAAATGTTCGGTTGGAATTTCAATACCAGTATTAATTTCATAATAATAATAATAATAATAAATAATAATAATAATAATAATAATAATAATAATAATAATAATAATAACAATAATAATAATAATAATTTATCTTAATATCACTACAAACAATGAATTGCAGAAAAACGCATTCCAACAATATGAAAACAGCCTATTGGATGCACCTGAACATCCTAGACACAATGACTTTTAGATGTTGAAAATATGTAAATAATAAATTGACCGTGACTTGGTTAAGAATGGTGGTTACCTTGTATAAAATTCACTTAGGTAACCACTTATTCACTGACACTACTGAACCGTAGGTTCATGGCCGAGCGGGCATAAACTCTCCATGCATCCTTATCCTGATCTAATATTTACCAAACATCACCTGTATAATTCATCTCCCTCAAATCTTGGTTAATGCAATTCTCGGAACTCATTTTTGGCCTACGTACTGGGCGTTTTTCCTCTGATTTTCCTACAAGGAGATTTTCAGTCCCACTTGAATTCCCAATTTTTGGCACATATCCTACCCAACGCAGTCTACGAGGCCCAAAAATATCAAGTAGTTCAATGTTATGTAATATTCTCCATCCATCTGTCTGTTCGTCTCTCTATGGTCCAAAACATTTCCCTAAGAATTTTATTCTCAAATACTAGTAATATTTTTTTACACCCTTAAAGTAAAGAGTCCATGTTTCGCATCCATATAACTGGAAGGATATCAGTTTTATATACTTTACTTAGACTATTTAACTCATGTCGCAAATGGTAGTCAATGACCAATCACGTTTCAATGAATTCTGTTTTATACCAATGATAGTCGTGTTTCACCTCGCTCTTTATCGATTTCTCTTTATCAGCTCCTGCTTTTGTGATAAAGAAAGCTCCTCCTTTTTTAATATTCTGAACAGGTTAGACCATTATTTTTCTCCAACAAATACATTGAATATAGCAAATAATGAATATATTCAGTGATTTTACTGAGTTGTTTATTCAAAATATAAATTATTAACCTATAATGTTGATTATAATAATTTGGTATGTTTCATTATTTCTCCACTAGAGTGCATTCTTACAATATTGCGATCCTATTTGGCAATAAATAATATGATCGAGTTGCAGTGAATATACATAACCTCACATTTCTAATTTGTTTTCAAACATCGCCGTTTACATTAACTATAAATATTTTGAAACACCGGTAACTATATTAAAATAATTATTTTTTAGTAAAGAGCTTAATTTTATTCGTTAAATAGTCCTAACAAATGCCACTCTTGATTTCCAAATTCTCTACATAAATTCACTCCTCACTTCGTGAGTCGTGAATTTATCGATAATTTGGAAATCACTCGTGGCATTACTTATGATAAATTGTAAATAGGCGGGTCCCTGTCAGACACGGTTAGACGCTTGTCTCTCACCGCTGAGAACGAGTCTTGGCCACTCCATGTGGGTTTCGTGGTGGACGAAACGGAGCAAGTTTTTCTCGTAGTTTCTGCCGTTTTCCCCTGCCACAAATTGAATTCCACCATTTCTCCATTCTCATCCATTTCCTTACATTTTGTGACGGTGCGTCAGGCGTGGTCGGCCGGCACCCTTGTCATTCACAGACCTCTATAAATGTAGGGTGTTCGCCTCATCTCATCGCTCGATCCGACCCTGAGTTTCACACGAGTTGAGCATTATTATATTTTATTATTAGATTTAAACAATTTCAATATATAGTAGCTACACGTGAAAAGTAGCCAAAATATAAAATCTACTTTTTTTTCAAAATAAAATATACATTCTTATGATCGAATTTTAAATCTTCCTAACAAAGTCCGATCTTTATATATAATTACTGGATGTATTCTATAATAAGCCTTTTAAAAAAACCGTGTATGGAATCATGATGTTAAATCCTAGATAATTTGATTTAATTGAATATCATAGCATAAGCAACGTTCAAAATTTTCGTTCAATTCACTTCTTAATTACATTTAACGTAATAAATCTTAAACGATATCAATAAAGATGTTAAGCAGGCCTAGTATTTTATTTTCGAGCCTCTTTATATCTAATATATGAGGTCACTACTGTTGCAATTCAAATCTGAGCGTGAAAGGGCCCGTAAATTTTGATTAGAAGTTTCCAATTTCAGGCTTAAGGTTCTTATACAATTCTAAGGCGCTTCAGGCCTAGAAGACCTTTGGGCTACCAGCCGCTGCTGACTTCATAACCACATGCGTTAATCTCAGAGGTTGACAATTTTCCAACCATTATAGGGGTGACATATGGTCAGTGTGTCGGGTCCCCAGCCGTTGTAGCTGTTTTTCTCAAACTGGAGCCGCTATTTTCTGTAGCTATCCACATTCCTCATGGTGCTGGGTGGGCTCCGGTCCCATGCTGGCCAAAATCCCATGAGAAAATGACTTTCTTCATGTGGACTCGAACCAGCGCAAGTCCCGTAGCTCTGCACCAAGACAACATGTCTTAAGCAACTCAGCTACGGCGCGGGATTTAAGGCTATTTTACATTTCTTAAAATATATGTACGGGATCCACAGCTTTTCTTTAATGCCGTTGTCTATCGTCCATGGACAGATTTGATCATCTACGTCTGTAAATTTCACACATATAGGTATGAGACCAATATCGGCTGGTAGTCAAAAGCATTCTGGGCCTTTTGCGTCATGGAATTTAGTTTTAGTTCAGAATACATTTTTAAAAAATCAGTATTTACAATGGGAATCAAATGTTATTTTAGGTCATTATTTACGCCACAAGTTTTGTATGTGAAAATATTAATACATTTATTTTTTATCGGATGCTTCATTATCACTTTTTATAAAATAGAGTATTACATCACAGTGGAGACGAGTTCACTCTATAAAAATAACTAATGGTTACAGAGAAAATGTAATACAGGATACACCTCTCATTGCAATAAAATCATCTGCTTTATGTAATACAATTATTTATTATTAATATACTTATTTACTTACTTACTCACTGGCACTATCGAACCCGTAGGTTCATGGCCGCGCGGACATAAGCTCTCCATACATCCCTATCCTGAGCTAATGCTTTCCAATCATTTCCTGTATAATCTACTTCCCTCAAATCATAGTTAATGTTATTCTCCCACCTCATTCTTGGTCTACCAACTGGGCGTTTTCCCTCTGGCTTTCCTACAAGAAGCTTCCATGCAAGTCTTTCATTCCCCATACGTGCAACATGTCCTGCCCATCGCAGTCTACGAGACTTAACTGTTCTTATTATATCTGGCTTCCTATAAAGACCATGTAATTCATTGTTATGTAAGTCTTCTCCATTCACCTGTCGGTTCATCTCTCTTTGGTCCAAAAATGTTCCTAAGTATTTTATTCTCAAATACCTGTAATCTCCTTTCCTCCTTTAAAGGATGAGTCCACGTTTCGCACCCATATAATATAACTGGTAGAGTAATAGTCATATATTTTCAGTTTAACGTTTTTTGAAAGGAGTTGGGACATCAAGAGTCTCTGCAATGCATAATAGCACGCATTATTTATTATTAATATGGCCTTTAAAAATCACTAGACAGAAAAAAAAAGTTAAATTATCAATGACATATACCGACTGGCTAATTATAAAATCAATCTGTTCAGCAGTCTGTTATATATATATATAACTTAATTAAGCTAGTGAAAATATACTGTAACAATCCTGCCTCGGGCATGGATATATTCCTTTGTCCAAGTTCTGTCGGTGGAAGTCCCACACTCTGTTGACCACAGGCTAGAGAGGCCCACAAAGCCCGTATGTTAGATTTCCCCTCATGTACAGGCATTAGTGTGTAAGTCCTACAGACACGCAACTCAACACGACAAGAATAAGACAGGCTTACTATTAACCGGAACGAGAGATTACACATTATAGGAAATCAGTTCTCTCATATATATATTCTGTTTTAATAGTTTATTAATATTTTTACACTCTTTACACTCTTTATATTAGCTTCACCTGTATCTATCTATCTATGTAACGGACTCTTTCAACGCGATTTTCACCCACTTAAAATCATTGGATCGACTTGAAACTTTGTATACTTGTAAAAGACCCGTGACAATACAATAATTTCATATTTTGTTTCTAAAATCCTGGCCAGAATCATCAGAAAATAAAAAAAAAAAGTGTCTTTGTATCTATGTAACGGAATTTTTGAACACGATTTTCACCCACTTAGAAACATTGGATCGACTTGAAACGTTGTATACTTGTAAAGGACCCGTGACAATACAATAATTTCATATTTTGTTTCTAAAATCTTGGCCAGAATCATCAGAAAATCAAAAA
Organism: Diploptera punctata; assembly: GCA_030220185.1. Lineage (NCBI taxonomy): Eukaryota > Metazoa > Arthropoda > Insecta > Blattodea > Blaberidae > Diploptera > Diploptera punctata. The sequence goes on along the minus strand of JASPKZ010000043.1, from coordinate 4,678,306 downwards.
AATGAAAACTGGTATAATAGGTTGCGGACTTGTCGACTTTTTAGTTAATCGTTGTAAGAGCTCAGTTGGTAGAGCGGTGAACTCTTAACAGTATATAATTTCAGTAATCCATAGGTCGCTGGTTCAAATCCAGTTGGGAGGTTTTTTTAGCTCATACTATAATAGTATCGAATTTAAAGATATTTACATTTTTATCTTATTCTGTAAAATATTAAAACTAAAAAATAAAAAATAAATAATAGTTTTAAAAAACTAAAACAACACGCTTTATTAGAAAACCGAACTAAAAAAATGAAAAATAATTTTAATTTCCAACACGCTTGGGATAAATAATTTTACCATCAAAAGCGTGGGGTGCTCTTTATCAATTAATATAGATAATAAACAGATAAGAAAATGTAAATAAAAATCATAAAAAGCACCCCACGCTTTTGATGGTAAAATTATTTATCCCAAGCGTGTTGGAAATTAAAATTATTTTTCATTTTTTTAGTTCGGTTTTCTAATAAAGCGTGTTGTTTCAGTTTTTTAAAACTATTATTTATTTAAATCTATTTTTATACAATCATCATCATCATCACTCCAGGGATTAGGCAATTGCCCGATTTTTATACAAATAAAACGAAAATTTCAATACAAGCATTAATCTACGTATATTCCATATGGTCGTCTTAGTGGGCGCGACTGGCTCACGCGGCTATACCGAATGGGATCCCAGATTGGAATCCTAACTATTCCTGAGGAGTATCGGTGTTGGGCCACACCTGTGTTTTTCGGGCTTTTCTCGGGGTCCTCCCGTTTCCGAATTTTATCATAAGTAATGCCACGAGTTATTTCCAATTTATCTAGAGAATTTGGAAATCAAGAGTGGCATTTGTTAAGACTATTTCTTCTTCTTCCTCCCAAGTATTAGGCCAAGGCCTGTTACGATCCCATAGAAAATTTTCCCTCCAGCGTTTGAGGGAAATTCTCGTATAAGACTTGAAAGCATAATAATAGTCCCTTCGATTGGTTGCTGGCCAAAGGAAGGCAAGACCAGTGATGGGGCTGCCATCTTATAGCCTCTGGTCAGGCTTTTCAGGAGGAGAAAAGAAAATAAAGGAAAGAAGAAATGGAAGAAAGGAAAGACTCCCTAGCCCTCGGATGCTCTAATAGCGTCGGCGTCAAAAAAACAAGAGTTAACCAAGAGAGGTTAGATAGTAAAGTTAAAAGAGTGCAAAACACAAGTAAGTGGAAGAAATGTTTTGCACAGCTTGGGCACCTTGTGGTCGCCATCCACATATCCCCTAGATGAGGACCCCTGAGGGTTGTTAAGACTATTTAACGAATAAAATAAGCTGTTTACTCACAAATCATTATTTAACAATAGTTATTTTAAAATATTTATATATTTAATGTAAATGGCAACGTTTGAAAAAATGTGAAACGATTGTTATGCTTCATTTGTTCATCACTGCAAACAGATCACATTATTATTTGCCAAAGGATCGCAATATTGTAAGAATGCTCCCTAGTGGAGAAATGTATAACCAACATTATAGGTATTAATTAATTTCTGATGTCCTATGATGTAAATATGTAAATTATATTTTTCTGCAACGTTATTTCCTGGGAAATAATTCGTTTAAGAAAGTGCAAACAGTGGTTTCATTTTTTTTAGGTATAATCAATTGCTACAAACGTTTTAAAAATATACCCCGCAAGCACTATGTGTTAACATCCATGCACTATACATACAATCTGTAGCCACACGTTGTCGATGCAAAATAATGCTATGACCTATTCAGAATGTTAAAAAGGAGGAGCTTGATTTCAAAGTGATAAAATTAAACTGATAAAATCGAAGTAAAAAACGACTGTGATTGGTTGTAAATAATAAATCATTGAAACGTGATTGGTCATTGACTCCCATTTAAGGCATGAGTTAAATAGTCTAATCAAAACATTAATCCTCTTCCCTCTCAAACTGTCATTCCATCATCATTCATATCGTCCTTCATCTCAATTTATGTTAAATAATCTGGTTTAGTAAACAACTAATTAACTAACTCACAGGCATTTCGCCGCGCGATCATAAGCTCTCCATACATCCCTATTCTGAGCTAATGTTTTCCAATCGTCTCCAGTGTCTACTTTTATCAAATCATTGTTAATGTTATTATCCCACCTCATTCTTGGTCTACCAACTGGGCATTTTCCATTTGGTTTTCCTACAAGAAGCCTCCATGTCCTTCTTTCATTCCCCATCCGTGCCACATGTTCTGCCTATAGCAATCTACAAGACTTAACAGTTCTTATTATATCTGGTATCCTATAAAGATCATGCAGCTCATTGTTGTGTAGTCTTCTCCATTCGTCTATCTGTTCATCTCTTTTTGGTACAACATTTTTTCTAACAACTTTGTTTTGAAATGCTCGTAATCTTTGCCCCTCCCTTAAAGTAGGCCCTAAGAGTCCATATTTCGCATCCATATAATATAACTGGGAGAATAACAGATTTATATATTTTCAATTTAAAGTTTTTTGAGAGAATTTGGGATGACAAACCTCAGATGTTTAAAATATGTAGTTGCGGTGATCTAATGGGGCACACTCATGTGCTTCCTTATGACTCCAAGTCTTTGTAGCAAATTAGGACAGAATACGGACAGGGAGCGTTGTAGCCCCTCGACGAGGCCTTGGACCCAGCCCAAATAAATGGCGGTATGAGTCATGTGTGTGAAAGTTTGGTGTGTGTCGAACCAGGAACACCATATCATTGTCGAGTAGATGTGTCTCATTTATTCTATAGCGTAAAGATGGTAAAAACACAGTGAACGTAAAATAAGGTCTTAAAAAATACATACCCATCTCTACTACTCTAATATTCCACATTGGTATTACAAAACTTTATTTAAACTGTTAACTAACTCACTGGCACTATAGAAGCTTTATGCCGCGTGGACATAAGCACTCCATACATCCCTATCCTGAGCTAATGTTTCCAATCATCCGCTGTATAATCTACTTCCCTCAAATCACGATTAATATTATTATCCCATATATTTAATTAATGTTGGGAAGTAAACATTATGAGGTATAATCATTAAAATTCATCGGAGAACATATTGTTTAAACAACTCACCTCATAGGATTCATGCTTACATGATATCGCGATTTCAAACATAGTCATGTTCATCATCAGCCATAACTCCGACTGACGAAATTCTTCGGCCGAAGAATTTCGTCAGTCGGAGTTATGGCTGATGATGAACATGACTATGTTTGAAATCGCGATATCATGGAAGCATGAATCCTATGAGGTGAGTTGTTTAAACAATATGTTCTCCGATGAATTTTAATTATTATCCCACCTCATTCTTGGTCTACCAACTGGGCGTTTTCCTTCTGGTTTTCCTACAAGAAGCTGTTCCGATTATTTAATACACTATAGGATGATTCTTTAAATTTTTATTTACTTCTTCTTCACTTCCTGGTTTAGACATTGATTGTCTGTTCCATCTTCACTAATAGATCTAAGACCATTTCTTCCGAGGACGTCCAATATCTCTTATTCCTCTCTGAAAATAATGTAAGATTTTTATTTAACCCTTAAATTCGTAATGTATCCTTTTGGATACATCAGTTGGTTCAATTAATTTGATATTTTAAATAAATCAGAAAAAAATGAACAAAAATAAACCACTTAAATGTATGTCTACTTATACAATATACCTAATAACTGTTACACAGGATTCCGTTTTCACTGCGGTCCGCCACAATCAAATAACTGACACAAGATATATGTGTTTTGCTAATTTAAGGGTTAAGCTTCTTCTTCTTAATCATAATTTCTAGGATTTTCATCCTGTTTATTTCCAAAATCACTCCTCGAAGGAAGGCGTATTGGATGTGCATTCACTGATTAGAGCAATAATATCAATTAACACACACTGCAAAACAGTAATCAAAGTAAAAGAACAGTAATAACCCTCACAAAGGGCATCAGGCAAGATGACCCTTTAAGTCTATTCTTATTTTATTTAAGCAATAAAAATTATTATTTCCGTTTTATTGTTCACAGTATTTTAAAATTGTTTTGAAATGAATTGGAAAATTGGAAAATAAAGGATCTAATTGAAGGGAATAACTGTTACAAATAGAGCCAAGAAGTTCAGGCCATAAAACCTACAAATATGTATACAAGTGTGCCTTTAAACCTTCAAAAATACCTGTAAATCTGCACTAATAACATTCTCCATTCAATGCAATATCACTGATAAATATGTAGGTCTAACAAATAACAATAGATATAAAATAATGATAAATATCTAAATTTATGTGATATAAACTTAAATTAACTGTTGACAAGTTGCATTCAAAGAATGGTTGTAACTATCTCAGAAGTTCTGTCGAACACGGAGCCCCATGATTGCGCGGAAATAAGCTTTCCATAATCCCCATCCCGAGCTTATACTTTCCAATCATTTCTTGTACAATTCACTCCCTTCAAATCATAGTTAATGTTATTCTCCCATTTTATTTTTTCCCTACCTCAGAAAAATCACTATGTAGTTAAAATAATGACGATAAAAATATAGTTTATTTTAGAAACCCAAACTGTAACTTTTATGCAACATAATATCAGCTTTATAGTTCTAGGACTGTTACGGATCACAATAGTTGTCAATTCATATATTCATTGGGCGTTAAATTTATCTTCCACCTCCAGATCGGTAACAGACATATAGACAGAGATTGGCAATATCCTATCTCGAAGCATTGGAAGCAGGAAGCGGAGGCGGAAGTTTGCTCTGTGTCCACAATGAAGGTTTGATTTCCTTTCAAACACGTGTTAAGTTGGATTTTTTAAACTTCATATTAGTATGAAATTTATTTGCGTAACATAACTGTATTCTACAATATGGTGAATTCTTGAGTTATGTTGAGGTACAATTTTATCAAATTTCAAAGAGGAAGAAAGCAATAGATGTATCAGAATGTGTCCATAGATTAGATATTATTGTTTTATTATTATTATTATTATTATTATTATTATTATTATTATTATTATTATTATTATTATATTATAGGCTAAGCTTGTCATATAACTATCTGACTGCCACTATCGAACACATAGGTTCATGGAGGACATAAGCTCTCCATACACCCCTATTCTGAGTTAATATTTTCCAATCATCCCTGTGTAATCCACTTTCCTCAAATCGTGGTTAATATTATTCTCCACCTCATTCTTGGTCTACCAACCGAACGCTTTCTCTCTGGTTTTCCTACAAGAAGATTCCATGCCCTTCTTTCATTCCCCATTCGTGCCACATGTCCTGCCCATCGCAGTCTACGAGACTTAACTATTCTTATTATATCTGGTTTCCCTAAAGATCATGTAGCTCACTGTTACGTAGTCTTGTCCATTCGTCTGTCTGTTTACTTCTCTTTGGTCCAAAATATTTCCTGCAAACTTTATTCTCAAATACTCGTAATATTTTCTCCTCCCTTAAAGTAAGAATCCATGTTTCGCATCCGAATAACTGGGAGAATAACATTTTTATATTTTCAGTTTAACTTTTTTTGAAAGAATTCAAGAACCCCTGTAATACAAGCTTGTCATATATAGAGTAATATTCTGAGCTAAGAAATAGCATACGTAAACGTTACTTACTTACTTACTCACTGGCACTATCGAACCGTAGGTTCATGGCCGCGCGGACATAAGCTCTCCATACATCCCTATCCTGAGTTAGTGCTTTCCAATCATTCCCTGTATAATCTACTTCCCTCAAATCATAGTTAAAGTTATTCTCCCACCTCATTCTTGGTCTACCAACTGGACGTTTTCCCTCTGGTTTTTTTAACAAGAAGCTTCCATGCAAGTCTTTCATTCCCCATACGTGCAACATGTCCTGCCCATCGCAATCTATGTAAACGTTATAATTTTAAATATATATATATATAAAGGCCTTATGGCCTTAGCCTACGTATTTAGAGGTTATTAAATACTAGTACCTAATTAAAAATTCTTATTGCTTTGAATGTATCTGCAATTGTATTGTTTTATGTTACCTATAACACTGGTCAACATGATTTTTGTCTCATGAGTACCAATAGTTGTACTTAATGCAGTTTTTTATCGTGTTTTCAAATATGTATTCGGAATTTCTCCATCCCCACAGTTTTTTTATTTCAATTTCAATTAATGGATTTAAATAATTATTTTTTAATAAATGTTTTTTCGCCCATTTGTCCATTGTAAAATAAAACCAAATGAGCTAACTCAAATGGTTTCAGCTATGGAAAAGAGATATCAAGGCAAATGGAATCCTAATATGCTGGCCGATTATTGTTTGACCATCAAGAGGGATGCTGCACAGGCGAAATATAGCAAAAAAAAATCATAATTTCTTATTTTCTAGGCGAGTCTGAATGTTCGAATATTGTGTAGTTACGAATGTAGAAAATATTAAATTGTTTGAAATTATAAATTTCTCTCTCTCGCAAACCTTGCGTGATGGAGAAAAACCGATATCATATTTGAATTCAGGAGAAAAAATATTATCAGTATCATATATTTTTCTTTCTGAGACAAAATAAAAGTTTATTTTTTATTGCTCAGTGTAATTAAATTATTTTCTGCTATATGTTTCTTGCGATTTTATTAAAAATCGTTATATTTAGGTTTGGATAAATTGGGAACTGGACGGAAATAGATTGGAACCACAATGCAAGATTAAGGTTCCTCAGTTGGCTTTGGCAGTAACTTCCTGGTTCATCACTGTCTGTTGCAAGTCTATCTCTTTATGTCTGTTGATTGGTGCACAGACATGTATGTGATTGGTAACGCAGGATTGCCTTAGGAGTTATTGTTCTTGATATACGCTTCCACATGTTCGTACCAATTATTCTGGTAGTGATACATGTCTGCTAGTGTATGCCCTAAGATTAATTCTACAATCTGTCTTAATGGGATTAAATATAATAAAATTATTATGAAATAATATGGATATATTAATAAAGCAAAATATGCAGACACTTGCAAAGTAAAATTTAGATTTTACTACCTTACTATAACCTCTATCTTTGTAGGTACCTGTGTTTACCCATTTCTCCCGTGTCTTACAGGATCACGGCTTGTCAAGAGACGATTTTAAATTGGACGGCGTTATGCATCAACCAGTTATGCGCCATTATGTAAGTTTCGAGAGAGAAAAAAGTTTAAAGTTTTTTTTACATTTTAAATTTTAGCGCCAAACTAACTATATTCAGTTAAGCATCAACAATATAAGAGCGGGAATATTTGACGCTTAGCTGATTGATGCAAGTTTAAATTAAGCATTTATGAAGATCTATGTTCATAGCCGTTAAATGTAAAACACAGAACTCTGATAGCACCGATGGCGTTTACATTTTTCTTTAATAATAAGGCTATATTTAAAGATTTGGCGCTACTTCACTTACTTCATGAGACAGTGAAACAGATAGCATCGACATCTCAATTTTTAAAATGGCACTTAGCCGGTTGATGCATAACATCGTTCAATTCTGCATCATATAGTGCATTTTTTTATTACAATGACATGGATGACTACCTGGATGAGTGACCAGCTCAATGTCTGGGCCACACGCGAGACAATATAAACATTTAAGACAAAGACTCATCATTCACTCATTTGTTCATACTAAACAAGACGAATATTATAGGATGATTATGATGTCTGGGCCACACGCGAGACAATATGAACATTTAAGACAAAGACACATCATTCACTCATTTGTTCATACTAAACAAGACGAATATTATAGGATGATTATGATGTCTGGGCCACACGCGAGACAATATGAACATTTAAGACAAAGACACATCATTCACTCATTTGTTCATACTAAACAAGACTAATATTATAGGATGATTATGATGTCTGGGCCACACGCGAGACAATATGAACATTTAAGACAAAGACACATCATTCACTCATTTGTTCATACTAAACAAGACTAATATTATAGGATGATTATGATGTCTGGGCCACACGCGAGACAATATAAACATTTAAGACAAAGACTCATCATTCACTCATTTGTTCATACTAAACAAGACGAATATTATAGGATGATTATGATGTCTGGGCCACACGCGAGACAATATGAACATTTAAGACAAAGACACATCATTCACTCATTTGTTCATACTAAACAAGACTAATATTATAGGATGATTATGATGTCTGGGCCACACGCGAGACAATATGAACATTTAAGACAAAGACACATCATTCACTCATTTGTTCATACTAAACAAGACTAATATTATAGGATGATTATGATGTCTGGGCCACACGCGAGACAATATGAACATTTAAGACAAAGACACATCATTCACTCATTTGTTCATACTAAACAAGACTAATATTATAGGATGGTAATGATGTCTGGGCCACACGCGAGACAATATGAACATTTAAGACAAAGACACATCATTCACTCATTTGTTCATACTAAACAAGACTAATATTATAGGATGATTATGATGTCTGGGCCACACGCGAGACAATATGAACATTTAAGACAAAGACACATCATTCACTCATTTGTTCATACTAACAAGACTAATATTATAGGATGATTATGATGTCTGGGCCACACGCGAGACAATATGAACATTTAAGACAAAGACACATCATTCACTCATTTGTTCATACTAAACAAGACTAATATTATAGGATGATTATGATGTCTGGGCCACACGCGAGACAATATGAACATTTAAGACAAAGACACATCATTCACTCATTTGTTCATACTAAACAAGACGAATATTATAGGATGATTATGATGTCTGGGCCACACGCGAGACAATATGAACATTTAAGACAAAGACACATCATTCACTCATTTGTTCATACTAAACAAGACGAATATTATAGGATGATTATGATGTCTGGGCCACACGCGAGACAATATGAACATTTAAGACAAAGACACATCATTCACTCATTTGTTCATACTAAACAAGACGAATATTATAGGATGATTATGATGATCGGGAGGTGTTTTGGGACTATTTGAGCCTTAAAATGTATTAATATTTGTCTTACAGGTGAAAAAAATCTTAAAAACACCTCACCTAAGAAACTTGTCCCGACCAGGGATCAAATCCAGGCCCGGTATTTACGAGGCAACGACTTATCCCGAGATATCGAAATTTAATTTAATAAGCTTAAATTCAATTTATTTGTGCAGATAAATAATTATTCAACAATTAATTACAACTGATGGGAAAAGTAAAATTACTGTATATTGTAGAAATGCATGATCTTTTTAGTTATAAATTTAAGCGATGCCAATTAAATTAAAGAAGTTAGACGATGTATACAAATTTTAAGTTGTCTTATCTTGTCCTGACCGTGATTATCAGAGAGTAATGGACTTTGTTCATTCATTAAGCGTTCAGAATAGAATTACATGATGTTATTAAACATGTTATAAACTGTATCTTCATTTACAAGCCGGTTATTTTCTAATTTAAAGCTTCTTCATTATGCAAGTTGATAAACATTATCAAGAAATGTAATTCGAAGTAAACAATATAAATTCAGTACCAGTGTCCTTCAGACTCTCCGATAATGCTACATCATATTCATATTGTAGAAAACAAAATTATTTCAATTTTATTTTGAGACTTTAGTCATAACAGTAAGTGTCGACCTCCCTGGCCGAAGGGCCAAGGCCTCCGTAAATTTACAGATGGAATCTGGACCCCTAATATTTCAAAATATTTTTTTTTTAATTTCCAAATTATAATTTTTATTTATCAGGTTTTACAATGATTAACATCTCCTCCATATTTCTGTCATTGCAATCTCCATCGTCAAATACTTTTTTCCTCATGCTGCTTAAAACACGTTATTTTTTTACCCCTTCTTTTCTTTTTCTACCATGTATTATTATTATTATTATTATTATTATTATTATTATTATTATTATTATTATTATTATTATTATTATTTTCAAACCCGGCCGGGGTCGATGGATTTTTAGGACGGAAAATCCAAGGAACAAGTCCTCCGGGAGGGACTTTAAGCCGTGGGTCCTGAGTCTGAAGATTTTCAGGCTCGTAAAAAATCCTTAAGCCTGAATGAAAAGGCCTCTAAACAAAATTTACCGAATTTTCCCGTCCTAGTACTAGCTTGGTTTCCTAGATGTCAGTACGAGGCGGAACGCTGACCACTGACCACTTAAAATGATATCTATACGAAAACAAGTGTAACTAAATTAGTATGGTTCAAATTCTTCCCTGTAGGGGGAGAGCGCCTAAATCTCTGTAAAGGGAAAACATGGGCTTACAATACAAAAAAAAATATTATTATTATTATTATTATTATTATTATTATTATTATTATTATTATTATTATTATTCAGATGGGAACTGAAGATGTATAGGGTAGAAGGCTCTGGAGGACTTGAATACAAGGATAACAGTAACTGTAGAATCCTGATATATTATTATTATTATTATTATTATTATTATTATTATTATTATTATTATTATTGAGACTTGAAGATGTACAGGCAGAAGGCTGTAGAGGACTGGCTTAGAAAGATGGCAAAAACTATCCTATAGAATCCTGGTATATTATTATTATTATTATTATTATTATTATTATTATTATTATTATTATTATTATTATTATTATTATTAATCACAGTTTTACAGCTGTCGTTGTCTTCTCGTGTTATTCATCCATGAAAAGAGCAGTGGGTGGCTTTTGAACACGCGCGCACGCACACACACACACACACACACTTTTTATTTTGAAATCTTCCTCTATTGAGGGGCTGCCTGAAATAAAAAAGAGTAGAAAAAATGCTTATAATAAAAAAAATATGGCATGTATATAAATAAATGTAGTCTAAACTAAATTCTTTTTCACTGAAATTTTATATTTAATTTAAGCAGATTATAGTTTATATTGGATATCCATTTACTGTATTCAGCATTCGTTTAATGTGGTATGTGTAACACTCCTTCTAAGGAGTTTTAAACGTTTTTACACGTTTTATATTAGCTTGACCTGTATCTATATATGTAACGAAATCTTTCAACACGATTTTCACCCACTTAAAAACATTGGATCGACTTGAAACTTTGTATATTTGTAAAGGACCAATGACAATACAATAATTTCATAAATAATATACAATATACAATAGGTTGCTGACTTATCGACTTTTTAATCCATCGTTGTAAGAAATTAATACTTATCATCTCGTAGCTCAGTTGGTAGAGCGGTGGACTGTACTGGTATATAATTTCAATAATCCATAGGTCACTCGTTCAAATTCGGCCCGGAAGATATTTTTAGAAGAGTATTACTTTTAGCTCATACTACAATAGTATCGAATTTAAACATATTTACATTTTTATCTTATTCTGTAAAATATTAATGACAATTTTGTAAACTTACCACATTGTAATTTATCCAACAAATATGAGAAGGGTACGATTAATTGTAACTATTTAAGTATATTAAAATATTGAAAAATATTATAATAATGTTAGATAATAATAATTTTACAAAAATATAATTATATTCGTGCCTAGACACTAAACATATCGTAAGCAATTAAATTTTCATGGGATTCCGATTTATGACAATCAATTAAACTAAGAATTAAAAAAATAAATAATAGTTCAAAAAAACTAAAACAACACGTTTTATTAGAAAACCAAACTAAAAAATAAAAAATAAATAAAAGTTAAAAAACTAAAACAACACGCTTTATTAGAAAACCGAACTAAAAAATGAAAAATGATTTTAATTTCCAATACGCTTGGGATAAAATTAAAGTGGCCAACAAAAAAAACTCATCTCCAACATATCTAGAATAAGACTAAAATTATCTACAAAAAATAATTTTACCATCAAAAGCATGGGTGCTTTTTATGGTTTTTACGTTTTCTTCGTAGAGACTTTACTTTTACCAATAACTGATTATTATCAAATATATTAATTGATAAAGAGCACCCCACGCTTTTGATGGTAAAATTATTTTTTGTGTAGATAACTCTAGTTTTATTCTACTGTAGATGTGTTGGAGATGATTTTTTTGTTGACCACTTTAATTTTATCCCAAGAATGTTGGAAATTAAAATTATTTTCACTTTTTAGTTCGGTTTTCTAATAAAGTGTGTTGTTTTAGTTTTTTAAACTATTATTTATTATTATCTGAAGAATGTTGTTTTAACAACGAGTAAATGTTTATCAACGGATAGTAACTGCATAAGAAAAGAAAAGGAGTTATAAAATGTTAGAAAAGAAAGTGAACTTTCAATTTTACTAATTAATTTGTTACAGATTATAACTTAAATAACCTCGTGATATTGAACTTGACTTTATTATGCAATATGAAAGGAGTTTATTTCCCGCAATTAAGTAGGTAATGGTAATAAAAATTAAAATTGTATATTAAGAAATTTTAAAATACTTTCCAATCTCATCTAGCCCTTTGTTCTGCCACTCACTTAGACGTTATAACGTCTTTTAAGTAATTTATTACAATTCCGATCAATCACACGTTTTAGAAAGTACAAGAATTACAAGAAATAATACCTACAAGAAAGTTCATCATTATAAGGGAGTTAACTAACGAGTTTTATACGTCACATCCATCATTATTATAATCTTCTTCATCATGGTGTGACAGCCATATGTGGGTCTTGGCCTTCTTCGTAAATCTACACAAGTTTTCCCTATTTAATTTATTGAACAGATCATTCTAATAATTTATTTTTTTACAAATTTAATAATATCTGGTTTATTGTACAATTCTCAGTTTACCTCTTTCTCCATATTCAATTTTCTATCCAAATTTCTTCCATCGAACCTTTATGATGTAGGCTCTACCAATGTCGTGTCCGAAAAATGATCTGGATACTATTAGTATTTGAGAATACTGTAAAGTTCTTAGGAAAATTTTTGTACCAAAAAGGGATGAATAGTCAAGTGAAGCGAGAAGACCACATAACAGTGAGGCTACATGGTCTTCTAAATATTGAGCCAGATATTATAACACGAGTTAAGTCTAGTAGACTGCGATGGGCAGGACATGTGGTACGAAAGGAGAATGAAAGAGGTGCATGAGAGCTTATTGTAGGAAAACCAGAGCAAAAACGCCCAGTTGGTAGACCAAGAATAAGGTGGGAGAATAATATTAACCATGATTTGTGGGAAGTAGATTATAAGGGGATGATTGGAAAATATTATCTCGGGATAGGGATTTATGGAGAACTTATGTCCGCGCGGCCATGAACCTACGACTTCGATAGTGCAAGTGAGTGAGTTAGTTAGATATCAATTATTTATTTAGCCTTGTGGAATTAAGACCATGTTGACCTTCTCTTCCACTCGATCAGAACAAATATAAATTATAGAAGCTTATTGTAGGAAAACCAGAGCAAAAACGCCCAGTTGGTAGACCAAGAACAAGGTGGGAGAATAACATTAGCCATTATTTGAGGGAAGTAGATTATAAGGGAATGATTGGAAAACATTAGCTCAGGATAGGGATGTGTGGAGAACTTATGTCCGCGCGGCCATGAACCTACGAGTTCGATAGTGCAAGTGAGTGAGTTAGTTAGATATCAATTATTTATTTAGCCTTGTGGAGTTAAGACCATGTTGACCTTCTCTTCCACTCGATCAGAACAAATATAAATTATATTAAAACACAATACTGACAATATAATATAATACCAGATAAATGAAAATTGTGTCATACTGACAAGAATAAGAACAAGTTATAATAATCCGAGAGATAATTAAAATTAATACAAACTAGTACGTGTGCTTTTAATTATTGGCTACATTACATTATAATAAGCACACGCAGTAATACTACATGTACGAGGTGAATCATAAATATGGCTATACGTTTGATCGCGTTGTGTGATGAAAATATTACCATTACAGAAAATATGAAATTACTGTTGGAAAGGCAATTATTCAAATTACAACAATGGAATAAAACAAAACAATGCAGAACTTACATCATTAGTCAAAATGGCGTTGAATATGCAACAGCAAATTACAATTGCTGCATGGGCAATAACGTGAAGCCGCAAAACGGGCAAGACGTGAGTTTAACGTAACATTGCAGCCGCCGACCGTGGGGAAGTGGAGAAAATGACTGCTGGAAACGAGAAGGATGCAGAAAAAACATGTATCATAACGCAATGAATGACTTCCCAAAGCGTTCCCAATTATGCTTGGATGTAAACGGTAAACAGTTTGAAGCAATAAAGTGACTTGCTTAGTGTTGTTATAAGTTATTTGTTTTGTTTTGTTCTATTGTTGTAATTTGAAGGATTCCCTTTCCAATGATAACATAATATTTTCTTTAATAATAATATTTTCGTCACAAAATTCGATCAAACGTATAGCCATATTTCTGAATCACCTGTATTATAAACATATTCATGAACAGTTACAGCTCTCTGATACATGCCGGTGGCCTTTTCAATTATTCAATGTGAAACCTTTGAATAACTGTTCACCGCTGTGGTCTCGAGATAGCATGCTGCCTTGTCACGGGGTCCGAGTTCGATCCTCGGTCGGGATAAGTCTCCTGGATGAAGTTTTTCCTCATCTATAAGACAAATGTCCCCGAATATCATCTGGCCATTATTATCATCACTATCAAATTCGCCTCATTTAGAGTAAGTTTAGTTTTAAGGCCTCTCCTGGCGCATAATTACCATCATCATCACCTTTCATATATCATCGGGGCAACGTAACCCTGCCTTCCGGGCGCCCCAACGTTAGAAGTGGGTTACAAGTACATAATGCCAGGAGAGGATACCAGAAATGTCGATATGACAACATAGTGGAATTGATAAAAATAAATAAAACCTTTGGATTATTACTCTAGATTAAGTGACTGCACACATTTTATAAAGTTGACTTAGGCTTTCACGGCCGGAGTTACTACGATGATCTTGTAGAAGATTTCCGGGCTGTTGGCTGTGGTCTTGAGGCTTGTAGTTCCCCGACGTTTTGCCAGAGACTGCGTCCGGCATCCTCAAGGGTTGCCGTGGTTTTGAGGCTTGCAATTCCCCGACGTTTCGCAGAGACTGCGTCCGGCATCCTCAAGGGTTGTCTTGAGACAACCCTTGAGGATGCCGGACGCAGTCTCTGGCGAAACGTCGGGGAACTACAAGACTCAAGACTACGGCCAACAGCCCGGAAATCTTCTACAAGATCATTTTATAAAGTATCTTTCTACTTCTCAAGCAATTTTTTTTTAATTAGTCAACTGCCCTCCAATTCTGATTATATTTTGTCTAAAGAAAGTGTGTGTTTTGTGTTCTAATGCCACCCACTGCATTATTTGTGCTTCGGGTTCCGTGCTGAACGTTAATGTGGTCTATTTTCAATTTAGGTACTACTTCAGTAGATCACTTTACTTAAATTAGACAAAAAGAAAAACGTAGATATCCTTCAAGAACTTCAAATCACTTCAGTTATAGACAATTCAAACTACATATACGAGTAGAAATAACTGGCTACAAAACCTTCAGAATATGGTTCGATCTCACATCCCTCGTCAGATTTTGAATTATAATCCCTGAGGAAGAAGATCTTTGGGAAGACCACTCAAAGGATGGAAAGAGGCTGTAACGGGCCACCAGGCTTAATACATGGAAGGAATATGATGATGATGACCTTAGTTAGACTATTTAATGCATGCCCCAAATGAGAGTCAATTGCCAATCACGTTTCAATGAATTTTTGTTTCACAACCAATGTTAGTCATGTTTCACCTCGCTCTTCATCGATTTCTCTTTATAAACTCCTACGTTTGTGATAAAGAAAGCTCATCCCTTTTAATATTCTGAACAGATCAGAGCATTATTTTGCAGTTACTGACTCTCCAACAAATACATTAAATATATCAAATAATGAATAGATTTCTTTGAAGTACACAATTGGTAATTGTGTGTTCAATAATTCTGTTTTTAAATAATGATTTTTACTAAGTAGTTTACTAAAAAATTAATTAATAACCTATAATGTTGGCTATAATATACAGTTTGATGTGTTTAATTTTTTCTCCACTAGAGTGCATTCTTACAATATTGCGATCCAGTGGGTTATCGCCGATTGCGATCCTATTTGGCAATAAAAAATATGATCAAGTTGCAGTGAAACATATCCACACATTCCTAATTTGTTTTCAAACATCGGCATTTACATTAAATATATACATATTTTTAAATACCGGTAACTATATTTAAATAATTATTTTTAGTAAACAGCTTAATTTTATTCGTTACATAGTCCTAACAAATGCCACTCTTGATTTCCAAATCTTTTAGATAAATTCACTCGTGACATCACTTATGATAAACACGGGGGGATAGGAATTAATTTAGAATCGACCTTCCATAAGGAGGACACGTTAAGAGAATAATGATTCTGTAGTAATTCTGCCCGAGGGCTGGTCTTTCACTGGAATCATAACATTTTCATGCTGTTTTGCAGCTTTACTATGGAAGTATAGTGTGGTAGCTTCCCGTTGATTTCCACACCGGAGATGGATGATAATGATAAGGATGATGATGATGGCTGGATGATTTTCGGGGACCATTTGGCCCTAAGCTTCCTGACATTTGTCTTACAGGTGAGGAAAAACCCCGAGAAAAATCTCACCGAGGAGCCTGTCCCGACCGGGAATCGAACCCGGGCCTGCTGCATGACAAGGCAGCACGCTACCTCGAGACCACAGCGGTGGACTAGAATAATGATGAATAATAAATGAAGACAACATGTTGAATGAGACAATAGTCAGCCCGTGCCTAAAATACATTAAAATGAAATAAAGGAAAGTAATGTAGGCCCTACTAATTTAGCATGATATCAATAAGGTGTACTATAATAGTCTTTGCTGTTTAGATTCTAAATTCCGCTAGTCTCGTTAGGAAGTAATACAAATGTTAAATTGCCACATTTACAGCAGGGGTAAACTTGGGAGAACATAGTTGTGTCTGCGCTCGCGGCCATTAAAATAGTTTGGGGGAGTCCCCTCTCACACGTGCCAACTAATTGCTAACAGATCTTGACTCATAGCACAAGTCCTGAAAATTACGCTTCATGCGATTACATTCTGCTCTGCTGCTTTTATCCTCGTTCATTAAACTAGAGTTAAGCAACTCTCAACTTGATCACAAATTGGATAGGTTGAAACTATAGTAATTAGTAGGGCAAGGCAATTAATGATTTTGCATATTTTTCTTATGAAGGTTGAAACATTGCTTGCATATATGAAAATATGCGGCATTAAAAAACGGATTAAATAAAAGCAATTTGTTATGACATTTTTTTTTTGCATTTTCTTAACTTTTTTAGGGATAGGTCATTTTTTGGCAATTTTTTAGGTCATTTTGAGAATTTTTTACACTTTTCCAGAATGTTGTGACATTATTTGTATTTGATTTTACATTTTTATTATAATTCAGTATTTTTCCTTGTCAATACAATTTCTTGGAATTATGTAGTTGTTTTGCTAACTATTACCCCTATTTTTCAAGGTATGTGCATAATGATCTTGCCCACTTCTAGGAATTTTATTCAATTTCTTAGAGCTTATGCTAGCTTCTATCCTTATTCTGATTGTTAACTGCAATTCAAAATTGCTGTAAAAGTGCACTGTGTAATTGAACTGGATTTTCTACAATAAAAGGTACTGTAATATGTGTTTTTAAATACTTTTCTTTTAATATTTTGATGTTAAGTTAAATTTTATGTAATTCAGTAATCAAGTGAGTACTTAATCTAATAAATAGTATTTTTATTGGTAGTTCTTAACTTTTTATTTGTCTTTTTTTATTTTATTGGTAATTTTTTGCATTTTTAAGTCATAAATTCATTTTTTATTTTGCATTTTTTACAAACTTATAGGTCATTAAATGCCTTGCCCAAGCAATTAGTAAAATAGTAATTATTACTGTATAAAGAATTTGATCCACTTCTAGTTCTGGGTTTCCGGATTCAAATCCGGTTGGAATCGATGAATTTTTCAGAGTGTAAAAATCCTGAGCATGGCTTCCTACGGAAGGGAAGTGCAAACTTGGGTCCCGTGTCATAGATTTGTGGCACGTAAAAGAACTTCAACCATAAAACAGATCTCTGAGCAATATTTATCGAACCTTTTATAACCAATTTTGAATTGCGAAGCTAATTACCTCAGTTGTTAAAGAGCGTCGTTAAATAAATGTATTAATTGAGACCCTTAGAAGCCAAGGTGTACAAGTGAAAAATTGCTAATTTTGGAATTAAGTGTAGATTTTAGTACTTAAAGCAGACTGTAATGTGAGTGGCCAACGGATACAAGTAAAAATCTGTCTGGTGCTGAATCTAGAGGCTGAAAAGAAAAACAGAATCACAAATGAGTGACTCAACTTTGAACATAATTTACTCAAAACTGATATTTTGTTATTTATAACATTTGACTTCAAAGGGTCTCAATTCTAGAATCTTTGGTTGTATTAAATAAGTTGTATTTTAAATGCAGACTATTAACCCTTAAATTGGCGAAACACTAATATCTTGTGCCTGTTCTTTAAATGTTTCGGACTGAGGAGAAAACAAAAACACTTATAACTATAACTTTATACTGTATATTGTATGATTAAATATAACCTACGTTTAAGTAATATCTAGTCATTTGATTTTTTACTGTTTTATTAAAAATATTAAATAAATTATATAAATATATCTCACAGGAAACATTGTAAATGTAATGATTAATACTATGTTTAATGTATAATAAGAAGTGCTGTAAGTTTATATTTTGAAAATCTAATTTTTCATGATATAATTTAATAGCCTTATAATATGTATCTATTAGATATAATTCGAATCTGTATTTTGTATAGTTGTGCTTGTTATGTGGAAGAAAAGCCTTATGTCCTTAACTCAGCCAGAATAAAAATAAACACTATTATTATTATTATTATTATTATTATTATTATTATTATTATTATTATTATTATTATTATTATTATTATTATTATTATAACATTAGTTTTGTGTATTTCTTGTGTTTGACGGTATATTTATCAACGAACCCTCCAAAGGGGGCTAGATCCAGGATCCCCAAGGCAATAATGAACTACTGTTCAAATGGGAAACGGTCACTTGGTCGATCTATGAAAAGATGGCACGAAAACCGCTTTCTCATGCCGTAACAGTTCTTCTAGGACTAATACCTGGCAGGATGATGATGATTATTATCATTATTATTATTATTATTATTATTATTATTATTATTATTATTATTATTATTATTATTATTATTATTATTATTGGGAATGAAAGACGTGCATGGAAGCTTCTTGTAGGAAAGCCAGAGGGAAAACGCCCAGTTGGTAGACCAAGAATGAAGTGGGAGAACAACATTAACTATGATTTGAGGGAAGTAGATTATACAGGGAATGATTGGAAAGTATTAGCTCAGGATAGGGATGTATGGAGAGCTTATGTCCGCGCGGCCATGAACCTACGGGTTCGATAGTGCCAGTGAGTAAGTAAGTAAGTATTATTATTATTATTATTATTATTATTATTATTATTATTATTATTATATTACGTTTTCTGTAGAAGTTCACTGATTTAATTTTAGTGATTATTCTGTGATAACAATGACGTTTATAGGAATACGACCGATGGTCTGAGAAAATATTAGATATTAAAATACAGAACAAGTATCAAAGTTTAGATGCTGAGGATGTAATGTCTCTTACCAGAATGAAATAGATTTGGATGACAAAATTAATAAATTTATCTACATCATAAAATTCGTAAGAACATTTAAACATAAAGCAAAATTTAAACGTAAATGGGTTAACAATCAACAATAAAACTTTACAGGTTTAAGTCTATCACTGCACCATCTCTAAGAAAGGAGAACATATTACGAGTATCTGAGAATAAAATTCTTAGGAAAATATGATCAACATGCTTATCTTCAGCACGTATTACAAATGAATGAACAGCGCATACCAAGAAGAATGTATAATTATAAACCAAAAGGAGAAGAATGTTGGGAAGACCATTGAAGAGCTGGAAGGACCAATTCGACCAATAATGAGATCGGAACAGGGCATTGGGCTTAATCCTTGTTGTTGATGAGGAAAATGTTTGAAGAGAGATGTGAAACGACAAGCGAATGGAGAAGATTGCATAACAGTGAGCTATATGATCTTTATAGGAAACCAGATATAATAAGAGCAATTAAGTCTCGTAGACTGCGATGGGCACCATGTGACACGAATGGGGAATGAAAGAGGTACATGAAAACTTCTAGTAGGAAAACCAAAGGGAAAACGCCCAGTTGGTAGACCAAGAATGAGGTAGGAGAATAATATTAACCATGATTTGACAGAAATATATTATACTGTGGATGACGGCAAAACATTTGCTCAGGATAGGGATATATAGAGAGCTTATGTCCGCGCGGCCTCGATAGTTCCAATGAATTAGTTATTATTACTCTCGTGTTTTTTGTAGAAGTCCACTGATTTAACGTTAGTGATTATTCTGTAATAATGATGAAATAGCTCGTGGTAATGAAATTTCAACTCAGAAATCGTCTGAAATATTATTTAGGCTCAGATTCAATAGATGTAACTCATAGGCCTACATTATGATGTTTGGGACAAGAATAAGTAAAAATTATACTGTGCGGGGGAATTTGTATTTAGACTGATATGAATTGATCCGCAGAGAGGTTTGGGGAACAACATACAATAAGTGCTGGGTAAACCGGGGACCATGTCACCTGTTGACATACAAAACAGGAGCCTTCATGTTTGTTTTTGTTAACAAAGTTTTAAATTATCAGCAACAACACCGCACATAAACAATGCAGCATGTTCACGCCTGACGTTATAATCCAGTTAAACTTCTCTCTTATCTATTAAAGAGTACAGGAGGAAACATCCAAGTTTAGAAAACAACAATACTCTCATAACTAAATTCTATGGCGCGACAGACCTAGAAGTCTCTTGCCTACCAGCTGGCTGTTGGCCTCACATTCACACAGAGGTGAACGATCATCCAGCCAGTAAAGGGATTATATTTAGTTACTATGTCGGGTCCCGCAGCCGTTACAACTGGTGTTATCAATCAATGTATCAATCAACTACGTATCGGGTGCCGAGACACCCTTGGCAATATAGGGACTTACGGATTTTGCCCTCTTTACCCATTAAGAGCCAATATGGTTTTATCAACCTGGAGCCGCTACTTATAGTACTTGTAGCTTTCCTAATTCCTCACGATGCTGTGTGGGCACTAGTTCCATAACTAAATCATTGGCACTATCGAACCCGTAAGTTCATGGCCGCGCGGACATAAGCTCTCCATGCATCCCTATCTTGGGCTAATGTTTTCCAATCATTCCCTATATAATATACTTCCCTCAAATCATAGTTAATGCTATTCGTCCCACCTCATTCTTGGTCTACCAACTGGGCGTTTTTCCTCTGGTTTGCCTACAAGAAACTTCCATGCACGTCTTTCATTCCCCAATCGTGCCACATGTCCTGCCCACCGCAGTCTACGAGACTTAACGTTCTTATTGTATCCAGCTTCCTATAAATACCATGTAGTTCACTGTTATGGAGTCTTCTCCATTCACCTGTCTGCTCATCTCTCTTTGGTCCATAAATTTTCCTAAGAACTTTATTCTCAAATACTTGTAATCTTCTTTCCTCCCTTAAGTAAGAGTCCATATCTCATATCCATATAATATAACTGGTAGAATAATATTTTTTATATATTTTCAGTTTAACATTTCTTGAAAGGGGTTGGGACGTCAAGAGTCTCTGTAATGCATAATAGCACGCATTTCCAGAATTGAGCCTGTGTTTAATTTCTTTTTGCATATCATTCCTATTTGCGATTATTGTTCCTAGGTAATTGAATTGAGCCACTTCCTCAAAATTTCCCTCATTTGTCATCAGCTGTTCATTTCCATATAATGTATTTCTACGTGTGACAATATATTTAGTTTTATTGCTATTTACTTCCAGTCCCAATTTCTTAGTGTTACTCAATAGTGTGTGCGTGTTGTCCTTTAGTATCTCTTCGCTATCGCCCAACATTATTACATCATCAGCATAAAGTAACAGCTTATTAATACCATTGAGTTGTAGGCCTTCTTCATCCACTAAAGATTTGATGGCATGCTCTAGTACAAAATTAAATAGTAGAGGGGATAGTGCATCTCCTTGCTTCAACCCAATGTGGATTTAAAAAGTATCAGAAAACTGTTTGACTACACGCACCCTATTCTTTGTGCCATTTAGACACAATCGTATAAGTCTAACTAACTTTTTAGGAATTCCGAACTCCAGCAGGATACTATACTAATCGAAATTCTATGAGAAAATATCTTCCCCATGGGGACTCGAACTAGCGTTAGTCCCGCAGCCTTAAATTGCTCGCCTAAACAACTATTATTAGATTATATTGTATTATATTAGCAAGTTCAAGTTTAAAATCATGACTAATCACTATTAATTTTGTATTTTTGTTCAATATAGAAAGCAAGCCAACAAGCTGTCAGCAGTAGAAATGGATTTTTGGAGGCGATCGACAAGAATTTCAAGAAGGCATAAGGTCAGAAACAGCACAATAACGGAAATTATGCAAGTTGAAAAATAAGACATTAGTAAACTAGAAGAAAAACGTTTGAGATGCTATGGACACCTCATAAGAATGGAAGAAGAGAGAATACCAAAGAAAATCCTTAATTAGAAAGATAATGGAAGAAGTGGAAGAGGCAGGCCTAGAGAACGATGGATGGATGGAGTGAAGAGAAGTATGGAAGCTAGAGATTTGAGGGAAGAAGATGGTTTAGTCAGGAAACTCTGGCGACAAATAACTTTTGGTTGAAGGAGAAACACTGTATTATGGAATATTCCTAAAAAAAATGTTCAACCTACTTATTGGGTCATGGTTATGCCACGAATAAAATCAGGGTTCTCTTGAATGAGCTTCTTAAATATAATAATAATAATAATAATAATAATAATAATAATAATAATAATAATAATAATAATAGCTTTATTTTACCTGGCAGAGTTAATGCCTTGTATACCACTCAACCAGGTTTTAAAAAATACAAAAAATAGTCTTACATATAAATTACAATAAATAAATATAATATATATATATATATATTATATATATATATATATGTATAGTCCACCGCTGTGGTCTCGAGGTAGCGTGCTGCTTTGTCACGCAGCGGGCCCGGGTTCGATCCCCGGCCGGGGCAGTTTTTCTGGGCGAGGTTTTATCGGGGTTTATCCCCACCTGTGAGACAAATGTCAGGAAAACTTTAAGGCCCAAACAGTCCCCGAAATCATATGGCCATCATCATTATCATTATCATCTTCATCATCATCCTTCACCAGTGTGGAAAGCAACGAGAAGCTACTTTAGAAATGAGCCTATGGTTTATTACTTTGTGCATCTCAAATATTTTTTTAATGCCACAGTTTGTTCGTTTGGACATTTCTGGCGTTCTCTCCTGTCAATGGCGTAATTGTAACCCACTTCTGAGGTTAGGGCGCCTGGAAGACGGGGTTACGTTGCCCCGATGATATGATGGGTGATGATGCTGATAGTGTTGCGCCAGGAGAGTCCCTAATCCTAAGCTTAATCTAAGATGAATACGAATGATGATGATTGCGATGACCATATGATTTCGGGGACCGTTTGGGCCTTAAAGTTTTCCTGACAATTGTCTTACAGGTGAGGAAAAACCCCGAAAAAATCTCACTCAGAAAAAACTGTCCCGACCGGGGATCGAACCCGGGACCGCTGCGTGACGTGGCAGTACGCAACCTCGAGATCACAGCGGTGAACGCATTTCAAATATTAATTACAATGTTTTTACACGCTTTATATTAGTTTGACCTATCTGTTCATCTATCTATGTAACGGAATATTTGAACACGATTTTGACCCACTTTAAAACATTGGATTGACTTGAAACTTTGTATACTTATAAAGGACCCATGACAATACAATAATTTCATTTTTTTTCTATAATCCTGGCCAGCATCATCAAAAGTAAAAAATAAATAAAAACCGGTTGCAGACTTATCGACTTTTTAGTCAATCGTTGTAAGAGCTCAGTTGGTAGAACGGTGGACTGTAGTGGTATGTAATTTCAGTAATCCATAGGTCGCTGGTTCAAATCCGGCCCGGAGGATTTTTTTAGAAGAGTATTAAGCAATTAAATTTTAATGGGATTCTGGTTTATGACAATCAATTAAACTAAAAATTAAAAAAATAAATAATAGTAAAAAACTAAAACAACACGCTTTATTAGAAAACCAAACTAAAAAATAAAAAAATAAATAATAGTTTTAAAAAAACTAAAACAACACGCTTTATTAAAAAACGAATTAAAAAATGAAAAAAATAATGTTAATTTCCAACACGCTTGGGATAAAATTAAAGTGGTCAACAAAAAAAAAATCAACTCCAACACATCTAGAATAAAACGTGTGTTATCTACAAAAAAAAAATTACCATCAAAAGCGTGGGGTGCTTTTTATGGTTTTTACGTTTTCTTCTTAGAGACTTTACTTTTACCAATATCTGTTTATTATCAAATATATTAATTGCTATAGAGCACCCCACGCTTTTGATGATAATTTTTTTTTGTATATAACTCTAGTTTTTTTTTATTATATAAAACTTTCCTCATTAGAGGATTGCCTCAAGGAAAAAGTGATACAGACAATTAATTTTCTAAATTGATGAAATATATTTTGTAAATACATTTTTAAAAAATTCAACTTGTAGGCCTGATTGAAGTATACATACTATAAAGTAGTAATTTTGTAAATATGGTTTCTTAAAATTGAAATTGATCCTCTAATGGCAGCGATGACAATTTTAGAAAGATACACCCTGTCCAAATCTAAGGAATTCCAAAATTTGGCTAAGAATCCTGGTATAGTACCTCTTGCCCCGATCATCAATCCTGTGACAGTTATACTATCTAGTTGGTATTTATCTGTGTAATAGTCAATTGTTGGCTCATATATGGCTTTCTTTTCAGAGTCAACTTCCTCAGGTTGGCCACTATGAGTCTCAAAACGAATTATGGGATCTAATATCATACCAATTTTAGAAGATGGTCTAAATGCAATAATATCTATTCGTCTGTTACTCCCATAAGTGGCCACACCATGAACTTCCTCATAAACTGTGTATCCAAAATCTCGCAAGGCTTCTGCCATCATATTTAGAATAGTGTGGTGCCGAATGTTTCTCAGTGATTCTCCAAACGGACAGGCCCCAAGGACGTGTGCAAGGGTTTCGTGCTCTCTGCGAGAACGTCTACAGAGAGTAACGTCCCTAGACCTGCCCGGCAAAGAACGCACCGCCGATACATTGGCTTGCATTTTAATCACTTCTCTCCATTCGGAACAAGACAATCCCTGATGGTCACGAATCCATTGATTTGCCGGTGTATATTCATTGTAGATGTGTTGGAGATGATTTTTTTGTTGACCACTTTAATTTTATCCCAAGTGTGTTGGAAATCAAAGTTATTTTTAATTTTTTTAGTTCGGTTTTCTAATTTTAAAATTCTCTCATCAATGGCTTCCCAATTTCTTATAGTGCCTTTCCATTTCTTATTAATCAACATTGAAACACCATAGAAAATTACAAATATATCAAACCATAATTCAGAGAATTTTAACATATGGTGCTGAAGTCTGGCAAATTCCTACCAGGGAAATGAAAAGAATTTTAAGTACAGAAATGGATGTTTTAAGAAGATCAGCTGGAAAAATCTAGAATGGATAGAATACGAAATAAAGAAATAAGGGAAATTATGGGTGTACAAGAGGAGCCGGACATCATAGACATCATAGAAAAGAAAAATTGCAGTGGTATGGTCATGTCAAACGAATGCCAGAGCAAAGATTGCCAAACATTGTTATGGAATGGATCCCAATGGAAAGGAGGAAGAGAGGAAGACCGAAGAAAACTTGGATAGAAGGGGTACAAGCAGCTATGAATATCAGAGGAATGGAGGAAGATCAATGGATGGATAGAGAGGAATGGCGTTTGGTTTCCGGAAGACGGCGGCAGCTGCCTGATACCCGATGATGATGATGAGTTCGGTTTTCTAATAAAGTGTGTGTTTTAGTTTTTTTTAAAACTATTATTTATTATAACAGAGTGTGGAATGTTGTACTGGGAGTATCATGCAGAATAACTCTCTTAGCGTTGTGTACATAGCAACACAATACACAAGTAACCGTAATAGCTAGCAGCTACACTTATTTACTCGGTAATTGGTCTTGGTTAAAGAACTACAATAGCTGCTCCTAAACAGCTCGTTACACAACATAAAAACCAGTTGGTAGTTTCTGATTACAGGCTCAAGATACTGAAATTATGAGCAGTTGGTTGCGATCAGTTTTCACCCTTAATTAAGTCAGACCGTACTGTTTGAAATATCTTGCAATTGAATGAAAGCTCGTGTCGGAATAATCCCTTCTGTATATATCCCACTAGGCACAAATTAATCCTCTAAAACAATTGAGCAGCTCGGTTGATTAAGGGCTTATCAACATTGGATAGAGGCTTCGGAAAAAAATACATTTTTATATTCATAAAAAAATAATAATAATAAATAATTCATGAAAATGGAATTGAAACTAAAGCCAATAAAAGTAGATGTCAAAAAATGGAAACAGCATTTCGGCTTACTCACAACACTTATAATAAAAATGCATATCTTTCCATACAAAGTTACGACACTATAACACTGTAATTAAACCAGAGTGCCTCTATGGAGCAGAAACATTAATTTTGAACAGAAAAAAAGATATTGAAAATATAGTGAAAAAAGAATGCAAAATTATAAGAGAGGTTTTAGGTCCACAAGTCATAGATGAAGCATTTAGACTCAGAAGTAAAAAGGAAATAAAAGTATATACAGACATTCATAGTGATATTAGAAAACGAAGGTTAAAATTTTATGGCCATATTAAACGAATGAACTCAAATAGGCTTACAAAACAGATAATGGAATTATACGAAAACAGAAGTAAAGCTCCAGTGGATACTATGAAGTGGATTGATGAAGTCAAAAAGGACTTAAAATTGGCAGGAATTAGTAAAGCAGATATCCCAAACAGAGATATATTTAGAATTAAGGTGAATAAGTGGCAAGTTGTCCAAGAGGACAAACCGAAGAAAAAAACTGGAACAACTTGGACAGATGAGAGAAAACAAGCTCATAGCAAGAGAATGAAAGAAATTTGGGTTCAAAGGAAACGCCTCTAAGTACTTTGCGTAGTCCTACATGGGCTCATCCGCAATTAAAAAAATAATAATAACAATAGCAGCTTTATTTTACCTGGCAGAGTTAAGGCCTTAAGGCATTGTCTACCACTCAAGCAGGTTATAAAAAATACAAAAATTATTCTTACATTTAATCTAATATACAAAAATGATTGTTTGCTTGTTCGTACTTTATGCACGGCCATACCGTTGTTCCGATTGTGATGGGGCTTTTTGTAAAATTTTCAGGAGATTCCCGGGATGAACATAGGCTATAAGAAAGTTGTGATACTCAATCCTACACCCTTAAAAATCGCTCTTTGTAGTGAAAAACGTGAAAAAAGTAGCTATTTGGACGCTTAAATGGCTTACGCTGCCTAAACCATAATAAATATACAAAATTAATGTATACAGAATTGAACATCTCAAAAAGCTCTACAAAAAAGTCCGCGACTGCATATGTTTATCTCTTACGGATACACACAATAACCAATTTTGTCTTTCATTGATGCAAAGAAGATCGAGACAAGTACGTAGATTCCTGTGCTAGCATATCAGCACATGGCGGGAATTCTTTTACGGATAACTCACAATAACGAAAATTGTTTTTTAGCTCATTTATGCCAAATGATCGAGATAAGTAGATTCCCGGGCAACACCGGGTAATCAGCACGCGAATCTTAAAATAATTACGATATACATTTATAATTATTTTCCATTTTACTTATTCAACTAATCATAAGGAGTTAGTTAATTGTCGTCTTTCAGCTCATTTATGCCAAGAATATCGGGATGAGCAGATTCCCGGACAACGCCGGGTAAACAGCTGGGGATCTAAAAATAATTACGATATAAATGTTTCCTTTCACTAATTTAACTAAACATAAAACACATTAATTTTCGTATTTCAGTTCATTTATGTCAAGAAGATCAGGATATGTAGATTCCCGGGCAACGCCGGGTAATCAGTCGGAGTATCTAAAAAATATAAATTTATTATTTTTACTTCTACATATTCAACTAAACATAAAAACACATTAATTTTCATTTATTTAGGCGTAGCAGCGCACGCATGGCATTAGCTAGTTACAAATAAAATAAATATTATGTAGTATGTCTAGAATAGGATGCTCTGTGGCGCAAGCGGTTAGATATTCGCCTCTCACCGCTGGGGTCCCGAGATCGAGTCTCGGCCACTCCATGTGGGTTTCGTGATGGACGAAACGGAGCTTGGGCAGGGTTTTCTCCGTTTTCTTCTGCCGCAATTTCATTCCACCATTTATCCACAGTCCACCGCTGTGGTCTCGAGGTAGCGTGCTGCCTTGTCACGCAGCGGGCCTGGGTTAGATCCCCGGTCAGGGCAGTTTTTCTGGGTGAGGTTTTTATCGGGTTTTTTTTTCCTCACCTGTAAGACAAATGTCAGGAAAACTTTAAGGCCCAAATGGTCCCCAAAATCATATGGCCATCATCATCATCATTATCATCCTTCACCGGTGTGGAAAGCAACGGGAAGCTATCACACCTACAATTCCCTAGTAAAGCTGCAAGCATAGCATGAAAATGCTATGATTGCAGTGAAGGACCTGCCTTCGGGAAGAATTACCATGGATGGATTTATCCACACTCATCTCATCCGTTTCATTTCATTCATCTGCCCCGTTCATCTGCGTCAGGCGTGGTCGGGTCGGCAACCTAGTCATTCACAGACTTCTATATAAGTGCTTCATCTCATCTCATCCGTCGACCCGACCCTGAGTTGGACACGAGTTGAGGATATTTATTTTTATAGTATGTCTGCAATATAACCTTTTAATTAAATAAAGATAAAACTTAAAGTTTTATATGATTTTCAGATTTATTACAATATAAATTCGTAACAGCGGTTTCGGTACTTTGTACCTTCTTCAGACATAATTATAAATGAATGAATTTTGTTATATACGTATATAAACTCCAGTACATAACAACTGTAACTATGCAACTGAATGAAAACAAACATGTTTTTTAAATAAACAATCTCTATTATAAATTTAAAAGAGGCGATTCATTTAAATCTCATAGTTAAGTTCCCAACTAGATTTAAATGAATCGGCTCTTTTAAATTTATAACAGGGATTGTTTATTAAAAAATGTTTGTTTACATTCAGTTGCATAGTTACAGCTTTTATGTACTGGAGTTTGTATATAATAACAAAATTCATGCATTTGTAATCATGTCTGAAGAAGGTACAAAGTACCGAAACAGCTCTTACGAATTTATATTGTAATAAATATGAAAATCACATACAATTTTAAGTTTTATTTTTATTTAATTAAATAATTATGGGTTTTCATCAAGTAAAAGCCAAATCAATTGATTACAATATAATTATTAATTACAAAATATTTCGCCGTGGTCTAGTGGTCTTAGACACAGCTGGCCTGGGTTTGATCCTCAGTCGGGTCCAGTTTCCTGGGTAGGTTTTCTTCGAGGTTTATTCTCATTTCTAAGACAAATTTCAGGAAACGTTAAGACCAAATAGTCCGGCCATCAAAATAATTTATATAATATTCGTCTTGTTTGTTATGAATGTATGAGGGAATTGTTCGTCTTGTCTTAAAATTCTTTGTCTATGGGGTAGCCTCTGCATTAAGCTGAATGCCCACTATGCCCTTATGTGGATAAAAAAAAGTGTTAATACTAATACAATTCATTGTTTTAAAACCATTGAGGTGGATAGTCGTAAAATAAAATAAAGTTAAAATGTACCTTTTTAGGTCAGAGCCGTCGTCCTCAACTCATAAAATATGTATGTTCTTTTTGTCTGAAGGCCTTTCAGAATCTCTATTCCATCTTCAGTAGGTCTTTCTTCGCTACATTACTTGATGTTCTCGATGCTGATCCTAATGCAGTGAGTCACGGACAACACTACATTAGGACCAGCACCGAAAACATCAAGTAATATACCGAAGAAAGATCTGCTGAAGATGGAATAAAGATTCTGAAAGACCTTCAGACAAAAAAAAGCATACACATTTTATAAGTTGAGGACGACGGCTCTGACCTAAGAAGGTACATTTTTATTTTATTTTTAAAAAGTGTGTATGTGAACCAGAGATAACGATTCTCTTTTCAACAAATCATCTTTTTAAGGCACGGGTGAGGTGGGGCATTAAACATGTTAAACTAAGAAAGAAAGAAAGAAAGAAAGAAAGAAAAATAACTAACTGGCTCTATCGAACCCGTAGGTTAACGGTCGTAGAGAAATGAGCTTTCCATACATCCCTATCCAGAGCTTTTTTTACAATCATCTCCTGTATAATCTACTTTCCTCAAGTCGTGATTATTGTTATTCCCCCACCTCATGCTTGGACTACCAACTGGGCGTTTTCCCTCTGGTTTTTTCTACAAGAAGCTTCCATACCTGTATTTCATTCCCATTCGTGCCACATGTCCTGCCCATCGCAGTCTACGTTACTTATGTGCTCTTCTTATATATCTGGTTATCTATAAAGGTGAAATCTTCTCCATTCGCCTGTCTGTTCATTTATCTCTTTGGTCCACTTTTTTTCCTAAGAACTTTATTCTAAAATTCTCGTATTTTTTCTCCTCCTTCAATAATAGTTCATATTTCGCATATATATAATATAACTGGGAATAACAGTTTTATATATTTTCATAAGTAATGCCACGAGTGATTTCCAAATTATCGATAAATTCACGACTCACGAAGTGAGGAGTGAATTTATCTAGAGAATTTGGAAATCAAGAGTGGCATTTGTTAGGACTATTTAACGAATAAAATTAAGCTGTTTACTCACAAATCATTATTTAACTATAGTTATTTTAAAATATTTATATATTTAATGTAAACGGCGATGTTTGAAAACAAATGAGAAACGATAGGTACGCTTCTACTGCTTCTTTTGTTTATCACTGCAACCAGATCATACTATTTATTGCCAAAGGAACGCAATATTGTAAGGAGGAGCTTTCTTTAATATGGTAATTATAACACTGATAAATATTTGTTGAAACACGACTCTGATTGGTTGTAAAACAGAAATCATTGGAACGTGATTGGTCATTGACTCCCATTTGGGGCATGAGTTAAATAGTCAGTTTAATGTTTATTTTAGAGAAATTGGGTCAATAGTCCCTCTAATGCATGCAATTCCAGAATTGAGTCAATGTTTATTTCTTTGTGCACCTCATTTCTATTCGTAATTATTGTTCCTAGGTATTTGAATTCAGCCACTTCTTCAAAATTCCCCTCATTTGTCATTAAATTAATATTAGATTCCACATTGAATTAAGCATATGAGAACAACAGAGTAGGAATACTTATTTTTTGCAGCAAAAGATTCATGAATAGCTTGGGTTTCTTCGGTTAATCCGATTCAGCCTCTAAAATGACATTAGGATGAGTTTTTTTTAAGTCAAATTATTGTTTTATAACAATTCTCTTGGATCTTGGAAACAATATACTACCTTGTATTCACGTAGACTTTCACGGCCGGAGTTGCTATGATGATCTTGATGAAGATTTTCGGGCTGTAGGCCGTGGTCGTGAGGCTTGTAGTTCCCCGACGTTTCGCCAAAGACTGCGTCTGGCATCCTCAAGGGTTGTCTTGAGACTGGCAATTCTGTCCGCTGTCTGTCCTATTTATACGTTCACCGCGATGTCTTCGTAAGTTGTATCTGCCTTCTGATTGGTCAGCTGACAGAATTGCCAGTCTCAAGACAACCCTTGAGGATGCCAGACGCAGTCTTTGGCGAAACGTCGGAGAACTACAAGCCTCACGACCACGGCCTACAGCCCGAAAACCTTTTTAATAATAATAATACTTT
Organism: Diploptera punctata; assembly: GCA_030220185.1. NCBI lineage: Eukaryota > Metazoa > Arthropoda > Insecta > Blattodea > Blaberidae > Diploptera > Diploptera punctata. The sequence continues at coordinate 4,646,095 of JASPKZ010000043.1, read as the reverse complement.
ATTTATTCTGGCAGAGTTAAGGCCATAAGGCCCTCTCTTCCACTCAACCAGCACAAATACAAATAAATATTTGACAAATATAGATGTACACTATACTAATTATAAACAGTTAAAGATACAATAAATGTAGCAATGTAAATGTCATGTACAAACAACATTTTATAGGGTAATAACAATAATGATACGATAATAATAATAATAATAATAATAATAATAATAATAATCTTCATCAAGATCATCATAATATACTACCTTGTTATTAAGTATCGCTATCCGCCCTTTTTGGCTGGAAAAGATAATGCAACTGGAATCCATATACAGTAAACTTAATTTCTCAACATTATATTTTAACACATTCATTAATGTTCCAGGCGCACTTTTAGTGCTCCTATTGTAATAAAAATTACAACAACTAAATTACAACTTAAATTTAACATTGTAAAATTCCTAGAAATCCACGTAGGCTATAAAAATTAATGAAGGGAATTTCAATGAAAATTTAAATATATATATATATTATATATATATATATATATATATATATATCATGCGATGGGCAGGACATGTTGCACATATGGGGAATGAAAGACTTGCATGAAAGCTTCTTGTAGGAAAGCCAGAGGGAAAACCTACAGTTGGTAGACCAAGAATGAGGTGGGAGAATAACATTAACTATGATTTGAGGGAAGTAGATTATACAGGGAATGATTGGAAAGCATTAGCTCAGGATAGGGATGTATGGAGAGCTTATGTCCATGCGGCCATGAACCTACGGGTTCGATATTGCCAGTGAGTAAGTAAGTAAGTAATATATATCACGCAAGGAAAAAAACTTTGAATATCGGTCAACATATTATGGTGCGTCCTCAGATTGAGAATCGAGGGCATGGCCTTCATATGTGAAGAACAGTAGCAGAAGCAATAGTAGTAGTAGTAGTAGTAGTAGTAGTCACTCCTCTTAGAAGCATAGGTTCTTTGTGAAAACATGCCACCGGACTCTGTTTTTACGAAATTCCTGACTTCATTCCAACTTTCCCTTGTTGTTCAATTTCTGTTGTTATAGTGCTGCATTAAATTAAACAATTAAACTAATACAGTGTTAAATTTAATGAAATAGCAAATATAATTCAATATGATAATCTCTGAAAGTAAATCGAAAGTAATGGCATTCAACTGGAAAGACCATATGAGGTATAAAATCAGCATTCATAACAGTACAATACAACAGGTGAACAATTTCAATTATTTAGGATGCAATGTATCATACTGCCAGAAGGAAGATATTAATATTAAATTGAATAAGTTTTATAGAATGTGTGGCACTATAAAACGGAACTGAAAAATCTAACTTTGAGGAGTATACAATTACAATTTTACAAATTTATGGCAGTGCCTGTCTTAACATATGCAAGTGAGAATTGGACTCTTAACCGTTCAGACAGAAGAAAAATAGAAACTGCAAAAATGAAGATCTTGCGTTCAGTAGCAGGCGTGGAAATTTTGGACAGAAAATGAAGATATTAGAAAATACTTAAATATTTTTAATTTAACAAATTGAATTGACAATATGAGAAACAACTGGTATGAACATGTTAAAAGAATGCCTACAGATAGAATCCCACAGCTGTTATTAAGGTACAAACCAATAGCACATAGAAGCGTTGGACGCCCATTTACAAGATGGGGAGATTCATCAAATCCCACTTGATGTGAAAAACAGGTCAAAAGGCCTAATTTCATGAACTACAAAAAGAAGAAGACAGTGCTGCACCATGTAATGTTTGGTCTTCCTCTTTTTTTAGGCAATCCCTGTGGATTTCATTCCAGTGCGCTCTTCGGCACACTCTCTATGTTATCTTATGTGAGTGTGTCCAATCAATTTCCATTTGCGATATTTAATCTCTTTGCAGATCTCCATATGAAGAGTAGCTGCGAATATACGCGTATTAAGCATATGAGAACATTGTCATGGTCGGTTCACAATGAGTGCCTTCAGCTTGGGGGGTCGGGGTGAGACTAACAACCTCCTGAGAAAATAACTTTTTTTCAGAAACGTTAGGTAATAAGTCGGATACACTGGATTCAGTTGACAAAGGATAGGGAGCAATGCCGCGAGGGGGGTTTGTGAATGCTCAATTGAGCCTAAGGTTTTATGTGACACAGGGGAAAAAATAAATAAAAATCATAATGCCTTATTGTTGAAGCAGCCCTTGCTATAATGTGAATACTGTTCACTGTAAAGGGTAAAACTTATGATTATAAATTTACTTTTTTCACTACACAAGCACATGTGATTCCTGATTGAGTGAAAAGCTCAATCCAGGGCCTCCTCTGAGAAATTGCGAATATTTAAGACGAAACACACCACTCACTAACACATTCATACTAAATATGACAATATGGTAATGATTATGGTGAGATTCGGGGATCATTTGGGTCTTAAATATTCTTGGATCGGCCGCGGTGGACTAGTGGTTATGCTCCTTGCCTCTAGTCCCGAGGGACGCGGGTTCAAACCCGGCCGGGGTCGATGGATTTTTTTAGTATGGAAAAATCCAAGGAGCAAGTCCTCCGGGAGGGACTTTAAGCCGTGGCATGGGTCCCGAGTCTGAAGATTTTCATGCTCGTAAAAGATCATTAAGACTGAATGAATAGGTCTCTAAGCAAAATTTACCGAATTTTCCCGTCCTAGTACTACCTTGGTTTTCTAGATGTCAGTATGAGGCGGAACGCTGACCACGGACCACTCAAATGACATCTATACGAAAACAAGTGTAATTAAATTAGTATGGTTCAAATTCTTCCCTGTAGGGGGAGAGCGCCTAGATCTCTGTTAAGGGAAAAATGAGCTTACAAGAAGAAGAAATATTCTTGGCATTTGTCTTGCAGCTGAGGAAAAACTCCGGGAAAATATCTGCCGGGTAAATTGTCCCGACAGAGGAAACGAACCCGAGTCCGCTGCGTAAGAAGCAGCGACGGCTACCTCGAGACCACAACGGTGAACAATATTTTTTAAGGGACAAATATGAAAAGTTATATATATATATACACACACAAATGCAGGGGATTTGACAGAAGCCATTGCCCATAATTATGAGTAAAAAAATAACATAACAATAAATTAAAACAATAAAACATCATAGCAAAGCAGAAAGTTTGGCTCTTGCTTTCCAGTAACTATCTTTCAGAGTAGCATAGTGAAGTGCCTGACACTGTAGTAGGTGGTTTCTGTCCATGTTGGTGTTTGTGGAGCACAGTGGGCAATGAGGACTTGTGTAAATTCCAATTCGGTGAAGATGAGCTGCAAGACAGTCATGTCCTGTGTTTAGTTGAAAATATGCTACAGCTTCCTTTCGAAGTGGGTGTGGTGTGGATAGTGTTTTTTCCATTGTTTTTCTTGAATTCGGATCTGAAGAATGGTTGAGAATTTGTTTTTTACCGTTTGTTTGATACAAATGATTGCTGAGCGATAAGATATATTTGAGTTAGGTTGCTGTAAACACATCGCTCCTCGTTTTGCCAGCATATCGGCTACTTCATTTCCATACAAATATGAAAACTTGTTACGGATATTTAAAACATTTCTTGCCTTCCTTTGTATTATATTTAAATATGTTTTAATGCTACCAGTTTTGTCCTTTCAGACATTTCAGGTATTCTCTCCTGGCAATGGCGTAATTGTTACTCAATTCTGAGGTTAGGGCGCCTGGAAGGCGGGGTTACGTTGCCCCGATGATATGATGGATGATGATGATAGTGGTGCGCCAGAAGAGCCCCCTAATCCTAAACTTAATCTAAGATGACTATGAATGATGATAATTGCGATGACCATATGATTTCGGGGACCGTTAGCCTACAGTTTTCCTGATATTTGTCTTACGGGTGATAAAAACCTCACCCAGAAAAACTGTCCCGACCGGGGATCGAACCCGGGCTCACTGCGTGACAAGGCAGCACGCTACCTCGAGACCACAGCGGTGGATTTATATTGAAATATATCCGTGAGTCTTTATTACCGTCTTCTTAAAATGTTACTATAGCAATAAGTATTTTTTTTACCCATGTCACCAGCTTGTCTTTATTACATTTCTGGTAACCTCTCCAGGCATTGGCGGATTTTGACCCATTTCTTAAGTTGGGACGCCTGGAAGGCGGAGTTATGTTACCCGATGATATGTAAGGTGACGAATGGAAATGAAGCGTCAGAAGAGTCCTTTAACCCAAACTTAATCTAAATCCAGACAAAGGAAGGTCACAACAATGATTTCCTTTAAGAAAAAATTCTGTGGTCTAATCGAGAATCGAACCCGGTACCCCATGAACTGTAGTCAGAAGCTCTGACCATTAGCCCATGAGGCTGGTCATAGATTTTTTTAAAAAGAAGTCCTAGTTCATATTATTAGTCCCGTGCAGTAGCCGAGTGGTTAAGGCAAATGCTTTGGCGCAGATCTAAGGGACTTGCTGGTTCGATTCTCCATGGGGGAAGACATTTTCTCATGGAATTTTGGCCAGTATGGGACCGGTGTCCACCCAGCATCGTGATGAATTTGGGTAGCTACAATAAGTAACGGCTCCAGGAAGAGAAAACCAGCTATAACGGCTTCGGGGACCAAATATGCTGACCACATGCCACTCCTATATTGACTAGATGATCGTCTACCTTTGCGATTAACACATGTGAATGTGAGGCCAGCAGCTGGCTAGTAGACCAACGGCCTTGCAGGCCTGTTGCACCTGGAGTTACAAAGAGAGGAGTTCATATTATTAACACTATTGTAAATTAAAATAACCACAATGAAATTCGTTATATTATTTTTGTAAATTATTTAACGACGCTCTCTAACAATTTAAATAATAATCATCATCTTATTCTTTTACGGATTAGGTCTCTGCCTGTTCCGATCTCAAATTAATTAAATAATTAATCAAATAACACTGGTCAACAAGATTTATGTCTCACGAGTACCAATAGTTGTACTTAATGCAGTTTTTTATTGTGTTTTCAAATATGTATTCGAAATTTCTCCATCACCCACAGTTTTTTTCAATTTCAATTAATGAATTTAAATAATTATTTTTTTAATAAACGTTTTTTCGCCCATTTGTCCATTGTAAAATAAAACCAAATGAGCTAACTTAAATGGTTTCAGCTATGGAAAAGACATATCAAGGCAAATGTAATCCTAATATGCTGGCCGATTATTGTTGGACCACCAAGAAGGATACTGTACAGGCGAAATATAGCAGAATATCGTCATTTCTTACTTTCTAGGTGAGTCTGAATGTTCGAATATTGTGTAGTTACGAATGTAGAAAATATTAAAGTGTTTGAAATTATAAATGCCTGTCTATCGGAAACCTTGCGTGATGGAGAAAAACCGATAACATATTTGAATTCAGGAGAAAAAATACTATCAGAATCACATATTTTTCTTTCTGAGACAAAAAAAAAGTTTATTTTTTGTTGCTCAGTGTAATTAGCGTCTAAATTATAATCTGGACGAGAAATTAGATTATTTTACGTGTTATATTTCTACTTCATTGCATCCACGGTTTTATCTTTCTTCCAAATGAAGCCATGCTCAGGCCAGGATATTTCGTCCTTAAAAAACCCAGCCCTCGATTAGTTTTGAATCTGTGACTCTCGGAACACGACGACCGTCCCTCAATGTCGTGCACAACTTTTCCCAATTACAAAGGAAAACCTCGTAAAAATTCAAAATTATTGTTAGTCCTAAAATTATTTTTATTGATATTCTGAAAAATTCCAAATTTATAGACCCACATGCCTAATTTTACTACATTATTACAAAATTGTGTAGTTTTCTTGTTTCCCTTTAAATATGAAGCTTGCAGTAGAAATATCTCTGGAAGCAAATGTGTATATTGCAGTGGTCTCACCCTCACCCCACATCATTTTCACTCAATACCAAACCGTGGACTATAAATTCAGCTGCCAGGGAGGGGGGTGCTACATATTTTATTCTCAGGGCAGTTCCGTAAACCACAGGGTGTTCCCTTGCCACAATCCTTGGCGCTGCGACCAACAGGCCCTTCTCAACTCTTAAGCATATTATACTCAGAAATGTAGAAAATATACGATAAAACTTTCGTCCACACAGTATCTAGAAAAATCTATTCTCCATTATGCGTCTACAGCTTTCAATGTTTTAGCAAAGTTGGTAAATTACGTATATAAAAATGAAAATTCAAGTATATATGATCATCATTAACAGATTAAAATCATATAGGCCTCATATTAAGAGCTTCAATTCTGACTATTTTAAGAAATTTGTGATATTAGTAAAATTCAAAATATACTGTCTTTTTGGCTTTTGACTAAAAAATAGAAAGATTAAAAATGTATAATAGCATACTTTCTGCTTTATATGGATATGAAACATGGTGTTTTAAATTAAGGGGGCCGACTGATTAAAAATCACAAAAAAATCACTTTTTTGTTTATTTACTTTTTAATAACTTTGATTCTATAGGATCATTTTCATATAACAATTTTTATTGTAGGAGCAAAATTGAGTCCGTGACGTATGAGTTTAAATGTCCTTGCTTTAATATGCGTTTTTTTTTTTTCGTTTCCATTTTTTGACATTCTCCAAAACTTACAATGCTCCTTACGGATGCACTTTTTATGCTATCAAAGTAAAATTTTGTGGTTAGACTTTCCAATATATGCTAATTCACATTTGCTATGCAGTTACTAGTGTAAGACACATGTGTTCTTTTAAATTGAGATGGAAAAAATAATGAGAGTGATAAAAAATGTTTTTTAATGAAAAATAACAGTATCTTCCCTTTATGATTTTTTTGCATAGCAAATATGTGTAGTGGAATCATAAAGACTCTGAATCTCAAATTTCATCAGAAAATATTTAAAAATGCATCGTAAGGAGCAATATAAAAAATAGTTTTAAAAAATCATAATTCTGAAAATATTGTATTTATAAACACCAAACTTCACAGACACGTTTCTATAAGCACCTAATGTATGTGATAAAATTTTCAAAACAGATGAAAAAAAAATCATTTAGTCACCTTAATGGAAGAAATCGAGTGTTTTTCCCCCCAAAATAATTCTATAATTTATACCGTTATTCTAATATTGTCCCGCGCCATAGCTGAGCGATTTAATGCATGATGTCTTGGTGCAGAGCTACGGGACATGCACTGGTTCGAGTCCCCATGGAGAAGAGAATTTGTCATGGAATTTTTGGTAATAAGCGACCGAGCCCAGCCAACATCTTGAGGAATTTGGGTAGCTATAATAAATAGTGACTCCATGTTGAGAAAAACAGCTATAACAGGGTACACGACATGTTGAACCACATGTAATCCCTATACTAACTTGATGATCGTATACCTCTGCGATGAACAAGCCGGCTGGTAGGCTAAGGCCCTCCTAGGCCTGTCGCGCCATGGATTTATAATATTGTCAAGGGTATTGAGATGGCACGTCATGTAATTCCAATGAATCTAATATATGAAAATCAATGTTTGTTTGTTTGTTGGTTTGTTCATATTCTATACGCGGCCATACCGTTTATCCGATTTTGATTGGGTTTTTGCAAAGTGTTTAGGAGATTCCCGGAATGAAAATGGGCTATAAGAGAGTTGTGATATTCAACCCCTTCATCCCTAAAAATTACCCTTTGTAGTGAAAAACGTGAAATAAAGTCCCTAATTTGACGCTTAAATGGCTTACGCTGCCTAAACCATAACAAATACACCAAATTAATGTACACAGAATTGAATATCTCAAAAACCTCTACAAAAAAGTATGCGACAGCATATGTTTATCTTTTACGGATAACTCACAATAACCATTTTTGTCTTTCATTAATATCAAGAAGATCGGGATACGTAGATTCCCGGAAAAGCGTGCTGTACCATACCGTTCATCCGATTGAGATGGGGCTTTTTTAAAAATGTTCAGGAGATTCCGGGATGAACAAAGGCTATAAGGGAGTTGTAATACTCAACCCCTTCACCCCTAAAAATACCCTTTGTAGTGAAAAACGTGAAATAAAGTCCGTTCTTTGACGCTTAAATGACTTACGCTGCCTAAACCATAACAAATACACCAAATTATTGTACACAGAATTGAACATCTCAAAAAGCTCTACAAAAAAGTCCGCAACAGCATATGTTTATCTTCTACGGATAACTCACAATAACCATTTTTTGTTTTTCATTTATGTCAAGAAGATCGGGATAGCATATTCCCGGGCAAGTATAATAACGCACGGCTGGTGGTAAAAACACATTAACATTTATTTAGGAGTAGCAGCGCACGCCGGGTATTAGCCAGTAAGAATATAAACACTTTCAAAATTTGTATGGGAAGATCTTGAAAAAAAAAAAAGGCAATTAGACAGTCCTAAATGTAGGTGGAAGAATAATATTTATATGGAACTCATGGAAATGGATTCATGTGGGCGATGATAGAGACTAGTGGACGGTCTTAGTAAATTCGGCATTGAACCTACGGGTTTCATAAGCTATAGAGTTAGTTATTCGTTAAATACTATTTTACATTTTTAGGTCAATGCGATTTTTGTCCAGCTTAACTTTTAAGAAAAAAGATGTTATTTTTTCATTATGCAGTGCGCATCAATCAAAATATCAATGTATTTAACCCTTAAATAGGCAATATACCCTATTAGATATAATTGATTAATTTAGTTCGTATTTTTAATAAAAAAGTAGAAAAACGAATCAGTATAAATTACTTAAATTGTGTCCAATTACACAATATAGAGTAATTACTTACAGTTTTACATTTTGTTTTCACTGCAGACTGGCATATTTGCCCGTGCGACCCATATTTGTAAATAATATTGTAAATATCTTACTTTTTGTCTAATAAAGTCCTACTACTACTACTAAAATAACTTACACGATATATTAGTTTTCGTCAATTTATGAGTTAAACACTTGCCCAACGAATAAAACGAATCTGCTTCGAGAAGATTGGTGCTCATTTTTATTTCTCGGCAATGGCAATACAGGAAGTGCACATAAATTACTAATTTATAATTAACCGTTTGGGGGCTGGATGAGTTTTATTAACTTATAACTCATTAAATTCTTAGTTTATTATCTTGCGAGTCAGACCCGAACGTACGAGGTCCAGAGACCAATTATTTCTGGTTTGAGGTTATTTCACAAGCCATAAATCTATTACACGAGGCTCATGGTTTTACATCTCTTCCAAAGGAAGCTATTCTCACGATTTTTAAGCCTTGAAAAATCATGTAACCGGTCGGGTTTAAATCAGCGAACCTCGGATCAAAAGCCACTAGGGCATGAGTTAAACTATGAATTAATGTAGTTTTTAATAATAATGAAATTAATACTTTTTGCAGACTACCAAGTTCTAATATCTAGTTCAGAAGATGGTCTACAGAAATCGCACTTTCAGTTAAATAACATTATACAGAAATATAATTTCAAAATATCAATAAGTAAAACGAAAATCCTAGCTTTTGAGGGATCAGATACCGTAAGAGCTAAAATAATTCTGGAGGGGAAACCCATTGAACAAGTGATCCATTTTAAATACCTGGGTTATGAAATCTCCTATTTTAAAAATGAAGATCTATTTAACAAACTTAATAAATTTAATTATATATGTGGAACAATCAAAAGGATATTTAAAAGCACAAGAAAAGAAACAAAACTAAAATTTTATAAAGTAGTGGCAGTCCCCTTACTATTGTATGGTAGTGAATTTTGGGTTTTAACTAAAAGAGAAGAGAAGATCATAGAAGCAGGTGAAATGAGATTTCTGAGAAGTGTGGCTGGTTGCAAACTTCTAGATAAGAGAAGTGAAGATATTAGAAATGAGCTAAATATCTTTAAACTCTGAGATAGAACAAAAGAATCTAGAAAAAATGGAAAGAACATGTTCAAAGAATGGAAGATGATCGCATTCCCAAAATTATACTTAAATACAAACCAAAAGGACGCAGGAATGTTGGTAGACCGAAGAAGAGATGGATCCAACTTTTGAATGAGAATCTATGAGACCGGAACAAGCCACATGGGCTTAATCGTGATTGTTGTTGTTGATGATGATGATGATGAAATTAATAATCGCGTCTCAAAATATCAATGTTCAAACTTCAATTGTGTATTTCATAAAAAACAAACAATTAAAATGGTATGGTCATGTAAAAAGAATGGCAGAAGACAGAGACCAAGAATAATAATAGAATGGGCGCCACGTGGTAGAAGAAGAAAAGAACTGCCAAAACAAATTGTGGATTGATGGTGTTTTACACTCTAAATCAACCTAGGAAGTTACTACAGACCTTACGGGCTACGCCAGTGTCCTACGTACAGGGGGTAGATGTTGCCAAACTCATAATAACGGTATTTGTTTGTTTAGGGTCGGGAGGAGGGGCAAGGTTAGCAGTACTTTTTTTCAAATTTGTGTACTATACATTTAAAAAAACATAGATTTTCTTTTAAGGCATGCAAACTAGTTTAATAGTAAATATGAGAGTCGACACTTTCACACAGGGTAGTACAGGTCCGCACAAGCTCAGTGACCAGTGGTAACTGTTTTTTTTCTTTAAGAGGGGGTGGCTCGGACGGCTACAACTTACAACTTACAACCTGCTGTGTTGCATACTTCAGTTTTATTTAAAGGTATCTCTCAAGAAAATTGTGTTAAAATGGCAACCCAGTTCCCTATTCCAAACACACAGTAACTTCCTGGGTTGAGGAAGTAAACGATTTAAAATAAACAGCTTGTAAAATATCACATCAGGAAAAAAAAACTGATATGAAAGACAAAATACATAAGTATCAATGGGTACGTGGAATCACAAGGAGACCTTAAAGAAATAAATTAAGGAAAGATAAAAAAGTAAGTTTTATAAATCAATTGCATTGACAATACTCCCATATGGTGCAGAAACATGGGTACTAACGAAAAAAACAAAATGGGTTTAAAAAAACTAAAACAACACGCTTTATTAGAAAACCGAACTAAATCATGAAGAATAATTTTAATTTCCAACACGCTTGGGATAAAATTAAAGTGATCAGCAAAAAAATCATATCCAACACATCGTAGAATAAAACTAGAGTTATCTACAAAAAAATAATTTTATCATCAAAAGCGTAGGGTGCTCTATATGAATTATATATTTGATGATAAACAGATATTGGTAAAAGTAAAGTCTCTAAGAAGAAAACGCAAAAACCATAAAAAGCACCTCACGCTTTTGATTGTAAAGTTTTTTTTTTCGTAGATAACTCTAGTTTTATTCTAGATGTGTTGGAGATGATTTTTTTGTTGACCACTTCAATTTTATTCCAAGCGTGTTGAAAATTAAAATTATTTTCCATTTTTTAGTTCGGTTTTCTAATAAAGCGTGTTTTAGTTTTTTAAAACCATTATTTATTTTTTAGTTTGGTTTTCTAATAAAACGTGTCGTTTTAGTTTTTTAAATTATTATATATTTTTTAAATTTTTAGTTTAATTGATTGTCATGAACCGGAATCCCATGAAAATTTAATTGCTTACGATATTTTTAGTGTCTAGGCACGTATATAATCATATATTTTAATTATTATTATCTAACATTATTATAATATCTTCTAAAAAATCCTCCGGGCCGGATTTGTAACAGCAACCTATGAATTACTGAAATTATACCAACTGAGCTACCAGAGGATATAATATTAATTTCTTACAACAATGGACTAAAAAGTCGATTAAGTCCGCAACCTATTATATATTATTTGTGAAATTATTGCATTGTCATTGCTCCTTTACAAGTATACAAAGTTTCAAGTCGATCCAATGTTGGTAAGTGGGTGAAAATCGTGTTGAAAGATTCCGTTACATAGATAGATACAGGTCAAGCTAATATAAAGCGTGTAAAAAAGATAACAGATGGCTTGGAGCATCTGAGACGAGTTTTCAGAGTTCAGTTGTAGGTTTTTCACACATGAATATAGGAGAATGGAGACTACAAATAGAATACACATTAGGAGTGGGAGGTTAACCTGAAAGCCATATTTTAAAAATCATTCTAGCGGCCGCCATATTTGTTTTCTCGCAACTTAACTGGATACATACAACTTAATTTACAAAATAAATGTATATTCCGTAAACCAGAAAAATCTGACCATAAATTCGAATAGCTGAGGAATTCCGTTAGTTCAAGCAGTTCCTGCATGGCGCACTTTTTTTTCTTCTTTATTCAGAGTGCAATGAACTCTTCGTGAGATATGCATAAAGGAAAATAAATGTCTTCTTGTACATAAAATTAATTTAACACAATATTTCACGTTTCAAGTTTCTTCTTTACTCTAACTAAAAGCCTGAACTATCCGAGTCTTAAAACTTAATAAGAGGGAATACAAGAAGATTTTGCGGTTCGCCACAGACCAAGGAATTAGATTCTGGTTGATCTTTTTACGCTGCCTTATACGGCTTGTACAGGATAAAGTTTCAACCGCGAGCATTCAGTTTTTGTGTCACAGACTTCACTTAAAACAAGGAGCTCTTGTATTTCAACAGGGGCATCTTATGTGATGGACTAGAAAAATTTCAATATAGATATTTTTTTTATTTCTACGATTAAAGACTTTTATTTTTGTCTTAGCGTAAAACGTTTAATTCGTTATCTTTGCCATAAGCATTTAGTATTGAAATACATTTTATGTCTCAAGAGAAGACACAGATGGTTTATGAAATAATGTATGGCCCAGACCAGCGATTTCAAGTTCACGGCCCGCAGACCACGTGTGACCCGGTATGTATTGTATTATATACCATGACATAACTAACTCACTGACAATATCGAACCCTGAGATGCATGTCAGTGCGGAAATAAGCTATCCATACATTTTTATCCCGAGATAATATTTTCCAATCATAACTAACCAATTAACTCACTGGCATTATCGAGCCCGCGCAGACAAAAAGCTCTCCATACATCCCTGACCTGAGGAAATGTTTTCCATGCATAATTTATCTCCCTCAAATCTTGATTAATATTATTCACCCATCACATTCTTTACCTACTTCTGGACGCTTTTCCTTTGGCAGAAGTTTTAATGCCCTTATTTCATACACCTAACCTCATTTGTGCCATATGTTCTTCTCATCCAAGTCTACGAGACTTAACTGTTATTATTAGAGACCGGATTATATGCAACATAACAAGCTCGAAATATGCATGCAATTATACATGGAAAATGCTTATAATATGCATGAAAAAGTCAATATATGCAATACCAAATAATAAAAAAACATAATAATTATTAATTAAATAAAAATAAAACGTAGTTTTATTTGATTTTAATATTTATTAAATAATTCAGTGACAGCTGTTTCGATACACTGTATCTTCTTCAGACATGTTAACAAATTATGAATTGTGTTCCAACAATTTGTTAACATGTCTGAAGAAGGTACAGTTAATCGAAACAGCTGTCACTGAATTATATAATAAATATGAAAATCAAATAAAACTACATTTTATTTTTATTTAATTAATAAATATGGATTTTCATCATGTAAACACCAACTCAATTGATTATATAATAATTATTATTTTATTATATATTTTATTTCTGAATTAACATAATAATTAGTATTTTTATTATCTAATATTATCATTTATCACTCATAAATGATAAATTATCAATCAGTTTCAGGCAAAAGTATCGTTCACAAATTAACATATTACACATTTTGCTACTATTTTAAACATAGGCCTATATGATCAGTACTGTTCCAAATGCTCAGTAGTAAGCAAAATAGTTTTATAAATAGAAAAGGACCGTTCTACGTCAACTGAAGTAATTGGGCAGTATTTGATTTTGGGTGCTATTTTGGCACTTATTATTTCTGGCAAAAGCTCGTCCGACCTATTCATAAAACTATTAATTTGACACAAGTCTTTATAGAAAGCCAGATATAATAAGAACAATTAAGTCTCGTAGACTGCGATGGGCAGGACATGTTGCACGTATGGGGAATGGGAGACTTGCATGGAAGCTTCTTGTAGGAAAGCCAGAGGGAAAACGCCCAGTTGGTAGACCAAGGATGAGGTGGGAGAATAACATTAACTATGATTTGAGGGAAGTAGATTATACAGGGAATGATTGGAAAGCATTATCTCAGGATAGGGATGTATGGAGAGCTTATGTCCGTGCGGTCATGAACCTACGGGTTCGATAGTGCCAGTGAGTAAGTAAGTGAGTAAGTATTAATTTGACACAAAGGTTCAAAGCCTGGGTTATCGTTCAAAATGTTTTCAAACTTTTCCTTAAGTTTGCTTGGGAATACCTTCGGCAATAAGGAGTTTAGTTGACGGATTTGATCCATTAACTGAATAGAATCAATCAACAGCAAACCTTGCGTTTCAAGCTTCTTAATAGTTGCAGGTGTGTGGGGAAAATGAAGCTAATCATCACAGCTATGTGTTTTTTTAAATACAGGAATAGTTAAATGCTTCCTTGCACTGACAACTGCCAAAGCCTCTGCACTATCGAAATCGTTTACTACACTTTTGATGGCCTCGAAATGTTCATTGTAAAATAATACATATTTTTATAATGTTGTAAATATAGCGCAAAAATGTGCCTTATCACTAGTTTTTAGTTAAAATATGCAAGAACAGATGAAAAATGTCTAAATATGCAACATCCAAATGCATATAATCCGGTCTCTAGTCATTAAGTCTGTAGCATTAGTAATTCCTAGAATTACTAATTTGGTTATTATTTGGAACCACACAATAAGCTTTTGTTATACAGTGGTTAACGGTAACTCAAGGGTTGGCAGGTACAGGTACCTAGCGAAGCGAAACTAATGTTTATCATAAAAGTATAAATTTGATTGACGTGTTGAATATGTTCAAATTTGCAAAACAATAAATTTTGTTAAAAGGAATACTTGAGCCAATTTAAAACTTCCTTGGAAAATTAATATAAAAGGCCAATAAATTTTATTGTTAACACAGTGTGGTTAGTAACTCACACACACACACACACACACACACACACACACACACATACAGTATGGTTAATATCTCATACACACACATACAGTGAGTAGCTCCCATACACACACACAGAGTTGGCTAGTTTATCATATTACAAGTATTCAGAGGAGCCTGTTGCTCCCATATTATATTATTATTAATTTGTTGTGAATATTGTGTTGTTCATAAGAGGCTAACAAAATAAACTCTTTTTAATTAATTACACAACTCATTATTACTGACCATCGAATTCCTTGTCCTTCACACCAGTAGAACCCAGAAAGAAGCTTAATCTAAAAACATGCCTTGTAGAGACACTCGTGTCTTTTTTCCGGCTGCAAGTTTGGTTTCCCATAAAGAGCATGTTGCTCAATATTATGAGGTTTTCTAAATTCCACTGTATGATTGTCTCTCATTGGAGAAAAAAAATCTAAGCACTTTATTCTCAAATAGCTTACTCGTATCCTTTTTACTTTTGAAGTACGTAAGAGACCATGTTTTGCATCCGTACAGGCCTAGTAATACTGGAAGAAGAACTGTTTTATATATTATTCGTTTAACTTTTTTTTTTAAATTGTTCTTCTTCATTCTTCCATTATAAGTTTAAACCTGTTCTTTTTACAAGTCTTGTTGTCTCATCTCAGGTCGTCATACCACAGCTTTCTAGGACGCCCCTATTGTATTCTGTCCCTAGGTAGATTATCCCTTGCAGTCTTGACAATTCTATTGTTGTCCATCCTGCTATCGCTCGGTTTTTAATAATTTCCTCCCTTCTGTAAAATCACTTGCCAACCCCGCATTGTAATATATTATTTATTAGAAGATATTAATGGACATACTCTTAATATTTTCAGAATAGACATTTCATTTTGGTTTTTACTAAACTGTTCTTGTACATTTTGAAAAAAAATGTTTATTTTAGATTCTTATTTTTCGAGAAATTTAGTTAGATATTTTTATTTAAGAATCGGGACACGCCGTTGCGTAGTGGTTAAAGCAGTACGCTACACGCCGGAAGGTCGAGGGTTCGAGTCCCGGTGGGGTCAGGATTTTTAAACTGACCCAAACCTCCTGGGGTTGACTCAGCCTCTAACGGAAATGAGTACCAGACGCCTATTAGGGGGGGGGGTAAAGGCGGCCGTCATGCGGCTGACAACCCGACTGACATCAAGTGCCGATTGTCCAGAAAAAAGTGGGAGCATTAATCTCCTACTACCCCAAGGGCTTCCTGAGGCGTGTAGTGGGATCACTTTACCATTATTTAAGAATCATTCACAACACTAGAAACATTTTTCATAGCCTATTCATACATAAGTACTATATCCACAACATGTTTAAATATTTTACGAGTTCAGTTATTGATTTCAAATTAGAGCGGGGTAATTACAAAGAAGTTGTTCTAAAGTCTTATAATTTATAAAGAACTTCGGAACCCACTTGATTAATCGTCCGCGCTACATTTTCAAGTTAAAAAAAAAATCCATGATGTAACGTGTCTAGAAGGCCCTTCGTCTACCAACCGGCAAGTAGCATCACATCTACAGAATAATTGTGCCAATAACAGAGCTGGGCGACATGTGATCAACATGTCAAGTCCCCCAACCGTTATAACAAATATTTTTATTTGTTTTGTTTTAAATATTGTATAATCGTAAAATTAGTTTTCTATATCTCATTATTTTCCTGTTTTTTATATACACTAGACAGGGACAATTTAATATGTCTTGCTTGTATACATTTCGTTATTAGTTTTAGTCTTAATTTTAACTAATATTAACTGGTTGTATTATAGATCGTAATATGTATATTAGATATTATCTTTTGATCAAATTTTTACTTAGTGTTTAATATTAGAGTTAATTAAGATTGTTATATTCTTATGTAATATATGTTTGTCCTGGTGAGTGGAAGAGAAGGCCACATGGCCTTAACTCCACCAGGCTAAATAAATAAATCTTTAAAAAAATCTTTAAAAAATTGGGTTACTCAATCTGGAATCGCTTCTTATTCCTTACAATTCTGATGGGCAAAGGCAACATACTAATTCTAACTAAGTCATGGTACTACCGAACCCGTAGGTTCATCCCCGCTCGGACATAAGCTCTCCACACAAACCTATCCTGAGCTAATGTTTTCCAATTATCCCCTGTATAATATACTTCCCTCAAATCATGATTAATGTTATTCTCCCATCTACCTCTTGGTCTACGAACTGGAAGTTTTCCCTTTTGGTTTTTCTACAAGAAGCTTCCATGTCTTTCTTTTATTCCCCATTCGTGCATGTCCTGCACATCGCATACTACGAGACTTTCCATCCATAGTAATTCTGCCCGAAGGCAGGTCCTTCACTGCAATCATAGCATGTTCATGCTATGCTTGCAGCTTTACTAGGGAATTGAAGGTGTGGTAGCTTCCCGCTACTTTCCACACCGGTGAAGGATGATGATGATAATGATACGGATGATGATTTTCGGGATTTCGGGGACTGTTTGGGCCTTAAAGTTTTCCTGACATTTGTCTTACAGACGAGGAAAACCCCCGATAAAAACCTCACCCAGAAAAACTGCCCCGACCGGGGATCGAACCCGGGCCCGCTGCGTGACAAGGCAGCACGCTACCTCGAGACCACAGCGGTGGACTACGAGACTTTAGTGTTCTTATTATATCTGATTTCCAATGAAGTTTCATATGTAGACTTCTCCATTCACCTGTCTGTTCATCTCTCTTTGGTCCAAAAATTTTCCTAAGAACTATATTCTCAAATACTTTTAATTTTATCTCCTACCTTAAAGTAAGAGTCCATGTTTCGCATCCATATAACTGGTAGAATAACAGTTGTATATATTTTCAGTTTAACGTTTTTTTGAGAGAAGTTGTGACAAGAGTCCTTATAATGCACGCATTTCCAGAATTGAACCTATGTGCAATTTCTTTGTGCAACTCATTGCTATTTGTAATTATTTTCCTAGGTATTCGAATTAAATCACTTCTTCGAAATGTCCCTCATTTGCCATTAACTGTCCATTTCCATTATATAACGTATTGATGTAAACCAGTACCGATTTCTTGGTATTATTCAATAGACTGTGCTTGTTGGCCCTTAATCACCTCACTATCGCCTAATAGTACTACATCATCACCATAAACTAACAGCTTAGCCTATTAATAGCATTGATTTATAAGCTTCTTCATCCTCTAAAGATTTGATGGCATGTTCTAGTACAAAATTGAACAGTAAAGGAGATAGACCGAAATTCTATGAGAAATTTTCTTTCCCTATGGGGGCTTGAACCAGTGCTTAATAATCTTGAAATCCATGGATTATAATCTGCTTCCACCGTTTCCTAAATGAACCTAGTAATCAAAGAGGAAATCAGCGACGCCATGTTTGGAACTACTATAAATAGATAAAAAGGTGAAGTGACCACACTACAAGTATTAGGAGGCCATTGGGGAAGATGGAGGATAGGCTATCACTTTGTAAACAGTCGTCACGAGAGGCTCCCGGGCTGTCAGCCTACAAGACGGCCGTCTTTACTCCCAGAACAAACATAAGTCGTAAACATTTTTAAGTACTCTTCAAAGTAGAGACCATCAAATTTTATGGTCTTGAGCCCTCTTTCAGCGAGGTTTATTATCCCGCGATGGTCGAATTCGTTGAGACCTGCTTCCAAAGCTTCAAAGTTTTCAATATTTTCGAAATTAACAATAGATCGTAATAGATAGTAATCTGAGGGCGTAATATCAGGACTTATGCTGGATGTGGTAGCAGCAAGATTCCTAGCATTTTTAAAAATTTTTGTCATGGTTCTTCGTGCAGTATGAAGTCCGGTCTGGTTTGAACTTACGACTCTCAAAATTGCATGAACTCCAGTTTAGTAGAATAAAGACTGCATCAACTGCATGGCCGTTTGAAAAAAAAAATACTGCAGTACATCACACTTCAAAATTCCACCAGACACGACATTACATTAAAAACGTATTGTTCTTAACGATACATGCTATATAGTAGCACATTTTCACTACGTTCTTTCAAGTCAACCCAATAATTAAATATTCATGTGAACCAATATTTTTATATACAAAAATGAGTGTGAATCTGTCTGTCCTTTATAGACTCGAAAACTACTTGAACGATTTGAATGATGTTTTTATAGACTCAAATAGAAATTTTCTGTGGCAATTAACGTATACAACATATTACTCTACGTACTATAGGGCCGGAGCTAAAATAAAAACTTCGGTGCACTTAAAAAGTCGCTTTTTGGAAGCTTAATTGGCTTACGCTGTCTAAACCATAACATATACATTAAATTAATGTACACAGAATTGAATATCTCAAAAGAATGTACAAAAAAAGTCCGCGATAGCATATGTCTATCTTTCACGGATAATTCAAAATAACAATTTTTATCTTTCAGCTCATTGATGCCAAGAAGATCGGGATGAGTAGATTCCCGGGCAAGCGTAGCAGCGCAAGGCGGATATTCTTTTACGGATAACTCACAATAACCATTCTTGTCTTTCAGCTCATTTATGCCAAGAAGATCAGGATAAGTAGATTCCCGGACAACGCTGGGTAATCTAACAATAATTACGATATACATTTATAATTATTTTTTTCTTTTTGCTTATTCAACTAAATATAAAAAAAACATGTAATGTATTAAGGCGTAGCAATGCACTCCGGGCATTAGCTAAGCCTAAATATTATAAATTCACATTAAAATTCAGGGTTTAAGATCTCCGTTTTATTGTTGAAAAATGCAAGTCTTAATGAAGATCAACATATGCTTTATACCTTCATATTTCCAAGTTCCTGGACTTTTTTTTCAGAGCATTTGCTTTTATTGGCAAGGAGCATATTTCGTTTTGAACCTAAACCCCACATATATTCTTAAGGGCAGAGTGGAATTAGAGTCCTCCTCTAAGTCCAGAATTGGGATTCTGGTTTATCTTCGAAACAAGTAAATGCTTGGAGATTACGAAGAGATGTCGCTAGTGCAGAGAAAAAACAACTGTTAATAAGACACGTAAACTCCATTCGGAAAATCCTCTTTACTATTTTTTTCTCTGCTCTCGGCCTCATTGATTCGAATTCCGATGGGAGCGCCGCCTCCTGGATACAAGAAAACTTCTTATTGTTGTTATAGCAGGCTTTGTAAACGATAGTTCTTTTTTCCTACACCTAAAACTTATGTTACACACCACACACAAATAGCTCCGAGCAAAACTTGTAAAGCTGCCGTTTATTATTCTACACAACACGTACTATTATTAACTCGCTTCTTGTCTTACGTTAAGTAATTCGTTTTTCTCAACGAACATCACGTACGGGAAGTGCAATACAGTCTATTGTTTCATTAAGAGCTCGAGTACAGAAAATATATTAATTTACAATCGACAAATTGTATATCTGTATTTCTATATTTACGTCTTCTTCAACAAACTTTCCACTCTGTTCATTTTGGTTTCCTTGGTTAGCTCTTTTGATTCGTCGTTCCGAATTCAACGACGAGATTTTTTGTCAAATGCCACCACGTTTCTCTTCGTTTCTGACATTCCTGGTTTCTGCTCCTGGCTTGGCGTAACTTGTAACCCACTTCTGAGGTTGGGGCGCCTTGAAGGCGGGGTTACTTTTTACCCGAGAATATGATGGGTGATGATAATGGTGCGCCAGGAGAGTCCCTAATCCTAAGCTTAATCTAAGATTGAATATGAATGTTGATGATTGCGATGCCCATATGATTTTCGGGACAGTTTGGGCCTGTACAAGTGTTCCTGATATTTGTCTTACATGTGAGGAAAATATGCAATCTTCTTCTTCTTTCTCTTTATTTTGTTTAAAATTTGTATTACGCTCGCTTTTTTGTATCGAATACCGAAGGCATAAAACTGTTCAGTTCTCACGAAACTAATTTTGAAAAAATTTACAGATCTCAACCGATCCTCTCTAGTACAGACAGTGTGTGTGTGTGTGTGTGTGTGTGTGTGTGTGTATGTGTGTGTGTGTGTGTGGTGGCTTGTGTGTGTGTGTGGTGTGTGTGTCCTGTGTATGTGTGTGTTGGGGTTGGTGTGTCCTGCCCTATTTCATACACTCTGTGGCATATAAAATCGTTTGTTTTTTAAATGAGGTTGGAGTTCGTTAACTAGCAAAATTGGACCACTGTATAAGAAATTATTCCAAATCCAGATAGTATTAAAATGTAAACTTCCGAAAAGAAAATTAAAAAATCGCTCTAGCTGCCTCGATTTTCGATTTTTCGTAACGAATGAAATGAAATAAAACGAAGAAACTATTCTTAAAATAAACAGCGAAATTAGACCATTGGAAGTGGGGGTTTTATCAAAAACCCGTAATTAAAAAATCTCTCTAACAGCTGCCATGTTTCCTTCGTCGCAATGTATTTGTGTACCATACAATCTATCCTATAACATATACTACTTTCAATATAAAAATCAATTATATATATATATATATATATATACTAGAAGTCCCGGTCACGCGTTGCTGTGGCTAAGATATACGTTAAAAATTTAAATTAAGTTACTGTCTTTCAGCCAGAATACTTAAAACTAATACTTACACACGAAATTAATAATATTTAAAATAAAATAAACACTAAACACACTTAAATTATGAAATAATCAATATTTGTAATTCAATTGAAATTCGCGGTTGCAACAAAAAGCACAGCCATCTGGATCTCTCTTTGTTAAATAATAAACCAATTACCCTACCAAATTACCATACACCGCCATCTGTTAGAATCGTATGGAACTCACAGATAATTACACCGCCATCTGTTAGAATCGTATGGAACTCAAAGATAATTATAACTCTTTGTTAAATAATAAACAAATAATTTGCAATAAAAAATAATGCGACTATAAATGTAGTTATAAACTACCCTAAGTCTCAAGTTGGATCAAACTGCACACAGCGTGCAAAATTTTATTAAAATCGGTTCAGTAGTTTAGGATTCCATCGCGAACAAACAACGTGACACGAAATTTTTATATATTAGGATATACGTATGTGTTACCTTGCAGCTATAACCACCCACCGCAGACCAGTGGTGATTGATTGTATATTAGCCTCGAATCTCCCATCATGCACTATGGTGATGACATCGTGCCGGTGGCTGTGGTGATATGGGAGATATGGTGATTGAAAATGGTCTATCTCGGGCATTTCCATACATTTCGGCCAAAGTATTCTACAAAACGTTCGGAATCTCTTTTAATGTACGAGTATATTGCACAAAATTTTCGAAAAATGGCTTAAGAAATCGAACATTTTGTGCAAGTGGGATTTCTCCAATTTGATGTGAGGGTGAGGTGGGAGAGTCAACCACCGACCACTGAACTCCTACCACTAACCACCAAACAACTCTCACTGAATGTATTAGAATGAGCGTGAATATACTAGAATGTTCTCGAATGTATTATAATAAATTGGACCGGAAGGATGGATAATGTTCTGGATTGTTCTAGGTCCGTTATGCGTGTATCCCAAAGACAAAAGTGGCGCGAAGAAATGAAACAGAAGAAGAAAAAGAACGTCTAGCATTGTTAGAAGAAAATTCTCAACACAGCAGTGATAATCAGACAGAAGAGCAACCTGAAAATGCTAGGGAAGCAGATCGAATAAAATAACAAATACGTAGAGAAACAGAATGTTCATGCACTATTATGAATTGGACCGGAAAGATCGAGAATGGTCTGGAACGTTCTAGGACCGTCTTGTGTGGGTGCTGGGACTAAATAAGGTGAAGCGCGACGCGCATGCGTCAGTTGACTTTTATAAACAATAGGAAACTGATAAAGGAAGAGTAAAAAGCAGAAGAAATAAAATACATTGCGCACGGGCCTGCTTGGCCGTACGTGCATTATTTTTCCATGAATAAAAAAAATAAAACTAATCATAATATAAACAAATACCTACAAATACACCTGCATAAAAACAATAATAGGCTACATATAAGGAAAATCTATGTATACACTACATCACAATAATACATATCTACACTCATCCATGAAAAGACCATGTGTATAAATAAATAAAGTATCATTCTGTAGATTAATATTTAAAAAAATTGGTAGAAAACAAATTAGAAAAAACACACACACATACACTCACACACACCCACACATATACACACGCGCACGCGAACGCTCATACCTCCCTCCCCCCGTCCCTGCAGACATCAAATGCACTATCAGACTATTCATCTTAACAGACCTACTTATTATATAATATAATTAAATATCGAAAACAAAGACCATTTTGAGATTAAAGTGAATAGTGAAGTGTGAAAATAAAATAAATAAATGGAAAACTAAAAAGGAAGAATTGGAAATTATAAAATTGGTGTAGAGTAGGAAATTAAAGAACTCGAAAGTGAAAAATTGAAATTTAAAATTTAAAAGTGAAAATATAAAGAGAAAAATTCCAAAACGTTAAGAGAAAAATTTTTAGGATACCGAATCGTATCGTAAAGACAAAAGATTCGCGAAGAAATGAAACCGAAGAAGAAAGGGAAGTAGGTCTGTACGCATTTTCCAACAGAATTTTTAAATTGATTAAATCTGGCCAATATACCTTCACATGTATTGAAACTAAAAATTGAATCGCCAATTACAGTATTACGAAAACTTAACTCGCCAAAATTATATAATGGCATAAGTTCATGCATGAAACGGCTACTTAGGAATGTCATTGAGGCGGTCCTCCTACCACAAATACGAAGAAAAATCGATTTCCATACCAAGAATTCCATTATCTCAGATGATTCGCCATTTTGTTTCAAACGATTACAAGTAATAAAAACAGTAGCCTTTGCAGACGACCAGATTTCAATAGCAAAAACAGAGGACGAACTACAAAGAATGCTATATAAACTAAATGAAATATAAAAAAAATCATGGAAATATCTTCACAAAAATAAAAAACAATGGCCTTCAACGGCGCTCATCCAGTTCGGACAAAGATAATATTAGAAAATAAACCAATAGAACAAGTGGTAAGATATAACTTCCTAAGTTGTGAAATATCATACACAGAGGAAACAGATATAAATAACAAACTAAATAAGTTTAATTATATAACAGGTACACTAAAAAGAACTTTGAAAAATAAAGCCAGGAAAGACTCTATAATGAAATTACGCAAGACAATGGCAGTGCCTATTATTACTTATGGATCCGAAACATGGACAGTGACAACACAACAATCTGCCAGGATACAAGCTGCTGAAATGAGATTCCTCAGACAAATAGCAGGATATCAAAGAACAGACAAAAAACATAACACAGAAATAAGACAACAACTAAAAGTAGAAGAATTAAACACAACAATAGAGAAATACAGAAGAAACTGGAGCGAACACTTGGAAAGGTTGACTGAGAATAGAATACCAAAAGCAGCAAACAACTATTCACCACGAGGAAGAAGAAGTTTGGGAAGACCAAGGAAAAGATGGAAAGAGCAGCAATTTGGAGCCGGAACAGGCTAGTAAATAAGCCTAAACCGTGAAGAAGAAGAAGAAGAAGATGACGATTACAATTTTCAGTGAGATTAGTTTATACGTCTCATAGCATAACTAGCAATAAGGCGCAGGGCCAAAGTTCCACTACTGCAGAGTTAGTTTGAAGTAATCCTGTCTCTTATATGGTCAGTTCTATTTACTCTTTCACATATCCATATATCCCTATCCTGAGCTAATGTTTTCCAATTATCCCCTCTATAAGTTACCTCTTCAAATCATGGTTAGGCCTAATGTTATTCTCCCACCTCATTCTTGGCCAATCTACTTGGCGCTTTCCTTTTCATTCGCCATTCAAGCCACAAGTCCCCCACCCCATTGCAGTATACGGACTTGATTGTTATTACATCTGATTTCCCATAGAGATCATGTAGCTCACTGTTAAGTGGTCTTCTCCATTCACATGTCCGTTCATCTTTCTTTGGTCCAACATTTTTCCTACGAACTTTATTCTCAAATACTCGTAATCATTTCTTCTCCCTTAAAGTAATAGCCCATGTTTCACATCCATATAATATATTTTCAGTTTAACGTTTTTTGAAAGAAGTTGGGATGACAAGAGTCTCTATAATACGTAATAACATCCGTTTCAAGAATTTAGACTATGTTCAATTCCTTTCTGCAACTTATTCCTGCTTATAATTATAGTTCTTAGACATTTGAATTCAGCCACTTCTTCAAAATTTCCCTTATTCGTCATTCATTTTTCATCGATCACAAAAATAATCACCAGTCTCTCACCTCACTTTTAGAATTAATATAAATATCAATATTTATGCCTACAGATAGAATCCCTCAGCTGTTACTAAAGTACAAACCAATAGGACATAGAAATGTTGGATGCCCATTTACTAGATGGGAGGATTCATTAAATCCCACTTGATGTGAAAACAGGTCAAAAGGCCTAATTTCATGAAGCAGAAGAAGAAGAAGAAGAAGAAGAAGAAGAAGATCAATATTTATGGAAATAACCCACAACACAACGAGAGCATGAAGAGAAATTACAATATAAAGATGTGGAAATTAAGAAAGTTGAACAATTCAAATGTTTAGGATCAATTTTAGAATGAGATGGAAAATGTTATAGTGAAATTGAGAAAATGAATATTGAAGGAAGAAACATAATTGAAATGTTAAATTCAGTGATATGGAGTAAAAATATTATAAATAAAACCAAGATGTTGATATTTAAATAATTATTACAACGTGTTATGTTGTATGGTGCGGAAACCTGGTCCTGGACTTTATTGGCAACAGAGATGGATTTTTGGAGAAGAGCATCAAGGAAATCAACGAAGGAGAAAATTCGGAACCAGAAAATTAGAGAAATAATTAATGTTAAATATAATATTATAGAAGTAATAGAAGAACGAAGATTGAAATGGTATGGACACCTGAAGAGGATGGAGAGTAATACAGTCCCATGGAATGCTGAAGGCAGGAGGAAGAGGGGGAACCTAGGGAACAGTGGATGGATGAAGTGAGAAGAAACATGATCAGCAGAGACCTCAAAGAAGAATATGCTGAGGATAGAAATCTGTGGCGGAGCAAATACATTTGGGCTGAAGAATAACTACTGTAATGTAGAGAAATTCCTTAATAAAAAAATGTTTATGTAGATTAGTTTATTTTGAGTATTAATCTCACTAATGTTTATAAACAAATACACACTACTCAATGTTAACATGTTTAAAAAAGTTCACGTTCCACGCGCTTCTCGTTTATAAAATATTAGCATTTCATGGAAATATTTAAGTTGTTTCAATAACAGATTACAATTAATTTCAGAACATGTATAATAAATGACTAACTGATAAAGGCAACGCTTTGTTCCAGTTTATTATCTATATACACCTATTAAAACAACACGCCTCTCTCATTATTATTTATATAATAATTGCCAATCATACATTTATATATCCTCTCCATGATTGTTTTTCTATCGTTTTAATTATCGACTCCAACTCAATGAAATATGCAATTTAATTAATGGAGGTCATCAATTTAATTCATTTATAAGTTTACCCTTTATAAAGTAACATAGGAAAACATAATACCTGTATTATTACTACTTTCGATAACAGCCTGAAAAAATATAGGGAGAAAATATAAATTATAAATCATATCGTATTAAATTTGATATATCCACATAATCATTCCTTCAAGTTTACAATCAAGGATTTTTTTAAAATATAGGCCTATTTTAAAAATTTCTTCTTCAGCTTTCCCCCACTTATAGGTTTGCTGTCTTCAGTTTCTATTTAATTCTATCATTCCAATCTCCTTCTTCCAAATTCCTATCATCCATTATAGTTCTGACAGAGGTTTTCCATCTTGGTCTGTCACGTTTATTTCTTCCAGGGGGGTGACCATTGGTATATGTTTTTTGGTCATGTTTCATTTTCCATTCTTTGTACGTGGTCATACCATTTAAGAGTTTGATTTTCAATCCTCTTAACAACAGATTTGGTGACCTTCATTTCTCTCCAAAGGAATTCATTTTTTATTTTATCCTGTCTTGTTTTTTGAAGGCTTCTTCTAAGGTAATCAAATTCAACTGTTCTAATTTTATTCTTTTATAATTCCGTCAAAGACCAAGTTTCACTTCAACATGACAAAATATTCTGTATTATGCTCTTATAAATTTTCATTTTAGTTTCCTTTGTAATATTTTTGTTCCAAATTATTCCATGTAATGTCTTAGTTGCATTTTTTGACATTGCAATTTTAGGTTTCACATGTACCTAAACATGTAATTATTGACCCAAGATATTTAAAAAATTTCAGATTTTTTTTATCTTCCCTGTTTCGAGTATGAGGTCATCGACATCCTGTCCCAAACACATATATTCGGTTTTCTGTAAATTTATATTCATATATTTAATCCCCATTTTTAAAAAAACTAAAAGTGATATAATTTTAAGCAAGATTCAAACTAATTTCAAACCAATTTGAGGTTAATTTTAAATGGAATTTAATCCAGTTTCAAACTAATTTCAACTCAATTTGAAATCGATCAAACATATTACAATCCAATAATACGAGTATTTCATTTGTGGGCATAAATAAGCATTCAGTTGTCATTGTTGTATTACAAACAAATTATATTTTACTTAATTATTTATATGAAAATTATAACATATTTTAAGGTTTGCTGTTCATCAAGTAAAATTAGCAGCTTTAAAGATGATTTACAAACAACATATTACTTTCACTACACAAAAAGCAAAGAATATGGCTGCTGGCCTCACATCCACACGTGTTAATCACAGGGGTAGGCGATCATCTAGCCAGTGTAGGGAGACATGTGGTCAGCATGTTATAGCTGGTCTTCTCAACCTGGAGCCGCTACTTATTGTAGCTACCCAAATGCCTCACTGGGTGGGCACCGGTCCCGTACTGGCCGAAATTCCATGAGAAAATTTCTTCCTCCATGGAGACTCGAACCAGCGCAAGTCCCGTAGCTCTTGCGCCAAGACTTTCTTGCCTTAACCACACGGCTACGGCGCGGGACTAAATATGGAAATACACATAGCAAATAAAAGTTATGGCATTCAGAGGTGCAATTAGAAGAAAACAACTATATTGAGTACAAATGATTTAACTGTTTAGCTACTTTAATGGGGTCAAGAGGAAGGTAGAGGTAGCACCTTTGTTAGGGGTAGACCCTACACTGGCCCTCACCAACCTAGGGTTAAGTCGAGGAGATATGAAAGACCTTTATCTCTGATGAAGCTATAACCAAGACCCTCCGTACGTGGTGAAGAACCACATCCTGCAAGAGATGGCCCTGCTTTAACTGGACATGGCTGTCGATAAAAAGCCCCAACACCCTTTATCCCAAGTGTGAATATTGGTAAAGTTGTAGGAGAAGGAAAATACACCCGGGAAGAGGACTCTCGTCCGCCGAGGAGAAGGCAACCTTCTAAGGGAAAGGGACTGCAACATAAAAACCTCCGGTCCTCCAGGTTGGGGGTTGTGCGTCGGGCTGGAAACCCACCACGTAAAACAATCTTTCTCAAAAGTCTTATACGATGTATAATCCTGGAGGATGAAAATCTGTGGGAAGACCAAGAAAGCGCTGGGTTGAACAAATGTGAGATCGGAACACGCAAAGACCTAATCCGTGAAGGATGATAATGATGAACTACTTTAAATATTATCTTGGTTATAATATTTCATGTATGGAAGAAATATGTTGCAATTTCAAAATAAAACTCCACGGCGCGACACGTCTAGAAGCAATACTAGTAAAATTCATATCAAATTCCGTTGCGGTGAAGTCATATGATGAAAGTTAAAAATTAAATTGTACCTGTTGGTAGGTGCCGTCGTCCTCAACTTTGTTAATATATTGTATATAAAATTAACTGGAGCGCTTTCGGAAGTTACCTTTCATCATCTGCAGGTTGAGTTTCCGCTACTTGTTGTTGTTGTTGTTGTGTACGGTGATGTACACTCCAACTGCTTGTAGCAGCAACTACTAACAGTTGGAGTATACATCACCGTAGCTGAAACTCAACCTGCAGATGATGGAAGGTAACTTCCGAAAGCGCTCCAGTTAATTTTATATACAATATATTAACAAAGTTGAGGACGACGGCACCTACCAACAGGTACAATTTAATTTTTAACTTTCATCATAGGTCTAGAAGGCCTACCAGTCGGCTGTTGGCCTCACATTCGAATGTGTTAATCAAAGAGACGATCATTCAGCCACTGTATGGGGAGACATGTCGGGTCCCTCAGCGGTTATAGATGGTTTTCTCAACCTGTAGCTGCTACTGTTTGTGGCTACCCAAATTTCTCATGATGTTTGGTGGGCACCGGTCCCATACTGGTTGAAATTCCGAAATCCCTTGAGAAAAGTCTTTCCCCATGGAGACTCGAACCAACGCAAGTCACGTTGCTCTACGCCAAGGCATCTTACCTTAACCATTCAGTACGGCGCGAGACTAATTTCAAAATAAAGGATTTATTAAAATAATGCTAATTATAAAATTACTTTTTTTGAAACTGAGTCTAGCGAAAAAAAAAATCAGAGACAAGAGCAATCAAAGCCTAATCCAGACCTTCTTCTTCTTCGGTTTTCCCCCACTTATAGGTTTGCCGTCTTCAGTTTCCATTTATCTCTATCATTCCAATCTCCCTCTTCCAAATTCCTATCATCCATTATAGTTCTCACGTAGGTTTTCCTTTCCATCTTGGTCTGCCACGTTTATTTCTTCCAGGGAGTGACCATTGGTATATATTTTTTGGCCATCTTTCATTTTCCATTCTTTGATTTTCAATCCTCTTAACAGCAGATTTGGTGACATTCATTTCTCTCCAAAGGAATTCATTTTTTATTTTATCCTGTCTTATTTTTTGGAGGCTTCTTCTAAAATAATCAAATTCAACTGTTCTAATTTTATTATTTTGTAATTCCGTCAAAGACCAAGTTTCACTTCAATATGACAAAATATTCTGTATTATGCTCTTATAAATTTTCATTTTAGTTTCCTTTGTAATATTTTTATTCCAAATTATTCCATGTAATGTCTTAGTTGCATTTTTTGCCATTCCAATTGTAGTCTGTATATCTCTCTCACAGGTACCAGAACTTGTAATTATTGACCCAAGATATTTAAAAAAATCAGATTTTTTTTATTTTCCCTGTTTCGAGTATGAGGTCATCCACATCCTTTCCTAAACACGTATATTCTGTTTTGTGTAAATTTATATTCAATCCCCATTTTCTATATTCTTCCATTAGTTTATTTAGGCCTATCATATATTTCATATCATCTTCATTCCCTGCAAAAATTATTTGATAATCTGCAAACAACAATGAATGCAGTACTTTTCCTCCTATAGGAATACCCATTTCAGAACATTTGTTATACCATAAGTTAAGAGCCTGGTCTAAATAAATGTTAAAAAATGGTGATAAAATGCATCCCTGCTTAAGGCCTTTATTCACTGTGAATTGCTCTGTTAAAGTATTCTGTATTTTTACTTTAGCTTTTATATTACTATAGATCCTCTTAACAATATTAATCCATTTATCACAGATATTCAGATTTCTCATTGCGTCCATAACAAATGTCGAGGTACACTATCATATGCTTACATTACTAAATATCAGTGAAGCATGGGCATTACAAAGATCTGATGAAAAACTATTGAAAATGCAGAAATGTTATTTTAAGAACAAGTGGTTATAAACTTACAGCTAACAAATTTAATATAAGAAAACAACTTATGGGTCCCTTTCAGTATCAGTGTCTCTGATCATTGACACTTTTTAATTTTCTGGTACAAGCAGGCTAGCCAACTAAAGAATAAGAATTATTGTAATTGACCTTGTATTTTTTGACGGTAATCAAATCATAGACAATAATAATTATGTCTTAGTTGGCTACCCCAGCTTGTAAGAGAGAATTTAAAAAAGTGTGTCCATGACCAGGGGCACAGTTACGGAAAGAGTATGGATGCAATAAAATTACTTAAAAGGTAAAGGAAGCCCTTGGGGTAATAGGAGGTGAAAGCTCCTACTTTTCTTGGCAATCGGCGTAAGATATCAGCCCACGAGAAGACCGCATTTACCCCCAGAGTAAGTGTATGGTACTAATTTCCGTTAGAGGCTGAGTCGGTGCTAGGACCATGGTGCTGTTAGAATATTTAAGCTAGTTTAAAAATCCTGACCCCACCGGGACTCGAACTTCCGACCTTCCGGCTTGTAGCATATTGCCTTAAGCAATTACGCTACGGCGTTCCCTCAGACAGGATACTACAGTACTGTATGGAACAAGTTGGATTAATTATAGCAATAGATTTGATTCCACAAGATTATCAAAAGAAAATTTGAAATATAGTCCTCTTGGCACGATAAATTTGCGTCTCCTCCATAAGAGATGATGAGACTGGAACAGGCCACATTAATTAAATTCTCAGGATGGGTAATTTACGATTTTACTAAGTGACCGGAATATGGAAAATTAGGTATAGCATACAGCCTTGGCGCAGAGCTACGGGACTTGCGCTGGTTCGAGTCTCCATGGGGGAAGAAATTTTCTCATGGTATTTCGGCCAGTATGGGACCGGTGCCCACCCAGCATCGTGAGGCAATTGGGTAGCTACAATAAGTAGCGGCTCCAGGTTGAGGAACCAGCTATAACGGCTGGGGGACTCGACATGCTAACCACATGTCACCCCTACACTGGCTGTTGATCATCTACCTCTGTGATTGACACATGTGGATGTGAAGGGCCAGCAGCCGGCTGGTAAAAGGGCAACCGCTGAAAAGTGGAAAGACCCTCAATCGGAGGTATAGCATACTGCAATATTCAGAAGAAGAAAAAAAAACGGACTCCACTGTAATACAAGTAAAAATTACAAATTATCCTTATTTAGTTGTTTATTATTTTATAGTAAACAAGTAAAAGTAGTCAATATAAATTAGATAGACTATTTACCTTATGTCCCAAACGGTAGTCAACGACGAATCACGTTTCAATGAATTTTGTTTTACTACCAATGACAGCCGTGTTTCACCTCGCTCTTTATCGATTTATCTTTATCAGCTCTTACTTTTGTGATAAATAAATATCCTCTTTTAATATTCTGAACAGCTCAAAGAATTATTTTCCTCCAACAAATACAATGAATATAGCAAATAATGAATAGATTCCTCGATTTTACTGAGTTGTTTACTAAAAAAATAAATTAATAACATTATAATGTTTATTATAATTTACAGTTTGACGTGTTTCATTATTTCTCCACTAGAGTGCATTCTTAAAATATTGCGATCCTATTTGGCAATAAATAATATGATCAAGTTGTAGTGAATATACATAACCTCATATTTTTTTACTTGCTTTCAAACATCGTCGTTTACTTTAAATATATGAATATTTTAAAATACCAGTAACTATATTTAAATAATGACTTTTGAATAAATAGCTTAATTTTATTCGTTAAATAGTCCTAACAAATGCCACTCTTGATTTCCAAATCCTCTAGATAAATTGGAAATTCTCATGGCATTACTTATGACAAATTTTCTTGAAAATCAGTTTTTTTTATTATTTTGAAAGATGATCAGTCCACCGGAGTGGTCTCAGCGCTACCTTGTACATAGAGCTCCCGGTTTCGATCCCCGATCGTGACTTTAACTGTTATTATTGCTTCTAGTTTCCCATGAAGATCACGTAGCTTACTGTTTAATTAGTCTTCTCCATTCACCTATCTGTTTATCTATCTTTGGTCAGAAAATTTTCTAAGAACTTTATACTCATAAAGTAAGAGTCCATGTTTCACAATCATATAATATAACTGGAAGAATAACTGTTTATATGTTTTAGTTTAATTTTTTTGAGAATAGAAAGAGAGAGAGTAGTTGGAACGACAAGAGTCCCCGTAATGCATATTAGAATGCATTTCCAGAATTGAACTCCACGGCGCAAGAGGCCTAGAAGCCCTTGGCCTACCATCCAGCTGCTGGCCTCACATCCTCATGTGTTCATCACAGAGGTAGACGATCAACCAGACAGTGTAGTCCATGTTTCACAATCATATAATATAACTGGAAGAATAACTGTTTATATGTTTTAGTTTAATTTTTTTGAGAATAGAAAGAGAGAGAGTAGTTGGAACGACAAGAGTCCCCGTAATGCATATTAGAATGCATTTCCAGAATTGAACTCCATGGCGCAAGAGGCCTAGAAGCCCTTGGCCTACCATCCAGCTGCTGGCCTCACATCCTCATGTGTTCATCACTGAGGTAGACGATCAACCAGACAGTGTAGGGGTAACATGTGGTCAGCATGTCGGGTCCCCCAGCCTTTATATCTGGTTTTCTCAACCTGATTTCCAGAATTGAGTCTATTAATTGGTGTTTCCCGTATAATGTATCATATTTATATTATTATTATTATTATTATTATTACTATTATTATTATTATCGTATCATTATTGTTATTACCCTATAAAATGTTGTTTGTACATGACATTTACATTGCTACATTTAATGTATCTTTAACTGTTTATAATTAGTATAGTGTATATCTATATTTGTCGAATATTTATTTGTATTTGTGCTGGTTGAGTGGAAGAGAGGGCCTTATGGCCTTAACTCTGCTAGAATAAATAAAGTATTATTATTATTATTATTATTATTATTATTATTATAAAAGTATGTTTAATTTATTTCTGTTCCTCATTCCTATTTGTAATTATTGTTCCTGATTAACTGAATTCAGTCAATTCTTTAACATTTTCCTCGTTTGTTGTATTTATAAATAAAAACGAAGGTTAGTCTGTATTTTTGTCCATCCTCTATGAATTCAAAAACTACTTGACCGATTTTCAGGAGTTTTTTTTATCATTTAGATTTTTTTCTGGGACAACTGGCGTATATAACACATTACCCTATGTACTATAAGGCCGAAGCTAAAAGAAAGTAGGCCTACTTCGGAGCCCTAAAAGAGTATCTTTTGTAGGCTTAAATGGCTCACGCTTCCTAAACCATAACAAATACACCAAAATAATGTACACAGAATTAAATCGCACAAACAAAACAAGCAATAAATGCTTTAAACCTTCGTTTTTATTTATAAATATAACAAAAGCAAAAAAAAAAAATACAAAAAAATAGAAAATTACAAATATATCGAACCATAATTCAGAGCATTTTAACATATGGTGCTGAAGTCTGGCAAATTCCTATCAGGGAAATGAAAAGAATTTTAAGTACAGAAATGGATGTTTTAAGAAGATCAGCTGGAAAATCTAGATTGGATAGAATACGAAATAAAGAAATAAGGGAAATTATAGGTGCACAAGAGGAGCCGGACATCATAGACATTATAGAAAAGAAAATATTACAGTGGTATGGCCATGTCAAAAGAATTCCAGAGCAAAGATTGCCTAAAATTGTTATTGAATGGATCCCAATATAAAGGAGGAAGAGAGAAGAAAACTTGGATAGAAGGGGTACAAGCAGCTATGCAAATCAGAGGATTGGAGGAAGATCAATGGATGGGCAGAGAGGTTTCCGGAAGACGGCGGCAGCTCCCATGATACCGGATGATGATGAGAATTAAATATCTAAAAAAAGAAATCTACAAAAAAACCGCGACAGTACTATCCATCTTTTACGGACAACTCACAATAACCATTTTTGTCTTCCAGCTCATTGATGCCAAGAAGATCGGGATAAGTAGATTTCCGGTCAACGCCGGGTAATTAGCAAGGAGTATCTAAAATAATTACGAATACATTTATAATTATTTTTCCTTTTACTTATTCAACTGAACTTAAAAACACATTTAATTTCTTTAGGTGTACAGCGCACGCCGGGTATTAGCTAGTTAATAATAATTATGTAATAATAATAATAATAATAATAATAATAAGGAATAAGAATTTAGATGTAGGTAAATGGAGAATTTTGACAAGTGGCACTAATGGAATCCATAGTAGAGACAGACGGCAGAGTAGGGGAGTTTACATGAAATGACACAAGACAATAGAATAGACACATCAAAGCCTGGTTGTTGGAGCAAGTCCATAAGAGCAGAGCGAACCAACAGCCTGGATTATTATTATTATTATTCCGCCTGCACAATTGAAACTTGACAGTCGTGGAATCAGTGTGTTACCACCTCCACATTGTCTTCAATCAGTTCCACAATGACAATACACTGGCGGATCGTATCTTCAAATCTAATGTATAACTGCACTACTGCAGAGCGAGTTTCTACCTCAGCACGTGAGACTCGATTTTATGCAGAGAACGCGAGTAGGACTCTCAAGGGAACATTCAACCCTGCAAGGTTATGTTGACATTGTAAACTGAAAGCTTGTGTTTATTACAGATTTCCTGCGAGGAAAAAAAAATTAAAATCGATCTCAAAGGCTAGCGGTATATTATCGAAAGGTACAATAATTTGAGTGAGAGGTAGAATTAAAAATATATAACTAACTAAAATAATAAAATGTTGAAAAATATAAAATGAGTACCTGATAAATCAGTCGTCCTCAACTAAAATAAAGTTCTGTTTGAAAAACTTCGTCAAGTAGGTAAAACTATGACGGCCTTTCAAAACCATGTTTCATCTTCTGCATTTCAACTGGTACCAGACGAAGTTTTTTCAAACAGAACTTTATTTTAGTTGAGGACGACTGATTTATCAGGTACTCATTTTATATTTTTAACATTTTATTACAAGTTTAATTATATAACAGGAACACTAAAAATAACTTCGAAAAATAAAGCCAGGAAAGACTCTATAATGAAATTATACAAGACAATGGCAGTGCCTATTATTACTTGTGTATCCAAAACATGGACAGTGACAACGCAACAAGCTGCTGAAATCGAATTCCTCAGACCAATAGCAGGATATCAAAGAACAGACAAAAAACATAACACAGAAATAAGACAACAACTAAAAGTAGAGGAATTAAACACAACAATAGTGAAATGCAGAAAAAAATGGAAAGAACATTTGGCAAGGATGACTGAGAATAAAATACCAAAAGCAGCATACAGCTATTCACCACAAGGAAGAAGAAGTTTGGGAAGACCAAAGAAAAGATGGAAAAAGCAGCAATTTGGAGCCGGAACAGGCTAGTAAATGTTAATAGGTTAATGTTAATATAATAATAATAATAATAATAATAATAATAATAATAATAATAATAAGAAGAAGAAGAAGAAGAAGAAGAAGAAGAACTCCTGGCGCGACAGGCCTACAAGGCTCTTAGCCTACCATCCTGCTGCTGGCCTCACATCCACATGTGTCAATCACAGAGGTAGATGATAATCAGCCAGTGTGGGGGTGACATGTGGTCAGCATGTCGAGTCCCCCAGCCGTTATAGCTGGTTTTCTCAACCTGGAGCCGCTACTTATTGTAGCTACCCAAATGCATCACGATGCTGGGTGGGCACCGGTCCCATACTGGCCGAAATACCATGAGAAAATTTCTTCCCCCATGGAGACTCGAACCAGCGCAAGTCCCGTAGCTCTGCGCCAAGGCTTCCTGCCTTAACCACTCCGCTACGGCGCGGGACTAATAATAATAATAATAATAATAATAATAATAATAATAATAATAATAATAATAATAATCGTGACAGGATAGCTCCGAAGAGCCAAGACTGTCACTGTCAAGAAGAAGATAGTGGAAGGCGTCACATGGTTAGCGTGATACAGTCCCTCAAACTTAATTTTAGTTTTCTTAACCGGATTTTGCCAACTTCTCATATCAAGTGTTTATTCAGTTGTTTAATACAAGGCTGAGTGGCCTCGAACCTAACCTTAATCACGAAGAAAAAATACATTGTACAGAATCGAACTCGGTTATATGGGATGTTAATCAGACACACAAACGGCGGTCTCACAAGTAATTATAAGCATTTTAAATAAATGAATAACGTAACATATCTAATTGTTTAATAACAATTTGTTTGTGTCATCCGTTGCGTAAGAAAATTTAGTTCGCCTAGGCTTTGTCATATAATATAATGACAACGGATTTTATATACAAAACATACAAATTATCTTTAAAAAAAAAGCATTTTTAAATACGTGGGTCAGTAAATAATATGAGGATTTTGGAATAAAATGCCTGACTGTACTGGTTTCAAATTAAAATATATATATATATATATATATATATTTTAGAAAAATAACTCGATGCATGTACTGTATATTTTACAAAAGAAAGTCTATGAAATAAACATCTATAAAATAAAATACAATACACTATAATGTACTGATACAATTACCGTAGTTAACTTTACAAATAATTTTTTATACAACTTGGATAATAAAACAGCGGTGTAATATTTGGAATAGGCTATATGATTATATTATCATCATTATTATTATATTATTATTATTATTATTATTATATTTGTATTATTATTATATTATTATTATTAATTATTATTATTATCGTATTATTATTGTTATTATCGTATAAAATGTTGTTTGTACATGAAATTTACATTGCTACATTTAATGTATCTTTAACTGTTTATAATTAGTATAGTGTATATCTATATCTGTCAAATATTTATTTGTATTTGTGCTGGTTGAGTGGAAGAGAAGGCCTTATGGCCTTAACTCTGCCAGAATAAATAAAACATTATTATTATTATATTATTATTATTATTATTATTATTATTATTATTATTACCGGTAGTACTGAAGATCTCCCCGATTTCGTTTTAAATCATTCTCATGTTATGAGGCTTAAGAATAGTGAAACTAAAAACAAGAGATAGAAAAATTCACCAAGTTTTGTTCTGTAGGATGCACGCTGATTGGACACCACACGTAACAGGCCGAATTATAAATCGGCGATTACAGAAAACCAGAGAGCGCACCGCATCTTAGAAACGCACATAAATAATTTTATATCAGTTAAATAAATATATATTATTATTTATTTATTTAGCCTGATGGAGTTAAGGTCATGTGGCCTTCTTTTCCACTCACCACGACAAACATATATTGCATCAGAATATAACAATCATAATTAACTCTAACATTAAATACTAAATGAAGATTTGATCAATAAGAATTGTTGGTAGACCGTCCCTGTCTAATGGTGGCCTATGTAAAAAAAAAAGAAAAATAATGAGATATAGAAAACTAATTTTACGGTAAACAATATTTAAACAATGGAAATATTTGTAATAGGGGTCAATGGGAAGGTCGAGGTAGCACCTGTGTTAGAGGTAGACCTACACTGGTCCTCACCAACCCAGGGTTAAGTGGAGATGATATGCAAGACCTTTATCTCTGATGAAGCTATAACCAAGACCGTCCGTACGTGGTGAAGAACCACATCCTGCAAGAGGTGTCCCTGCTTTAACTGAATACGGCGGATCTAGACATGGCTGTCGATAAAAAGCCCCAACACACTTTACCCCAAGTGTGGGTAATGGTAAGGGTGTAGGAGAATGAAAACTCCGAAAATAAACCCGGGAAAAGGACTCTCACCAGCCGAGGATAAAGCAACCTTCCAAGGGAAAGGGACCCCAACAGAAAACCTCTGGTCCTCCAGGTTGGGGTTGTGCGTCGGGCTGGAAACCCACCACATAAAAAGATCTTGTTTCAGCAACCTCACATGATTAAGCCGGACGAATAACAGAGGATAGGATACCAAATATGACATTGATGTATAATCCTGGAGGATGAAGATCGGTAGGAAGACCAAGAAAACGCTGGGCTGAAGAAATATGAGATATGAACAGGCTGAGACCGAATCCGTGAAAGAAGATAATCAGTTAAAGTATATTTACGCACACAATTATGGAATTCTGGCCAATATGGTACCGATCCCATCCAGTATCGTGAGGAATTTGGATAGCTACAATAAGTAGCAGCTCCAGCTTGAGAAAACTAGGTATAACTGATGGGGAACCTGACGTGCTGACCACCTTTTACCCCTGCACTGGCTGGATGATAGTGTACCTCTGTGATTAACACACGTAAATAGGAGATCAAGGGTCTTCTAGACCTCGTGCGCCATGGAGAGTTTCAAAAGTAGAGGAGTTATAGGAGAATAATATGAGATAGAGAACCCAGAATCTCAGATAAAAATATCTCAATTACACTGTGCAACAAAAAATAAACTTTTTTATCTCAGAAAGAAAAATCTGATTCTGATAGTATTTTTCTCCTGAATTCAATTATGATATCGGGTTTTCTCCATCACGCAAGGTTTCCGAGAGACAGGAATTTATAATTTCAAACACTTTAATATTTTCTACATTCATAACTGCACAATATTCGAACATTCGGACTCACCTAGAAAGTAAGAAATTACGATTTTCTGCTATATTTCACCTGTGGAGCACCCCTCTTGATGGTCTAACAATAATCGGCCAAGCATATTAGGATTCCATTTGCCTTGATATCTCTTTTCCATAGCTGAAACCATTTGAGTTAGCTCATTTAGTTTTATTTTACAATGGACAAATGGATGAAAAAAGTTTATTATAAAAATAATTATTTAAATCCATTAATTGAAATTTAAATAAAAAAACCCTGTGGGTGATGGAGAAATTCCAAATACATATTTGAAAACACGATAAAAACTGCATTAAATACAACTATGGTACTCGTGAGACAAAAATCATGTTGACCAGTGTTATCAATCATTAAGGTTGTATATTTGATACTCATAATCCAGTTTTAAAATGAAATAATAGTATGGAATCGTAAGATATGGTTTCAGTACTTAATTAGGGATTACGTGAAACCCAACTCTTAAGATCTAATCAACAGAATTTCCAACATTTAACAATTTCAGAATGCCAGCAAATGATGAGCAATATTTTAGAGCCAAATTAAAAATAAGTAAATTTTAATAACTGAGTTTCATTAAATCAGTAATTAAGGTATACAGTCATCCTATATCCCTACTTAATGTTAACATTGAATTATGAGTATAAACAATTTTAACATCCGATAACTCAGACATTTATTGTCTGCAATCCTGGTTCCCAATCTCAAATTAATTTTCTCCAAATTCCTATTTATCTAATTTCAGGACGCGACAGGTTAGAAGGTCCTTGTCCTACCATGAGACTGCTGGCCTCACATACACATCATGTTAATAACAGAGGTGGATGATCATTTAGCCAGTATATGGGGGTGAAGTGTAGTTAGCATGTTGGGTATTCCAGGCCTTGCAGCTAATTTCCCTAATCTGGAGCAACTATTTATTGTAGCTACCCAAATTCTCACGACGCTGGGTGGAAATTGGCCTAATACTCGTCGACATTCCATGAGCATTTTTTTTCGCACATCGGGGACTCGATCTAGCACAAATCCCGTGGCTCTGCATCATTGTATCAAGCCTTAAATCTCTCGGCTACGACGTGGAACAAAACTCCTCTATATTTAGATCAATTTCTTTGATTTAATTCGTGTACGTTTGTATATTAATACGTTTAGCCTTTTTTTGTAATTTTAAAATTATTTTATTTGTTTTTATGGTTTAAGATGTATTACTTTTAGTTGACTTAATATAGTTAAGAAGAAGAAAGGGAATGTACAAAGGTGTTCAGATTAAACATCTTTTTTTTTAAATATTTGTCCGTCGCCGTGGCGTGGTCTGTAGAGTCCCTACCATCCACTCCGGCGACCCGGGTTCGATTCCCGGCGGGGTAGGGGATTTTAAATCGCCACCTTGGGTCTGGGTGTATGTCCTGTAATTGTGTCTATATGTGAGAATAAAAGAAAGTTTTAAAAAAGTAAAACAAGAAAGGTAAAAACAAGAAGGAAAAATAGTGTAAATGAAAAGAAAGAAAAAAAAATTAAAAATGCACAAATGTTATAATCACGTAAGTATTGCACAGTTGTATCTAATAATTACAGTACGAGCCTTAGGAGGTCCTTGGGATGGTTGTGTTTAATGCTCCCAGCTTTCTAAACAATCAACATTAGATGTCAGCCCTGCGTTACTACCATCTTTACTCCAGAACATACGTATGTTAAAATTTTACTTAAAATATTTCAACTTTTTTTTTACTTTACTTTTACTTAAAATCTTCTTCATTTACGTTAGAGGCTGAATCAGTTCCAAGCACATGGTCCCGCAAAAGGTTTGACCAGTTTTAAAAACCGTTACTCCACCGGGACTACGAAATTAAATTAAAATTAATTTATTTTCGAGCACAAGATTTGGAGAAACTGATGTCAGAATTTTCACAACGGAATATGGACATTTTATTAGATATACGGTCTGATGTCCCATAAAATATGGGGGGGACTAGAAATTCTCTACATAAATTAACACTTGAAAGAGATTCACGAGCCACCACTGACGTTAACACAGTATTCTCTACTCTAATTACTGCTGATGGACAGAACAATCACTTGCCTCACTGAAACACAATACACAGACTGTCTTGCTATTATATTATCATCTGCGTGCATTTACAATCCGCACGACTCTAAGATCTACGACAATAATACCAACATCACGACAATAAATCGCAGCTTCTAGTATTGACTTCAATCTAAAATCAAAATTGGACTATAATTACTTTAGAACGTAGTGGTTTACTTCAGCTTAAAATGTTTGGAATTTTTAA
Organism: Diploptera punctata; assembly: GCA_030220185.1. Taxonomy (NCBI): domain Eukaryota; kingdom Metazoa; phylum Arthropoda; class Insecta; order Blattodea; family Blaberidae; genus Diploptera; species Diploptera punctata. The sequence goes on along the minus strand of JASPKZ010000043.1, from coordinate 4,604,414 downwards.
AATAATTTATAATAATTATTATCCTTTTATGTACTTTAGCGATCCTATTTTTACTCTATTGTTTTGCTCTGTAAAATTACTCAAATTATACATTTAAAATATAGTATAATATTGCAATAGAGAAAATCTTTATTTATACCTGAGCATCGTAAATAAATAGTGTACAGAATCTAATATATAAAAATGAATGTTTGTTTCTTTGTTCGTACTTTATGAGCGGCCATACCTTGATCCGATTGTGATGGGGCTTTCTGTAAAATGTTCACGAGATTCCCGGGATGAACATAGGCTATAAAAGAGTTGTGATACTCAACTCTGACACCCTTAAAAATAGCCCTTTATAGTGGAAAACGTGAAAAAAGTAGCCCTTTGGACGCTTAAGTGACTTACGCTGCCTAGACCATAACAAATACACAACATTAATCTACACAGAATTAAATATCTCAAAAATCTCTACAAAAAAAGTCCGTGACAGCATATGTTTATCTCTTACGGATAACTCGCAATAACAATTTTTGTCTTTCATTGATGCAAAGGAAGATCGAGACAAGTACGTAGATTCCTGTGCAAGCATAGCAGCACATGGCAGATATTTTTTTTACGGATAACTTACAATAACGAATTTTGTCTTTTAACTCATTTATGCCAAGAAGATCGAGATAAGTAGATTCCCGGGCAGCACCGGGTAATCAGCACGGGAATCTTAAAATAATTACGATATACATTTATAATTATTTTTCATTTTACTTGTTCAACTAATCATAATAAGTACATTAATTTTTGTCTTTGAGCTCATTTATGACAAGAAGATCGGGATGAGTGATTCCAGGACAACGCCGGGTAAACATCACGAGGTATCTAAAAATCATTACGATATACATTTTTACTCTTGCTTATTAAACTAAACATAAAAGCACATTAATTTTAATTTATTTAGGCGTAGCAGCACACGCCGGGTATTAGCAAGTATTAAATAAAATGGAAGTACAATAAATTATAAAAGTGATAATTATGATATTTATTAAAAAGACGATTAAAATGTTTTAATATAAGACATAATTGATTTAATAATTTACATTTAATAAACTATAAAGAATAAATTATGTATTGCAGTAAATATTTTTATATAATTTATATTAAATTTAGCCAAAAGTTTAATATTTTAATTTCTACAGTTTTCATTAGTTCAATCTAGTTAAACAAAATTTATAATTCCCAATTGGAAATAATGAACTGGGGAATTATTTCACTAAAATTGAAAATGGAGGATGTTATTTTTAATTTTGCACAAATTAATATATAATAAGGGATGGATAAAATATTTATCTAATCAAACTTTCAGTCCTGAGGGGCTAGTGGTCATCATGCTCGTCTCTGGTTCCGAAATTCGTAGGTTCAAGCGAGAAATTGAAATTAATAATATATTACGATACGAGGTTGAGAAGTGGTTTTTACAAACGCGAGGAAATGTTTAAAAACCGAGCAATAGCGAGGTTTTTAATTTCCGAGATTCTGTAAAACACTTCACAAACGTGCGTCGTACATTATTTTTTGCGCGATGGTGTTTTTAAAATAATAAATAATAGTAAAATAATAACATCTTTGTTGGAAATAATTACGTTCCTTATAAACAACTGACTAACGTTAACAGTGTGGGTAATGTTTATTAGTTGAGACTACAGCATGCCGTGACACCAATCAGTAATAAAATGGCGGCAAGTACGTATTTATTGTTTTATATTGTTTCAAATAAAGTTGAGTTCATTTAAAATGCAGTGAAATGCATATTAGCACTACATTTTGGATATATTTTTGTAGATACATTATACGTAGTAGGGCCTATACATAGAGGGCAGTGGTTGTACTTCCCGCACGAGGTTTGTAATATGTAATTACAGTATAGTTATTTAGGTTAGCAACCCCCAAATGTAGGAAGTTGAACTTTCAATCATGGTCGCCATTTGTGTTAGTACGACAAAACGAACTATCGCGCAAAAAATATTTTTTTGTCTAAATTTCGGGCTACAGTCGTAGGATGTTTATAAAATGTATTTCATCAATTTAAAAAAATAATTGTCTGTATCACTTCGTTGAGGCAATCCTCTAATGAGGAAAGTTGTATATAATAAAAATAGTGTTTTCCATCCATGGAGGATTTAATGATACCTCAAACTCCATATCTACAAAAAAAAATGACTTACCTGTCCCTTCATATGACTGTTATTTTAAAGAAGAATAGATTACGAGTATTTGAGAATAAAGTTCTTAGGAAACTTTTTGGACCAAAGAGAGACAGACAGGTGAACGGAGAAGATTACATAACAATGAGTTACATAATCATTATGAGAAACAAGCTGTAATAAGAACAGTTAAGTCTCATAAACTGCGATGGGCAGGACGTGTGATTCAAATGAGAAATGAAAGAGGGGCTGAAAACTTGTAGGAAAAGGAAGGATAATATTAATAATGATTTGCGGGAAATGAATTACAGAGGGGGTGATTGGTCAGGTTAGAGATGCATGAAGAACATATGTCCGCGCGGCCATCAACATCCGAATTCGACAGTGTTAGTTAAATAATTGTAAATTCAGTAAGTAATAATTATTTTTACACAATAGTGCGTTCTGTCGTACTTACAGCAATGGCGATCATGAATGAAAGTTCAATTTCCTAAATTTTGGAGTTGTCAACTTATAAATAACTAAATAGCTATACTGTAATATTACAAATTACCTACCTAGTACGGGAAGTAAAACCACTGCACTTCATATATACTACGTACAATGTATATACAAAAATATATCCAAAAGGTTTTTCTGGATGCGGTTTTAATCGGGGTTTTTCCTCACCTGTAAGACAAATGTCAGGAAAACTTTAAGGCCCAAACGGTCCCCGAAATCATATGGCCATCGCAATCATCATCATTCATATCCATCTTAGGTTGAGCTTAGGATTAGGGACTCTCCTGGCGCACCATTATCATCACCATCACCCATCATATCATCGGGGCAACGTAACCCCAACTTTCAGGCGCCCCAACCTCAGAAGTGGGTTACAAGTACGCCATGCCAGGAGAGAAACCAGGAATGTCGAAAGACAAACCTGGGGCATTTGAAAAAAAAAATTGTATACTTTATACGAAACAAATCACTACATATTAAATGAACTGAACTTTATTTGAAACAATATAAAACAATAAATTCTTAGTTACCGTCATTTTATCTCTGATTAGTGTCACAGCCTGCTGTAGTCTCAACTAAATTATTTTTGTCATTTACCGTATAAATATTGACAAGACTAATATATTGACTTAGGCTTTCACGGCCGGAGTTACTATGATGATCTTGTGGAAGATTTCCGGGCTGTTGGCCGTGGTCTTGAGGCTTGTAGTTCCCCGACGTTTCGCCAGAGACTGTGTCCGGCTTCCTCAAGAGTCTCAAGACAACCCTTGAGGATGCCGGACACAGGTTTTTGGCGAAACGTCGGGGAACTACAAGCCTCAAGACCACGGCCAAACAGCCAGGAAATCTTCCACAAGATCATTGACAAAACTGTTAACGTTAGTCAGTTGTTTATAATGAACGCAAATATTTCCAACAAATATGTAATTATTTTACTATTATTTATTATTTTTAAAACACCATCGTGCAAAAAAATAATGTATAACGCACGTCTGTGAAGTGTTTTACAGAATCCCGGAAATTAAAAACCTCTCTATCGCAAGGTTTTAATAATTTCCTCGCGTCTGTAAAAACTACTTCCCAACCTCACATTGTAATATTACACTGGTACAATATGCGAAATTTAACTAATTTTGGAAACTATTCAGGACAGGTGACCGTCGGTCCAGGCGACCGTCGGTCCAGGCGACCGTCGGTCCAGGCGACCGTCGGTCCAGGCGTATTAGTAGTTATCATGCTCGTCGCTGGTTCTGAGATTCGCGGGTTCAAACCTAGCTGGAGTCGATAGATTTTCCAGGGCGTAGATTTTAAACATGGCTTCTTCGAAAGGGAAGAAAAGCCAGAGTCCCGTGTCACAGATTTATGAGACGTAAAATAAACTGAAGCCTGAAATAAGAGGTATCTAAGCAAAATTTGTCGGCTCTTTCAAAACCAGAACTGAATTGCTACGCTAATGACCTGACCTCCTAACAACTTCCGTTAAATAAAATGCAACTATGACTGCTACTTAAAGTTAATTATTAAGAAAGCGGGTAATTCGTTTTCACAAAATTTATATATTTTGAATCATAAGCAAAACAATAAAAAAATAAATGTTGAGATTTGAACTTTGATTTTCTGAGACACTACACCATATAAAAATGTCAGGAATACAAGAATGATAAAATATATTTTAAGAACGTAATAAATGAGCAGAAAGGAAAAGACTATCGATCATTCCCGATGACAAAACTTCAACATTTATCTTCATAAAAACTTGTCTCCTGCCATCTACCGGAAAATTCTAAAATCGTTTCATATCCTTCTCTAAACGACAGTTTACAAAACTTGCATTGTTAACATACGTTACTATGACAACGAGTCCCGAGACAAAAGAAAACCTTCTCTTTCAGAGAGCGCCCTATTTTGTTTTAGTATTCCGAAAAAAAACTTAGAAGATCTCACTTTACAGCTCTTGTAAACTTTTGAAAACCTCTCATAAAAACAACACAGAGTCTACAACATCAATGTCTGACAGAGTATCTTTTTTTTAATGCAATAATCACAATCCAAGGCCCACTAGATGATGTCACAAATTTCTCTTACAGCGTACATCTAAAAGAAAATCTCGTAATTGTTACAAAACGCTATATAAACGCTAAGGTCTGACACAAATCGTTTTGCAATTCTCAATTTTATGAACTGCCAAACTTTATATATATATATATATATATATATATATATATATATATATATATACTAGAAGTCCCGGCCACGCGTTGCTGTTGCTAAGATATACGTTAAAAATTTAAATTAAGTTGCTGTCTTTCAGCCAGATTACTTAAAACTAATACTTACACATGAAATTAATAATATTGAAAATAAAATAAACACTGAATACACTTAAATTATGAAATAATCAATATTTGTAATTCAATTGAAATTCGCGGTTGCAACAAAAAGCACAGCCATCTGGATCTCTCTTTGTTAAATAATAAACCAATTACCTTACCAAATTACCTTACACCGCCATCTGTTAGAATCGTATGGAACTCACAGATAATTATAACTACCTTACACCGCCATCTGTTAGAATCGTATGGAACTCACAGATAATTATAATTCTTTGTTAGATAATAAACAAATAATTTGCAATAAAAAAATAATGCTACTATAAATTTAGTTATAAACTACCCTAAGTCTCAAGGTGGATCAAACTGCATACAGTGTGCAAAATTTTATTAAAATCGGCTCAGTAGTTTAGGATTCCATCGCGAACAAACAACGTGACACGACATGTTTATATATATCCCTCCATAGTAATCCTGTCCGAAGGCAGGTCCTTCACTGCAATAATAGCATTTTCATGCTATGCTTGCAGCTTTACTAGGGAATTGTAGGTGTGGTAGTTTCTCGTTGCTTTCCACACCGGTGAAGGATGATGATGATAATGAGAAGGATGATGATGATGGCCATATGATTTCGGGGACCGTTTGGGCCTTAAAGTTTTCCTGACATTTGTCTTACAGTTGAGGAAAAACCCCGATAAAAACCTCACTCAGAAAAACTGCCCCGACCGGGGATCGCATATATATAAAACCGCGGTCAATTAATCTGATTGAAATTGTCCATAGTTTTCTTTAGTCACCACCAAGGCAAATGTTAGACTATAATTTCAATACCAACCATGAGCTATTTCATCGTTAATTTATTATAATTTTATAATATCATTGAGTCCATTGCCGTGATCTCGGAGTAATTTCGTTGCCTCGTATAGAGCGGGCCTAGGTTCGATCCTCGGTCGGGACAAGTTTTTTGGATGAGTTTTTTATTCACCTGTAAGACGAATGTTGAGAAACTTAAAGATCTAAATAGTCCCCGAACACAATTTGACCATCATAATCATCCTATCATATTTGCCTTATTTAGTATGAATGTGTGAGTGAGTTGTGTGTCTTGTCTTAAATGTTCGTGCTGTCTCGGAGGTGACCTCGCAATGAGCTGATACCTCATTCAAGAGTTATCCATGCCCTTGTGTAGTCAAGAAAGTACGTATGTAATCCACAGTTTAAACATGCACTCCCGACAGGTGTGTCACTGAAAGGTCCGGGAGGCATGGGGAATAAAAGTAGGCCTACGTTAAACTAAGAAAAAGAAAGAAAAATAACTGAAATTTAATTTTAGTTTATTCGGGAAAGAGAAAAATGCCATAAGGCAGTTAACTATGACCACGGCCTTGTTTGGAAACTTTAAACATATTTTATACCACGGTTATCCCAACACCAATCGAGTTTCCGAGGAAAGCAATACATATAACCACTGTTTACCCAATTTAATACATAAAAATCAATGTTTGTTTGTTTGTTCATTCGTATTCTATGAGCGGCCATACTGTTGATCCGATTTTTATGTTTTTTTTGCAAAATGTTCAGGAGATTCCCGGGATGAACATAGGCTATAAGGGAGTTGTAATACTCAACCTCTTCACCCTAAAATCACCCTTTGTAGCGAAAAACGTGAAATAAAGTCCCTATTTTGACGCTTAAATTTAGGCGAAAGCGAGGATACACTAAAAACCAACGCATACATTATATTAAATAACACCAAGAAACTGGGGCTGTAAGTAAATATCCATAAAACTAAATATAGGTCACAAATAGAAATACATTATATATCATCATCATCATCATCATCAACAACAACAACAAGGATTAAGCCCAATGGCCTGTTCCGATCTTATTATAGGTATAATTGGTCCTTCCATCTCTTCAATGGTCTTCCCAACATTCTTCTCCCTTTTGGTTTATAATTATACATTCTTCTTGGTATGCGCTGTTCATTCATCCGTAATACGTGCTGAAGATAAGCATTTTGATAATATTTTATTCTTCCACAGAGATTAAATATATTAAGTACTGTTCTTATATCTTCGTTTTCTTTTTATCGGTCCTTTTGGTATCCTGCTATTGCTCTCAACATCTTCATTTCAGCAGCCTCTGATGGAAATCGACAGTTAATATTAAATGAGGGTAATTTTGAAGAAGTGGCTGAATACCAGGAATGAAGTGCAGAAATAAACTGAACATAGTCTCAGCTCTGGAAACGCAGATTATTATGCATTACCAGTACATAGACTCTTGTCATCCAAACTTCTCTAAAAAAACTTTAAACTTAAAATATACAAAACTTTTTTTCAGTTGTTTTAGGCTATATGGATCCGAAACATGGTCTCTTACTAACGAGGAAAATAAAATTCTTAGAGTTTTTTTTTTTTTTTGCTAAAGGGAAACGAATAGATAACTGAGTGGAGAATGCTACGTAAAAAATGAGCTACATGATCTTTATTGGAAACACAGTTAAGTCTCGTTAAACTGCGATAGGCAAGACATGTGGCACGAATGGGAATGAAAAAAGGGCATGAATATTTGTTGTAGGAAAGGGAAAGCGCCCAGTAGGTAAGCCAATAAATATTAACCATGAGTTGAGGGTGGTGAATTATACAGAAAATGATTGCAAAACATTAGCTAACGATAGGGATGTAAGAAAGTTTATGTCCGCGCGACGGCTACGATAGAACCAACGAGTTACTTAGTTTAACAAAATAAATAAAAATGTTCCTGAAACGGATTTAAAATTGCAATAATAACAATAAAATTCAACAGTAAAACAGAGAAAACAAATGACTATAGGCTACACGACATACACACACAGCCTACTGATCACAGCAAAAGAATAAAAAACTCCACATGATGGTACATATTAAAATGTCTAAAAGTGAAAATTAATTAAAATTGACAAAGCAAATTCAGATTTTAAAATGAGAGTAAAATATATGACGTGGAGAGTTACAAATGTAGCTTATTTGAAAACTGTTAACAAAGAATGTCATAAATATAGAGCCTACTGATTAACGTAATTAAAAAAAATCACATAGGCTATAACAGATATGACAAACATTATACTATTTCATTGGAAAACAAATTATTGTTTAGCGTACGGCAAATCGATTTAGTTCAGTTTAATTTAAATCAGTTCACTTTAATCAATTTTAATCCAATCGGGTAGAGTCACCTTCACTCCGTTTTAGTTCAGTATATTTTAGTTTAATTTTGTTTGATTCACGTGCACGCACGTGCAGACAATTAGGTTGCACCTATTTGTGGATTCTCCGTATTCGTAAAAAAAAAAATACACAGAATAATGGCAAACGTACTGTACAGTGTTGTTCAGTCACTATCGATAGGATTCTCTGGTACGCAATCAGCGAGCTAGCGCGGAAAACATTTTGGGACACTGGTTACTGTGGCAACGATACTCCTACTGATAGATCTTCGGCCTTCCCGCAAAGTCAGTATTTGACGTTACATTATTGTATTTATAGCTTTACTATGACTATTTAACTCATGTCGCAAATTGTAGTCAATGACCAATCACGTTTCAATGAATTATGTTTTACACCAATGACAGTCGTGATTCACCTCGCTCTTTATCGATTTCTCTTTATCAGCTCCTGTTTTTGTGATAAAGAAAGCTCCTCCTTTTTTAATATTCTGAGCAGGTTAGACCATTATTTTTCTCCAACAAATACATTGAATATAGCAAATAATGAATAGATTCAGTGATTTACTGAGTTGTTTATTCAAAATATAAATGATTAAACTATAATGTTGATTATAATAGTTTGATGTGTTTCATTATTTCTCCACTAGAGTGCATTCTTACAATATTGCGATCCTATTTGGCAATAAATAATATGATCGAGTTGCAGTGAATATACATAACCTCACATTTCTAATTTGTTTTCAAACATCGCCGTTTACATTAACTATATAAATATTTTAAAACACCGGTAACTATATTAAAATAATTATTTTTTAGTAAAGAGCTTAATTTTATTCATTAAATAGTCCTAACAAATGCCACTCTTGATTTCCAAATTCTCTAGATAAATTCACGACTCACTTCGATAATTTGGAAATCACTCGTGGCATTACTTATGATGGTTATCCGTTTATATAAAAGCGGGTGCCGCTTGACAATGGTTAAAATGCGGAATTATTATAGTGGCGGTAGTCGGCATGGGTATGAAAAGACCAACATATTCCGAACTTGAGATTCCTTAAATTTACGACACGAGGTATACGTTTTGAAAAACCCATCAAACCCGGCCGATTTTAACATTCGACAATGGGATCTGGAAGCTACATTATTGTAACCAACATGTTGGGCATTACATATAAAATACATACGAATGTTTAGCTGCCCATGTTATTGAAGCTCCGCACCATGACCATGCAATCTAAGGTAACGTGCCTTGGCGCAGAGCTATGGGATGCACGATTGCACTAGTCCTCATGGAGAAAGAAATTTTATTATGGAATTTCGGCCTATCTATAGGATTATACCCATCCACTACTGTGATTAATTTGGGTAGCTACAACAAGTAGCTGCTCCAAGCTGAAACAATAAGCTATAACCGCTGAGGAGTAGATATACTAACCACATATTACCCCTATAATGGCTGGATGATCGTCCAAATGTGTACTTAACTACTTAACACATGTATGCAAGGCAGCCTGATAAAGGGCCATATAGGTTTTAGCTCCAAGAAGTTTATGTTATTGAAGATATAGGTTTAATCGGCCAGGGTCCCATTATAGAACACATTTAAAATATTTTATATATCAATTATTTGGGCAAATATATATATATATATATATATATATATATATATTACACAATATGCCGTAGACATAACAAGTATGATGATATCAAGCTTGTTTCTCAACAAAATTTCGAGAGTTAAAATTTGACCGAGATCGATGGATTCTTTTTTCAGATAATAAAACTTTGAATACAATAATAATAATAATAATAATAATAATAATAATAATAATAATAATAATAATAATAATAATAATAATAATAATAATAATAATAATAATAATAATAATAATAATAATGATAATAATAATAATAATAATAATAATAATAATAATAATAATCCATCCATAGTAATTCTGCGCGAGGGCAGGTCTTTCACTGCAATCATAGCATTTGCATGCTATGCTTTGCAGCTTTACTAGGGAATTATAGGCGTGGTAGCTTCCCGTTGCTTTAATAATAATAATAATAATAATAATAATAATAATAATAATAATAATAATAATAATAATAGCTTTATTTTACCTGGCAGAATTATGGCCTTAAGGCCTTGTCTACCCCTCAACTAAGTTTAAAAAATACAAAAAATGATTCTTACATCTAGTTACAATAAAAATAAATATTATTTGTATGGCTTGCTTCGGAAATTAAATAAAGCCATGAGTCTAACACTGCAAATTACGAGACGTTAAAGAACCTCAAGCCTGAAATAAAACTTTTGGCAATGCCCAGCTTTGAATCGTGACGCTAATGAGCGAGATGTCAAAGAGTGTTAAGTAAACTGCTACCGAAATACTAATAACCAGATGCAAATCTAACATTATATAATATTATTCTAATAATAAGTTGAAATGCGCACACACCGTGCATGGAGGTAAGTATGTTACTTGTTTTTACTATAGGCTGCGATGGATTTCTGTCTATTCTTACACTTTATAATATATCTGTCACAATATTCTGAACATAATATACACACACACTTATCATTTGGTTCGTGGTAGGTCTTTTTGCTGCACGCCTTGTGGCGAAAGCTATGGGTTGCCAATCTTGTCGTCACGTGTCGCATTTCATGATTAGCTTCCGTCCAGGTCCTATCTTTATTATGTGTCTTGTGTACAATAATCATGTGTTATTTATTCTGTAATATCTTAATATATAAAAATTTCGTGTCACGTTGTTTGTCCGCGATGGAATCCTAAACTACTGAACCGATTTTAATAAAATTTTGCACACTGTGTGCAGTTTGATCCAACTTGAGACTTAGGGTAGTTTATAACTAAATTTATAGTCGCATTATTTTTTTATTGCAAATTATTTGTTTATTATTTAACAAAGAGTTATAATTATCTGTGAGTTCCATACGATTCTAACAGATGGCGGTGTAATTATCTGTAAGTTCTATACGATTCTAACAGATGGCGGTGTAAGGTAATTGGTTTATTATTTAACAAAGAGAGATCCAGATGGCTGTGCTTTTTGTTGCAACCGCGAATTTCAATTGAATTACAAATATTGATTATTTCATAATTTAAGTGTGTTCAGTGTTTATTTTATTTTCAATATTATTAATTTCGTGTGTAAGTATTGGTTTTAAGTAATCTGGCTGAAAGACAGCAACTTAATTTAAATTTTTAACGTATACCTTAACCACAGCAACGTGTGGCAGGGACTTCTTGTTTGTATATAATATTGGTATATGAGGATATGTTTATGTTAATTTATTATTATTATTATTATTATTATTATTATTATTATTATCATCATCATCATCATCATCATCATTATCATCAGACTCCCTAGTGTAGAAAATCATTGATGACAGGTAAATTGATCATGGACATCGGAATACAAGATCCGGCGGAGTACAGAAGAGGTTGTCCAGGTCTACAACGTATGAAAACCTTTTAAAATCAAATTAGAACATGGAATATAAAAACACTTTTGAAACCAGAAAAACTTGAAGAAATTAAACACATGAAAAAACAGCAAAATAGATATCACGCGTTCATGTGAAACCTGACGGAATGAAAATGGCGACTTTAGCAGCAAGATATTAATTATTATACAGATATATGAGCGGTGGTAGTGATAACAGATTAATAGGCAAAAATATATCAAGACATTGAGTCCTATCAAAAAAGGGTTTAAAGAGTCGGGTCACGGAGACGATTAGTAAAGGTAGATTAAACAGACAAGAAAACAAATCAACAAGTACTGGATGAAACAGAAAAAAAGATAGATCATTAATCTTGAAAATTAATTGGGTATATAAATACTTTTTTGGCCACATGGACTACATCACAATAATATTTTTTAAACAATTTCTTAAAATTTCACAAAATTAAAAAAAAAGTAGAAACCAAAGAATACCGTTTTCAAATATGTAACTTTAACCCGTGGGTCCCAAGTCTGGATACTTTCAGTTTCGTAAAAGAATCTTAAACCTGAAGAAAAATATGCCTCTTCAGGAAAATTTACCGACCTTCATCATATACGTAATGCCATAGTTGTTCCATTGGGTCAGTATGCAAACCACATGCCATTCATGACATATTTAGTTAAATAAGTGCAACAAAATTCGTCTGGTTAAGAAACTTCCCACTAGGAAAGCACTCATGTCCCACAGTGAGACGAATTGGGATCAATCAATCAAACAGAAATTATTGGATGCCACGTCAATCAACAAATGTAAAGGATAACTGAAAGAAAAGTACAATGATTTCACTTACAAGGCATTAGCTTTAAATGATTAATTAATGATTTAAGACAGTTAAAAAAATTAAATATTTGGGATCAATATTAGAGTCAGAAGGAAGAAGCAGTTCTGAGATAAACAAAAGAGTAAGTCAAGGAAGAAAAGCAATTGGAATGTCTAATTCGGTGCAGTGGAGTGGAAACATTCTGAACAAAATTAAAAAAGAATATGTTTATAGTTCATTGGTGTAGAACAAGGATAAACATCTAGGCCCAGCCGTCCACCCCTTGGGATACCTCGGTCGTCTTGACCATACTCCCAAGTCCTAGTTCTAGTCCTCCCTATCCTATGTTCGCGTCCACGTTCAAGTTCTCGGTCCTTAAACCAACACCCCAGGGAGAGAGTGTTGGAGTTTGCAGTTCTGGGAATTGCTGGGCTACATAGTACATCAGGTCGCTCAATCCTGACGACCCCACAGTTGGTCCACGGGCTCCATGAGCCTAGCCGGGAGGACTGCTGTCGCAGATCCACCGACCATTCCCCTGTTCTGCCTCCAGGGACGTGTCCTGCAGCCGTTGTGAGACCGGCTAGGGCTACAAGCCCAACAGTGTGAGACTTTTAGTACATCCAGGTGCTCATCTCCTGGCGACCCCACAGTTTGTCGACGGGCCCGTAGGCTGAACCAGGAACCAGTACAGTAGCTTCCCGCTGGACTGGTCCGAGCCGAGCCCTGGTGTGCCCCCAGGGACGCCTTCTGCAGCTGTTGTGGGCCAGCACGGAGCTCGCAAGCTCCAACAGATGAGCAACTAGTAAGACAAGGCGCTCAACTCTTGCCTACCCCACTAATGGTTCACGAGTCCCTTGGACTTAACCGGGAGGACTGTCTAGCAGATCCACCGATCTTTCCCCCAGTGCACCAGCTGGGGACGTGTTTGGTTGCTGAAGTGGGTCCAGCCTGAGCATTAGTACGTCAGGTCGCTCAACTCCTGACGACCTCACAGATTGTCCTTGGGTCACTCGGTTCCAGAGTCGGCGCTAAGTCTCACAGACCAAAAGACCGCGCTTCCTCCTTTCCCGAGCTTACTGACCTGGTGGTAATTCCCAGCATTACACCCGGTATTGTCCCATCCAGCCCGTTCGCAAGACTAGGCCTAGTCGTGTAGCTGCTGTGAGGCAGCCCACTGAGCAATGTAGGCAATTGGCGGACCGCGGTCCGGATCCGGACCCTGGGGCTTAGGTTTCCGGATCGATTTAATACAGAATGAATACAAATTTTTAAACGCCGAATAAAACATATACAGTACTCGTGAATCAGCATTTTCGAAAATGAACTTTTTCAAGAACAAATTTAGATCAATATTAACTAACGAACACTAAGTGACTTGCTGAAAATAACTTGTACAAATTTAGATCCAGACTTCAGACAGATTGTTACTTTTACTGTAAAAAAATGCCACTATTCACATTGAATAATGTATGGTTAAACAGTTTATCATAAACTTATTAATAGTTATTAGATTTAATAACTGTGTATTACTGTGCTGTATCCTTTTAGTATTACATGGTAGTTTTGTTTAATTTGTGCATTTCATACCCATAACATAATTTAAATAATTTTTCATAATATTAATTACTTAATAAAATCTTGGTATGTTTAATCAATAGTGGTTCCGGACCTCCACTTAATTTACTACTTTGAAAACGGACCTCCATGAAATCTAATTGGTATGGTACGGAAATATGGACTTTTCCCAGAGAGCAAGCACATAAACTATTGGTGACAGAGGTGCACGTCTGGAGAGGTCTTCTATAAATTCAAGAAGAGACAGGATTAATAATACTAAAATCAGAGAAATAATTATTGTTCAAAAAAGGTATTTTACAAGTTATTGAAGAAAGAAGGCTGAAATTGTTTGGCTATGTAAAGAGGATGTCAGATGACAGGATACCTAAGATGATGTTAAATTGTGAAGCAGAGGGCAATACAAGAAAGGGGAGACAAAAATAACAGTGGATTCAAGGTGTGCAAGGGAGTATGGCGTCGAGAGTATTAACAGAGACTGATGCAGAGAATAGGGATGTATGGAGGAGTAAAATTTGCTATGGGTTGTAGGAAAATTGCTATATTGTAAAGAAATTCCTAATAAAAATATTATTATTATTATTATTATTATTGTTACTATTATTATTAGTATTATTATTGTTATTATTATTATTATTGTTATTGTTATTATTATTGTTATTATTATTATTATTATTATATCATTATGTAAAAGGGCGAGTAGGCCTACTAGTACTGTTGCAATCTTCATAATGAATGTATTCTTTGAAAAGACACGTTTTTGCAGTCTGTGTTTTGAGAGAGGTCCAGCAGTGCTGGAGACATGCCAGACTGAATGTTAATGAGCGGCAAATTAGTTGCTCTTTATCATCACAACTCTGCAGGGCGACCGACGCACTTTCAATTGCTGTCCTCCGTGTTACAAAATACAAATTGGACCAAACCCATTCGAATCTATATACTGTATTTTCTCCAGCAATCGCAATGTCACTTCTATTTGAATTTAACTTGATTTTCTATTCCTTATATGGAATAATCAATAACTGAAAGATATACAAAGTATATATTGTTAATATTAATAAAATTCATTGTTAAAACCGTAGAGGTGGATAGTCATAAAATAAAATAAGTTAAAATATACCTTCTTAGGTAAGATCCGTCGTCCTCAACTTATGTATTCTTTATGTCTGTAGTCCTTTCAGAATATCCGTTCCATCTTCAGCAGGTCCTTCTTCGCTACATTTATCTGATATGATGGTTGATGCTGCTGGTCCTAATGTGGTGCTGTCGTGACTAAAGCTTCTTCCTGAAGATATCGTATAGTGGGTTGTTTAGTCTGGGAGTGCTTTCATTTATTAAAATCTTGTTGTCTATTTCCTTGATAATTTCCAGGTCTTCTAATATGTTGATTTTTGTTGGATTTCCCTCTTTGTGTAGTATTGTAAGGGTGTCTTCTATTGAGTTCATTCTATGACCGGCGTTTATTATGTGCTTAGCGTAATTAGACTTCCCATATGCGTATACGAAATCGTTACGATGTTCTTTAAACCTTATGTTGAAGCTTCTTTTCGTTCTACCTATGTACAACTTGTCACAGTCTTTGCATGTTGATTTTATATACACCCTTGCCATTAAATGTATTATGTTTTTCTATTTTGTTACTTATTACATTATTTAGTTTATTATTAGTTTTGTAGGCTATGTTTAAATTTTTGTTTATTTTTCTCAATGTTTTTGCCAATTTTATGGTTTCGTGGCCTGTGTATGTTAGTGTAGTCCATGTATTAATATTATTATTTTCGTTCTACCTATATACAACTTGTCACAGTCTTTGCATGTTAATTTATATACACCCTTGCCATTAAATGTATTATGTTTTTCTATTTTGTTACTTATTACATTATTTAGTTTATTATTAGTTTTGTAGGCTATGTTTAAATTTTTGTTCATTTTTCTCAATGTTTTTGCCAATTTTATGGTTTCGTGGCCTGTGTATGTTAGTGTAGTTCATGTATTATTAATATTACTTATTACTATAAAGAAGACATTACAAAAATAAAACACTGTTATAACGATAAGCATTTTGACGATTTTCGTAAGTCGTGGTTTCACCCAGAAGTAACCGAGGCTTTATTGCAAAGATTGGTAATTTAAATTTCATAGCTATGTGCTGCCATTTAGCGTAAGTTGTATAAACTTTAGTACGATATCGATAATAGTCGATATGTGGCAAGGATGATATCAGATATATGGTTCGATGGTGGGTTATCGCTGGCTCTATAAACTCTGGCGCAT
This sequence comes from Diploptera punctata, assembly GCA_030220185.1. Classification (NCBI taxonomy): domain Eukaryota; kingdom Metazoa; phylum Arthropoda; class Insecta; order Blattodea; family Blaberidae; genus Diploptera; species Diploptera punctata. Next base: position 4,588,039 of record JASPKZ010000043.1, on the reverse strand, counting down.
GCGCACTGTTGTTCTATAAGACTTTTTGAAAATATATAGGTAAGTTAAAGTGATGAATCCCCAAAAAGCATAATAATTATTACTTTATTAGATATTTTGTTTCTAAATTAACATAATAATTAGTATTTATATTATCTATTTATTAATATCATTTATCGCTGATATAAGATAAATTATCAATCAGTGTCAGGCTAAAGTATTGTTTACAAATTAAATTATTCTACATTTTTCTACTATTGTAAACAGAAACGATCAGGCACTGTTACAAATGTTCGGTAGTAAGGTTGTGTCTTCGATCGCTCAAAATATGTTTATAAACAGAACAGGATCGTTGTACGTCACCTGAAGTAATTGGGCAGTATTTGAATTTGGGTGATATTTTGACACTTATTATTTCTGGCAAAAACTCGTACGTCCCATTTATAAAACTATTAACTTGACACAAATGTTCAAAGCCTGGGTTATCGTTCAAAATGTTTTCAAACTTTTCTTTAAGTTTGTTCGGTAATACTTCGGCAGTAAGGAGTTCAGTTGTCGGATTTTATCCATTAACTGAATAGATTCAATCAACGCCAAACCTTGAGTTTCAAGATTTTTAATAGTTGTAGGTATATGGGAAAAAATGAATGCTAATCATAGCAACGCTCCTTTTTCTAAATACTGGAATCGTTAAATGCTTCCTTGCACTGACAAACTGCCAAAGCTTCTGCACTATCAAAATCGTTTACTATACTTTTGATGGCCTGGAAATGTTCATTGTAAAAAAACACAGATTTTTAAAATGTTGTAAATATAGCGCAAAAACAATATGCGTCATCACTAGTTTTTAGTTATCATCATCATCATGAACAAATTCGTTTTAGGTCATGGGGCCTGTACGGTAAACCTAGCGAAGATGGTATTGATCTTTCCACCGATGTTTTGGTCTTCCTTGGTCCCTATGTCCAGTTGGGGTTTATTGGAATGCAAATTTTGGAAGTCTATTTCTTGCCATTCTCCTCAGATGATTTTTCCATTCTTGTTGGTATCTTTGTATATCTTCATTTAAACTTGTTACTCCAAGTTTTCCTCTGATAATAGTGTTCCTTTGGTGATCCAGTCTATTAACTCCTAACAATGATCGTAAGAAGCGCATTTGGCTTACTTCTAGTTTATGAGAGTTTCTTTTATTTAAAATCCAAATTTCACTTCCGTATTTTAGAGCAGCTTTTGATGTGATGTTATGTAATCTTAGTTTTGTCTCTGTCCTCATCTGTTTACCAAAATGCCTTCGTATTACCCCATTCATTTTATTATATTTTTGTAATTTTGAATCAATGTCACTCTTATACTCTGCAAATGCACTTCCTAAGTAAGAGAAATCTGACACTTGTTCTATAATTTTTCCATCAATCTCAATTTTCACCCGTTGTATGTTTTTTTTCCACACATTGTCATTGTTTTGGATTTTGAAGTGGAAATTTTCATATTATATTTGCTGGCAATTTTGAATAATTGATACGCTGCTATTTGTAAGCTATCTTCGGAATCTGATAATATTATTTGATCATCAGCATATAATATTGTTTGAATTATTTTATTCCTAGTTATTGAAATTCCACTATTTACTGTTTGTTTCCATTCTTGGTTTTTAGTTAAAATATGCAATAACAGGTGAAAAAGGTCAAAATATGCAAATGCATATAATCGGGTCTCTAATTATGACAAACTTAGAAATATCATAATAAGAGGTGAGATATAAACTAAAAACTATATGTATATTATCAAATACGTAGAATATAGACAAGTAATATGATATGGACACATAATGAGAAGAAATAATTTATTGAATACAAAAGTCTTATTTCGGAAGCCAATAGGAAGAGCACATTATCACAGTATACTTTGGAAGAGGACATTAAAAGTAATATGTGTATGAAAAATGTTTAAAGATTGGTAGAACTGAAAGAAGAGTATTTCTTTTGTTAGAAGAAACCTGAGTAATCACAAAAATGTTCATCATTATAATTATCAATGTCATTATTGTCATTATTATTATTATTATTATTATTATTATTATTATTATTATTATTATTATTATTATTATTATTATTATTATTATTATTATTATTATTATTATCGTAACCATTTATAAGATGACATCGTCTTTGTTTTAACGAGGATTGAAGGGTACATGCCATCAATTTCAATGCCCGTTCTAGAAGTAAAAGTAATATGGGATTTAGAACAATAAACCTCGTTCGCATTGTCAGTTTAATTTCCGTTCGGAAATACAAACAAAAGCGGACACTCCAAGATGTCCGCCAATAATTCATCATAACGTTTATAAACATTTCTGGTTCCTTCCAGAGATTAGCATGACATAATGGTGCCTACGAATGGACAACAGAGGAAACCTTATTACCCGGCTTTCGAACTGAAAACAAGTTTGAATGACGTGATTAAAATTAGAAATAGACTGGATTGTACATACGTATCTGAAGATCCGTAATTTCCTCCCATTTTTTAGCGAACTAGGTTGAAACGTTTCATATCTTTCAAATGTCAAGTTCTACTAACCACACTTCTAAAAGTGTAACAGTTCAAAATAATTCCAGAGTTTTTATTTTAAAAATGCGTCACTGTTAAATGGAAATACTGAAGAATCAAATGATTAAAGAAAATTCGGACGTTCTGAATCTTGTATATTTGATAACACTGCAAATGCAAACCCTCTGCTCGTGTCCGGCGTAATGCCAGGTCGAGGATGGGATGAAGTCCCTATTATTGAAGATCTGTCTGAACCAAGTCGGTAATTTTTTTAGAAACGTCTTCTTCAGGCTTAAGGTTCTTTTTACGAGTTTGAAAATATCTAGACTCAGAACCCAGGGGCAACTAAATTCGTCTCGGAGAAACTTCCCCCTAGAGAAGCACTCATGTCCCCGCAGTGGGACGAACAGAAATTAATCAAACAGAAATTATAGGATGTCAAGTACTATATCAAGAAATGAAAAGGGTAACTGAAAGATGAGAAGAATATTTCACTCATAAGACATTGTCTTTAAATTATTATTATTATTAATTATTATTATATCATTGTGTAAAAACACGGGTAGGCCTAGTAGTACGGCTGCTATCTTCATAATGGTTTCTCCAGTATTTTTCTCAAACTGGCAGAAGACTAATTGGTCGCAGATTGCCTGGGTGAGTAGGGTATTTTCCAGGATTAGGAATTGAAAGCAAAGTTTCACTATTTAGAGGAAGAATATGACTTTGGTTGGAAGGTTTTTGACCGCTGATGATACATGTTTGTATCATCAGTCTTCTTTCCGTTGCTTGCCTCGACGCATCCACTATATACAAACGGCCCTCTCCAACATCCATTCCTGGTTACGTCGGTAGAATATCCAATTTAATGTGAACAAGACACAAAATATCTTGTTCACAAAAACCCACAGACGTCCTCCCGTCCACCTCACCTTGGGAGCTTATCAATTGCGGTCAAATTGGTAATTCGGTCATGGCCATAGGCGCGATTAGATGGGAGGTAAGGTACGATGGTTTTCAATTCGGAAAACCGTACATCTGGAGAAGTAAGGGGTACAGGTGTTTCAAGAAAAGTACTTACAACTCGGTGTCCTAACTCAGCTTCATGAGCCGGTCCTTATTTTATTGAGATTATGAATTTGTGTCTTAATAATTCTCGCTAGAGAATCAGTATTTCGGCCAAATTATTTTGGTGGCTTCATTGCATATTTTATAATTTCTGTTTTGTTGTTATTGTTAGTTTGTACTTTTAGAAGAATAAGTTTCTTCTCGTTTTATTTATTTTTTGAGAGAAGTTTAATTCCCACTTTATTTTTAATCTTAGGATGGTGAGCTCATGAGGTCTGAAACGATCTGCGAGATGATCAGCTAGAACTTGGGCCTTCTCTTTAGGGAGATAGGTCCTAGTCCCACTTGACTGGATAGCAGAGGGAGGAAGAGGAGCTCTACTCCTTTGGATCCGTTTAAGTAATTCCCTTGGAGGGGTTTTCTGATCCGAAAAACGCTGAAGGGAATTATCCCATTCAATATTTTTCAGTTCTCGCAGACAAGTCTGTTGTAGGCCTATGTTTTGTGTATTCTGAACTGATAACACTGCTGGAGTGAGTACTGTGAATGTTATTAAGTCTTTAAAAAGACAGAAGAGGACATTGTACATTTCATAACACAGAGCAACAAAAAAGAAACTTTTTTTTTTTTAGTCTCAGAAAGAAAAATATGTGATTCTGATAGTATTTTTTCTCCTGGATTCAAATATATCGGGTTTTCTCCATCACGCAAGGTTTCCGAGAGACAGAAATTTATAATTTCAAACATGTTAATATTTTCTACATTCGTAGCTACACAATATTCGAACATTCGGACTCACGTAGAAAGTAAGAAATGACTATTTTCTGCTATATTTCTCCTGTGGAGCATCCCTCTTGATGGTCCAACAATAATCGGCCAGCATATTAGGATTCAATTTGCCTTGGTATCTTTTTCCCATAGCTCAAATCTCCTGAGTTAGCTCATTTGATTTTATTTTACAATGGACAAATGGACGAAAAAACGTTTATTAAAAAATAATTATTTAAATCCATTAATTGAAATTGAAATAAAAAACTGTGGGTGATGGAGAAATTCCGAATACATATTTGAAAACACGATAAAAAACTGCATTAAGTACAACTATTGGCACTCATAAGACAAAAATCATGTTGACCAGTGTTATTACTCATAGAATAATGGCTAGACTTTTATATTTATGTTCTTGGATCATATAGCATGACAATGTAACTTGTGTGTATTAATGTTAAACGTACCATGAAACTATAAAAAATATTTTAATACCAATTATGTATCAATTGCAAATATTTTGGACTTCTAGCAAAATATGTTTAATTGTACAATCACTTTTTACGTTCACTGTATGCGTATGTAAAAATGTCGGCAAATTATGTGAAATTTTAAAGATTCTATTAAAACTAAATGTCCCGCGCAGTAGCCGAGTGGTTAAGGCAAGATGCCTTGGAGCAGAGCTACGGGACTTGCGCTGGTTCAGTCTCCATGGGGAAAGAAATTATCTCATGGAATTTCAGTCAGTAGGGGACCAGAGCCTATCCAGTATGAGGGGTCGGTGGATCTGCGACAGCAGTCCTCCCGGCTAGGCTCGAGGAGCCCGTGGACCAACTGTGGGGTCGTCAGGATTGAGCGACCTGACGTACTATGTAGCTCAGCTATTTCCCTGAAGTTGCGACTCAAACACCTTCTCCCTGAGGTGTTGGTTTTATTGCCGAGAACCTTGAATGTGGACGCGATAGTTAAGGGAGGACAAGTATCTGGGACTTGGGAGTATGGTCTCTGACGAGGTATGCCAAGGGGTGGAGGCATGGGCCAGATATCCAGTACAAGGAATAAGTAGTGGCTCCAGGTTGAGAAAATCAGCTATAACTGCTGGTGGACCCGATATGCTAACCACATGTCACTCCTACACTGGCAGGGTGATCGTGTACATCTGTGATGAACAATGTAAATGTGAGGCGAGTAGCCGGCTGGTAGGCCAAGAGCCTTCTAGGCCTTCGCGCCATGAGCTATAAGAGCTAATTTTGAAAATAGATTTACGGCTGATAGCTTGAGTTTCGTCCAATCCATACTTCTACTTCGTTTTAATACTGGATTATGTATCAACTGTAAACAAGTTTAAAAAGTGATATCCTTGTTTTCGTATATATACCTACTTACTCACTGGCACTATCGAACCCGTAGATTCATGGCCGCGCGGACATAAGCTCTCTATACATCCCTATCCTGAGCTAATGCTTTCCAATCATTCCCTGTATAATCTACTTCCCTCAAATCATAGTTCATGTTAATTTCCCACCTCATTCTTGGTCTACCAACTGGGCGTTTTCCCTCTGGCTATCCTACAAGAAGCTTCCATGCATGTCTTTCATTTCCCATACGCGCAAAAATGTCCTGCCCAACGCAGTCTACGAGACTTAACTGTTCTTATTATATCTGGCTTCCTATAACGACAATGCAGTCATTGTTATGTAGTCTTCTCCATATAAACATTTATTTGAATTTATTCGTACACCCTGTACGTATAGCGTATTCAATTCTATTGATATAGATTGAAACAGATGTATATGTCGAAAATATCATAGTTATAAGAAGTTTGGCGAGTCAGAGGGTAGGAAGTTTTGCGAATCATGAGGTAGAATGTCTCGAAGTGGATTTAGTTCCACGTGAGTGAAGGTATCTGGCAAAGTTTTGATGGAGAAGGTTTCCAATTTCCTTCACAACTCGGCGACTAAGTTATCAATAGCTGAGAGTAGATATCTCACCCATAAGTTAGGTAGTAAAATGTCCTATCTGCTTCCGCTGCCATCAGCTTCCTACCAGACGTCAATACCGGTCCCTGCTTCGACACTCCTCCAGTCATAAAACTCCAATACACAGCAGTAGGGGGTTCAATGTTACTATTTAACGGATCATTCTGCTTTTGGAATATAACAAATATTTTACGACATTCTGGGGGATCATGGAACGTGTGAAATGATCTAAGAGTGTACCTTCAGTGTCACATCTAATGAAGAGTTCGAGATAGAGGATGAAGATTTCACAGAAAATTATTGAAAAATAATTGTAGGAGCTATTTATTTTTAAAAAAAATTTAGGAATCTAATAGAATGTAAGAACAATCCTTACTCCTGAGAATATTACTTTTTTTTTTTTAATTTCTGGAATATTCTGCAATCTATTTACTAAATTTGTATTATTTTTACTATCAACTAACTTCTTGCTAACTCACTGGCACTGTTGAACCTAGAGGTTCATGGCCGTGCAGACATAATCCATCCTGAGCCAATGTTTTACAATTCTTTCCTGTATAATTCACCACAGCTGTGGTCTCCAGGTAGTGTGCTGTCACACAGCGGGCCCGAGTTCGATTCCCGGTCGGGACAGTTTCCTGGGTGAGGTTTTTCCTCACCTGTAAGACAAATATCAGGAAGCTTTAAGGCCCAAACGGTCCCCGAACATCATATGACCATTGCAATCATCATTCATATTCATCTTAGAATAAGTTAAGGATTAGGGACTCTCCTGGCGCATCTTAACATCATCACTCATCATATCATCAGAGCAACGTAACCTCGCCTTTAAGGCGCCCAACCTCAGAAGTGGATTACAATTACGCCATTGCCAGGAGAGAACACCAGAAATGTACAAAAGGACAAACTGGGGTATTAAAAAATATAATTTACCCGCTTCAAATCATACTTAATATAATTCTTATGCCTCATTCTTCGTTTACCTACTGGGCCCTTTCCCTCTGATTTTCCTCTTTTCCCATGTCCTTTTTTCATTCCCCATGTCCTATTCATTACAGTCTACGAAACTTAACAGTTCTTATTATATCTGGTTCCCATAAAGACCATGTAGGTCACTGTTATTTATAAAATAAGTTAAAATACCTTCTTAGGTAAAATCCGTCGTCCTCAACTTTTAAAATATGTGATCTTTATGCCTGTAGGCCTTTCAGGACATCCGCCCCATCTTCAGCAGTTCATTCTTCGCTACATCATCAAGCATCAACCTGGAAGCTGTAGCGAAGAATGAACTGCTGAAGATGGGGCGGATGTCCTGAAAGGCCTACAGGCATAAAGATCACATATTTTAAAAGTTGAGGACGACGGATTTTACCTAAGAAGGTATTTCAACTTATTTTATTTTATGACTCTCCACCTCAACGGTTTTAACAATGAATTTTATTAGTATTGACTGTTATTTAACTTAGTTTTCTCTGTTCACCTGTCTGTTCGTCTCTTTTGGGTCCAATAATTTATTTTCCGAAGAACTTTATTCTCCCCCTCCATGGTATCTTTACCTTGTCGTGGTGGAGTGGCTTGCGTGTTTAAATGATCCCGAGAGCTATGCCGGCAGTAGCATAGTAGCATTGCTGTCGATAGGGTTGCCCATGCCGGACTGATCGAAGGTGATAAGCCAGACGAAAAAAGTACCATGGTCGATTTTTCACCGTAAAAATACAACCGTCAAGAAATGCGGACATGGGTTCAACTGGGGTAAAATTTTCCGGAGGTAAAGTACTTAGGAAAATTTTTGGACCAAAGAGAGATGAACAGACAGGTGAATGGAGAAGACTGCATAACAATGAATTACATGGTCTTTATAGGAAGCCAGATATAATAAGAACAGTTAAGTCTCGTAGACTGTGATGGGCAGAACATGTGGCACGAATGGGTAATGAAAGACGTGCATGGAAGCTTCTTGTAGGAAAACCAGAAGGAAAACGCCCAGTTAGTAGACCAAGAATGAGGTGGGAGAATAACATTAACTATAATTTGAGGGAAGTAGATTATACAGGGGATGATTGGAAAACATTGGCTCAGGATAGGGATATATGGAGATCTTATGTCCGCGCGGCTATGAACCTACGGGTTTGATAGTGCCAGTGAGCTAGCTAGTTAGTTAAGAACTTTATTCTCAAATAGTATTTTCTCCTCTCTTAAAATAAGAGTCCATATTTCGCATCTATGTAATATAATTAAAAGAATAAGTTTTATATATGTTTAGTTTAACATTTATTGTGAGATGAGATGACTAGAGTCCCTAAAATGCCTAATAGCATGTGTTTCCAGAATTGAGCTTAATTTTAATTTATTTCTGCACCTTATTCCTGTTTGTAATTATTGTCTCTAAGCATTTTAAACCAGCCACTTCTTGCACTGGGTGAAACTCCAGACTATTTCTTCTTCTTCTTCTTCACTTCCTGGTTTAGGCAAGAGTTGCCTGTTCCTTCACCAATAGATCTAAGACCATCTCTTCCGAGGACGTCCGACATCTCTTCTTCCTCTTGGAAAATAATGGAAGATTTTATTTCCAGGCTATTTATGATATTTATTCAACAATGTTCTCGAACAGCCAAGTTCATTAGTATCGTAATTCAAATCAGGACGCGAAAGAGCTGAGAAACTTTGCTCAGACATATTTTTTAAGTTTTTAGGTCCTTTTACATGCTATATATCAGACGACATGGGACCCATAGCTTTCGTTTCCTTCCGAAGGATATCATCCTAACAATTCTTAAATCCTAAAAAAAATCCATCGACCGCAGCCGGATGTGAATGTGGTAATAATTAATATATAAGGACCGACCTAATTTACTCTAAGATCCAAACCGTCTGTAGAGTCTCTCCTTATTTTCCAATCCAAAGATTCGGTTCCTGGTGGGTTTGGATTTTAAATATTATCTAGTATCCGGATTGTATGTGATCCCCGTGGTGTTTTCGGCGATGGTTCTTGCTACCAGCAAATCCCTTCATTGTATAACTGTCAAATACATGGTTCAAAGTTCTTCGCCCAGAGCTTTGGGTTATAAATCCTATTGAGATGCAAGTGCTTCAAAAGGAGGGAAAGTAAAACAACGAAAAATATAGAACTTGCTCCCAGTCGAAAAACAGAATCAGTAGTATACCATTTCCCCCCCCCTTCATATGAACATGATTGACCTATCAGGGAATATGTGCTCCCCTAGTGAGGATATTCTTAACGAGACTAATTTTATAACGCTTATTTTCCTACAAATGTTATTGAATGTCATGTGGTTTGTTCATTGCCTCTAGGAGACACTTAGCAGAAAAGTAAGGCATTATTGCGATGAAAACCCATTAAATTTTGCTCAAATGCACTATGTACGCTTGAGGGTATTTTACCTGCCCGAAAATCTTCGAACTCGACTTAAAGTCCTTTCCAGAGGACTGGTCCTTCGATTTTGACATCCTAAATATCCATCGCCCCCGGCCGAGTTTGAACCCACGACTTTTGGAACTAGACGCAAATAGGAACATGAGTTAGCCTTATATGAATCTATCAATATTCATATAAAATAAACAATTAAATAGTCTGTAAGTATGAATTATATAATACAGTATCAGCTCACAAAATTAAAATGTAATGGAAATGCATTTAATTATGTTACTAATTCTGAATTAATAGTGTTAGTTGTTTTGTCCATTTTGCTGCATTCTATATAACAAACTATAGTCATATTCTTCTTCTTCTTCCTTTCATATGATAGACCTAGCGGTCTGTTACGGTCTCAATCCAACGTTTGAAGGGTCTGCCCAAAGATCTCTTGCCTGGCATTTTAATATTTAACGTGGTATTCTTGTTCTGCTCATTCTTCTTACGTGAGATTTCAAGTTGTTTCTGTATTTTTGTACATATTCCATGATTGATTCTGTTTGTAATTATCTGAGAATCTCAGAGTTCCTTTTATAGTCTGTTCTTGAGTAACCTGCAGTACGTCTCATAAATTTCATTTCTGCCGCAGTTAAGTCTTTGTTCATCTACACTGCGAATTGTTCAGGACTCGCCAAACTTTTTTGATTAATAATGAAAAAAAAATATAAAAATCTTATTATTTTTATCCCTTCTCTCTTTGCCATAACATAATATGGGTCTGGTCAGTGTTTTATAAATTCTAGTTCGTGTGTGTTCCTGTACTGTGTTTGGCTTGAAAATATTATTTATAATTCCTGTTACCCTGTTAAATTTTATAATTTTTTGACTAAAATCTTTATCCTCTTCGTATGTAACTTGGTATCCGAGATAGTTAAATGTGTTAGTTTGCTCTAATATTTTATTATTAACAATTTTACTGCGAACTGGCTTTTCCTAGGAATCCATGACTTTAGATTTTTCTGTTGAGATTTCCATGTTGTAGTTTATTGCAATTTGGTGAAAAGAGTGGAGTGAACGTTGTAGGTCATCTTCTGAATTCGCTATAAACACAATGTCATCTGTAAATAATACGGTGTCTAAATTATATAATCTATAAGTTGTATACTGCCATGCGGTTGTAGTCTCCTCCATTCTTTAATCATTGAATTAATATACTCGTATATTATGAGGAGCATTGGTGAAAGACCACATCCTTGTCTAACTCCTTGATTAATTATTGGTCTGCATTCAGATATTTTATTTTCAATCTTAACTTGAATGTAATTATCCTTATAAATATCATATATAGCTTTTATCTGTTGGTCTGGGATTCCATCATATTTGAGGATTTCTAATAATTTGTTTCTATTTACTTTGTCAAATGCCTTCTTCAAGTCAATAAACACCATGTGTGTTTTAGTATTAATCTGTCAGTGTTTTTCTATTATATTATTATAGTAAATCAGAATATAGCACAATTTCACGACTTTTATGGCACAATGGAGTACATTGGAGGTTTATAACGTCTTAAATAGACATTGCAACTGAAAATTAAGTAGAAAGCAACAAACGAACATTTTTATATTCCACAAATTAAAATATAAATTTCAGTTTCAAATTTGAAGATTTATAAGTTTCATTCAGAAAACGTTCTATTTCCACAGGCTATATAATAATATATGCTGCATGTATGTAGGTTATCTTAGCCTAGGTTTTTGTATTTCTTTGCCTATAAAATATTTCAAGAAAAAATGCAGTTTATATTAATGAACTCTCTTAACATTAAATTTCAGGTAAAAACTGTATAATAATTCACAAAATTTATAAAATAAAAGGTCTCAAAACCTTGATTAATTTTAGAGTAAGAATGTATATGCAAATTATTATTAAAAAGGAATTTGAGCACATTTGATTAATGACACCAAAACTACCAAAAGTCAAATTAATTAGATTTCAAAGCTATAGTTTACTTAAGATAGTAAATAATGGAAACTTACAACATTTTAAGCAGAGTTTCAGCAACCATCGACTCAACACTGGAAGTCCAGTCCCATTCATAAAGAAATGCAACCTAAATCTTCTGACTAATGCAAACCCTATAAAAGAAACAAAAATGCTATAGATTGGAAACCAAAGACAAATTCTAAAGTAATCAACGACTGTTTTATTAAAGATTAAAAATATACCAAAGTAGACCTTACTATAAGTTAAGAAAAAATAATGTTTCAATGAGTTTTCAAATGTTCTACCAATAAGAGTTGGCACGTACAATTTCATAGCCATGATCAGAAAATAAAATAAAATAAAAGCTGATTTTTCCAGCTTGCAGCAATCAAAATTTGTAATTTCAAATTTCATAATTATAATAATGAAGTATAAAAGTATTTAAAAGTAGTGTAATACATTATAATTTGCTTTTCTCTGCTGATTAGAAAACACAAAAAATCCTTCACACAGGAACTGTGTAAACTAAGTGAATTCCTCAGCATGTCAATTTATGTTCAATTTTGCTGTTTTATGGAATATATATATATATTTATATATATATATTTAAATATAATAGGAAAAATGATTTGCAACGATCAATTTATAATTTACAAAAAAAAGCTGCCAAATTTAACATGGAAATATCAATTAACAAAACTAAAATTATGTCATTTGATGGGAAGGACCCCATACAAGGTAAAATCTGTCTATAGAGTAAAATTTTAGAGAGATCTAATCAATTTAAATATCTTGGATATTATCTCTCTATCTGGGATGAAAAGGATATCCCTGAAAAAATTACTAGTTATAATAAAAGTTTGGGAATCATTAATCAAGTTATGAAACCATCCCTTGTACAAAAAAACATCAGATTATGTTTATATAACACTTTGGCTAGACCAGTGTTGACCTATGGTAGTGAAGCATGGACACTAAAAAGACAACATGAAAGCAGAATAACGGCTTGTGAAATGATATTCATGCGCATAACCTCATTTTACACCAGATGGGATCTTCAAAATTCACCCCGATATCTTCAAAGATTGGAATAGTGTACGCCAATTTTTTGGAATATATTAAACAGTAACAACGAAATTGGAAACACCATCTTGAAAAGAATTTAGTTCCAATCGGATTCCCAAGCTGTTTTATATAATTATATACCAAGAGTACTCAGATCTCTTGTGGGCCGTCCTATGAAACGCTGTAGGGAAAATTTTTCTCTTGGGCATCGTACAAGGGCTTTGCCTAATACTTGGAAGGAAGAAGAAGAAGAAGAATACAATAGGAAATAACATTAAGAGGTTTGTTTAATACTTAAAACATTTTGTCTGTTCATCTCTTCCCTCTTAGAGTTTTTTTTTGGTCGAACTTATTTTTTCAGATCGTCTTAGAGTCTCTCACCATCGTCAGCGATTACAAGCTCTGAAACATATGTTCGACAAAAACAACTCTAAGAGACAAAATGTTTTAATTATATCATTTTTATCAAATAAATAGTATGTATCTGGTTACATTGCAAAAGCAAATACCCAAATTTGCTAAATGATTGAAAACCAATGTTATAAGCAGACCTTGCATTAATATAAGCAGTGTAACAGTTAAAATTCATCGGAGAACATATTGTTTAAACAACTCACCTCATAGGATTCATGCTTCCATGATATCGCGATTTCAAACATAATCATATTCATCGTCAGCCATAACTCCGACTGATGACGGCCGAAGAATTTCATCAGTCGGAGTTATGGCTGACGATGAACATGATTATGTTTGAAGTCGCGATATCATGGAAGCATGAATCCTATGAGGTGGGTTGTTTAAACAATATGTTCTCCGATGAATTTTAATGATTATACCTCATAATGTTTACTTCCCAACATTAATTAAATATAGTGTAACAGTTGCTTTCCCATTTGGCAATAGAAATAAATATCCTAAGTTGGATAATAAAAAGTAAAATTCCACAACAAATCAGTGTTGATTACGCTGACAACTAACTAATTTTCTCTATAGCTTATGAAACTCATATGTTGAATGCCAAATTAAGTAAGGCTCTTCACTGGCCCATATCCTAAGCCAACTGAATCCAGTTCAATATCCAATATCCAGTTTCCTAAAATTCATCCAAATATTATACTCCCACCTATACCTAAACTTCCTCAATGGCCTTTTCCTTAATTAAAATTTTAAAAGCAAATCAGACTGTCATCCATAATCTGTTCATCTCTAACTCCTAGGCTTAATGATCTTGAAAATATTAAGATGATATAAAATTTAATTATAGATTTCTCCATTGTAAAGCTTTTTTTCCATCCTCAACCCTTAAGACACCTTTAGTAAACAATGTTACTTAAATTTTATTTAAGCACATGCACATCTCAGATGTTTCTGTGCAACAAGAAGATTATTATTTTTGTATGTTTATATAAACAAATATTGTCTTAAATCTCTAAAGGAAGTGACACTATCATGTTTATTGTAAATAATCAGAGTTAGATACACACAACTCTGATTATTTAAATATTGTCTTTTTTATTCAATTTAACATTCAATATTGTGATACATTTTTGGGCCGGCTTTTGAATTTCACAGCAGATGGCAGGACTCAAGTCTCACTTCTTAAGACAATAAGGATTCATGTGCCATGATTCATGAGTCAGAAATGCCCGCTGGGTATTTTCTAGATGTGCCTATGCTTTCTAGAAGATACGCCTGTCGAAGTTTGAATTTGAGGGGGATCAAGACTGGTCTTCCAGAGAGTAATTTGGTAAAGTGTTACGAGTCAGCCCAAGTCAGTCATGGTCTAGAAGCCGACCTGAAAACCAAAGAGGAAGAAAGTGTTGCAAGATACCGGTAATGTTTCTGCGAGCATTAAGTAGGAGACTGTAAGATACATCGTGTTTGTGAAAGACTTGAAGCAGAATAATCATATATGCTTGTATAGTGAATTATTGTTAAAGAAATAAAGATTGGGAATGTTTGTGTAAACCGGTCTGAAGTTAAATGAAAGAAATTATTATAAGTCGCATAAATGCAATGAAACTATAGTCTGCAAGGAAATAAAAAAATATGAGGTGAGTCAAAATAACTAACTCATAATAATTAAAAGACAGCGTTCGACAAACTCGTAGCATGGGCCGAAAAGAACGACCTAGAAATAAATGAGAAGAAAACAGTGAAAATGACCTTCAGGAAAGGAGGAAGACTCACAGCGAATGACTGCATTCGGTATAAGGGAGACCCACTGCAAAATGTAAACCAGTTCAAATATCTGGGGATCACACTGCAGAGCCGAGGTGACACCTTCGATAAGCACATCAAAGAACGCGCCTTAGCGGCCAGAATAGCAACGAACAGCATTAAAAGCCTGAGTAAACTATCCCTGGAGACAGTAATAACCATCTTCCGCTTAAAAATAGCACCAATCATGACCTATGGAATAGAAGTGATTTGGAAGAACCTAAATAAGGCAAACCTAGAGGAAATAGAGAAAGTCAAAGCACACTTTTTAAAGACAGCGCTAAGCGTATCAAAATACACGCCTTCACGCCTAACATACATACTGACAAAGGAACCATTCTTCATAGAAGAGCTCACCTGGACCTTCTCGTGCCGGCAACAGATGCCTACAAAGAACTGCTGTGGGAACTCAACGAGAAGAGAGAACAGATATGGCCTGAGTTCTATGCAACAGATGCGATGATCTACAGGGAATGGACAGCAGCCAGATATGACCTGAGACACACCATGACGAGAGTCGCGGTCCATGGTTTCCACCACAGGATATGCACAACAGTGAAGCGCCATAACCCAGAAGAAAAGTGCAAGTGCAAACTATGTGGGTCGCACTGCGACCGATATCACCTATTACAGTGTAAAACATAGGAACATCGATAACAGACTTTTGTAAGACATGAAAACAGTTCTTTCTACATGGCCATTGGCTGTAATGATACCTATTATAAATAATTAAAAGAAACCTCATAATGTTATTTCCTACAAATATTAAATAAATTAAAGAAATTCTATCCATTCCAACATCACCGCAATTAGCGACAAAATCACAAGTTTATCTTGAAATTTTGAGTACAGGGTGCAATGAGTTAAGATTGCAAATTAGATATATTCCAATTCAAATTAACTACTCTAAAAAAATTTTAAAAATTAAAGTTCATTATAAAAAAAGTTTCATCCAACCATTTTATTTAATAATCTAATTTCACCCAACAGATTAATTGAAGGAGGGACAGCTATTGAAAGGGTTCGATTTAGCTTTGTGAGGACAATTGAATTGCTTCTCAATATGAAAAGTAGCAAAATTTGGTTAAGAAAACTTGAACTAAAATTAAAGTATTCTATTGCATTAACCATGCAATTTCCTGTACTGACATCTGCTATCCAGTGGCAGCAACTAGTTCAGTTGACAATGTCTTCTCAGAACTGGCACACCACAGACTTATTTTTAAAATATTGCATAGGTATATTCGAATAACTTTGAAATGATAGTTTCTATTATTGCACTATAGACCAGCCTTATGGGCTAGTGGTTCCTGACTACTGTTCATGAGGTCCTGGTCAAACCATAGGAATTATTCCTATGGTTGCTCATGGTCTGGAATTTAGGTTAAGAACTCTCCTGGTGCTACATTATCATTTATCATCCATCATACCATCAGAGTAACTTAACTCCGCCTTCAGGTGCCCCAACCTAAGAAATGGATTACAATTCTTCCAATGCCAGGGGAGAAAGCCAGAAATGTCATAAAAGACAACCTGGTGGCATTAGACAAAAAAAAAATTATTGCACTATAATTCTTCTATCCCAAATATCAATGATAGGATTGGGTTTTAGATATATTTTTATGAATTCTATGTATTTTAAACAAACTATTGTCAGTAATATATATTCTAAATATTTACATTAATGATTACAATTAACCACTGTTTACATTAACTTAGAATTAATAACTGTACATTATCCAAAATATAATGAAACTTAGTAGTTAATAATAATCTCTCTGGTAAAGCTGTGCCAACTTTCTTACATACAAATTACATTGTAATAAATAATACCTGGATGTTCATGACAAAGTAATTCAGATAAGACACACTCTTTTTTAATTTTAGATTAACCATAGTAAAATAATTACATTTCATTTACATTCAATTTATCACCGTATAAATGTAATTAAAATTATAATATTATGATACTGGCAAAAATCCAACAATAAAATCAGTGGTGGTCAAACTACGTGTGCTACAGCAAACGGGTGATTTAAAGAAAATTCTAATTTCAAACTGCACTGTTCTTCATTTTCATTTACCATTAATGCACTCTACTTGTTTCAATATCTTTCATTGTTCTGTAGTAACAAAACAAAAATTTCAAATCCTGTTTATGATGGAAAAATTGATTTTCAATGGTTTTGAAAAACTTGTAAAATATGTTTTGGATAATAATGTTGATTATTTAGTTGCATTGGGAACAACAGCAGAAACAGCAACTCCAAAAGAAGAAGAAAAATGGGATGTTGTAAAATGTATTCAAAGTACGAATTATAAACAACTTCCTCTAGTATTGGGAATAGGAGGAAATAATACAGATAATGTTATAGGAAAAATAAATAGCATAAAAAACTTATCTGATTTTTATGCTATTCTTTCAGTTTCTCCTTATTATAACAGACCTTCTAAAGAAGGAATATATCAACATTTCAAATCTATTGTTAATTGTACAGCTTGGAATCTTCCCTATGTACTGTAGATTTCACAGAGCTCCAATGGCACTAACATTTAGAAATTGACTCTGACTTCATTGTTTAAATTCGACTCTTGTACTTTTTATTCCCAACCCCTGGCGGTAATTTGGTTTATTTCATTTAAACTAGGTTCTTGTCATCCCATCTCAACAATTAAAGTTGTGTGTTGCTTTATTTTTTATCCCTGAAACTAATTTAGCAATTTTTAATTAGATATGACTTTTAAAACTGGATGTGATTTCCGAAGGACGTTTCTCTGATTTTCAGCAACGACTACACTGAATAAACTATTTTAAAAAGTTGACACACAGGAACTGCATAAACTAAACAAAGTCCTCAGCAAGTTGAATTTATGATCCCACTATATATATATATTTCTTTTGTTAAATTGGAGAAATTCAATTTCTGATGCCAGCTTATTTAAAACTGTATGACTGCAGAGAAAACAAAGCATCAATAACCGTAAGTTATTTCCTATTTAAAATGACAACAATTTAAAAATATCTATATTAAATTAATGTTGGGAAGTAAACATTACGAGGTATAATCATTAAAATTCAACGGAGAACATTTTGTTTAAACAACTCACCTCATAGGATTCATGCTTCCATGAAACTATGGTATCATGGAAGCATGAATCCTATGAGGTGAGTTGTTTAAACAAAATGTTCTCCGATGAATTTTAATTAAAAATATCTTCTTATTAATTTTTTTCCATTACTTTAATTAAAGATATTGAATAAATCAAACTAACGTACTTTATATGACATACTGCCAACTTAAGGGTTTGGTACGAATTGTGAAAAATGAAACATGCCAGTTGCTAGAGTCAATTTTTAATTTCAGGTAAACCCCCATTTCTAATGGTCAAATTTCACTCATTTTTGGAGAATACCTTCCTCAGTTTATTTTAATAGCATATACCATCTAAAACCGCAACTGCTAGAACAATTTTTAAATTTTCGTTTCATGTGAACTCTTAAACCTAATGATCTGATTTTACTGGTTAATGAACTTGATCTTACTTTTTAACTAATTGCTATATACCTAGTTTGGTTTAGATGAAACAAAAATGTGGCCAAAAGAACATTAACGGGTGCACGCATACACACAAATTTTGGTCATGGTCATTTTCGGTGTCAACTAGAGGAGATTAGTGAAGATCTGTAAAAAAATTTCATGAGAAAAACCTTCAGAATTCACTAGAAATAACATCGCCAACTATTTAATGTATTAAACATATTTCGTTGCATTATGGGGAATGAAAGACGTGCATGGAAACTTCTTGTAGGAAAGCCAGAAGGAAAACGCCCAGTTGGTAGACCAAGAATGAGGTGGGAGAACAAACATTAACTATGATTTGAGGGAAGTAGATTATACAGGGAATGATTGGAAAGCATTAGCTCAGGATAGGGATGTATGGAGAGCTTATGTCCGTGCGGCCATGAACCTACGGGTTCGATAGTGCCAGTGAGTAAGTAAGTAAGTAAGTAAGTAAGTTTTATTTTCCTGAAAATGTTTTCTATGTGTGCAAGATTGCTACAAAATACTGTTCCCCCTCTTAAAACACCAATGATAAAAGTTTGTAACTCAAATAAAAAATCTTATTTCAATTAAACTGTTAACATTTTCTAATATTTAAAATCCAGAAAAAAAGAGAATAGTTGTCACAGCCATTCAACATGGATTGCAGGAAATTCTCCGCTTCATATTTTTTTTATCATGCCTAAATAGTTACAATTTCAATAGCAAGGTTTTTAAGCATTGAGACATTCCTGTTTTAAGATGAAAATGGGACTGAATAAGCTCTCATAGATTGAATTCCATGTTCATTTCAATGTTTTGTAAATACTATTTTATTTTAGGAAGTGATATTTTGAGGTTATTTTAATTAACTTACTTTTAGTCTCTTACTACCTTAATTACTTTTAGTCTTTTCATCTTACCTCAATATTAATGTTGATTTGTTCTTGAACATGTTTCGAATATATCATAATCATTTTCAGCATCTTGCCCAGACTGGTTAGATTTATGTTGCATACCCTGGATGTTGATGTCAGCTCCATCCTGGGGTTAGCCAAAGAACCTCCAAACAAGATCATGCTCCGTCCGTATTTCAATATAATCGAAACATGTTCAAGAACAAATCAACATTAATATTGAGGTAAGATGAACAGACTAAAAATAATTTAATTTGTGAATATTGTTCATTAAAGTCGTCAGATTTTGGTCAACATTGTATGTTGAACTTTATAACAATTTATTTCTATGGGGATTCATCAAGGGTCAAGTGTATAGAAATCATTGGCTGACCTTGATGAATATCTGGATAGAGCTGGGAAAGAGACTAAACGTGTCATAATATAAATGTTAGTCATGTTGAAATCTTTGAAAATGCTTTAAGCATTAGAAAATGTTAATTTCAATGAAAAAAAATTTTATTTAAGCTATGAACTTTTATTTTATAGGTGTTTTAAGAGAGACATAATGAATGGACTGCAGAAACATCTAAACCATGAACATAGTTTTTCATTTTTTTATAATCGTCATGGAAACAATAGATTTAGACTTTGTTTTTAAATCCACTAAGTGGCTTATGAGAAAAAGGTATTAGTTCCAAAAGGTATTAAGTTTTGAGATAAATGAAATACAGAGCTTGCTTGAACGTGTATGAAAAATCAGGGTTAAGAATTTGTAAAGGTTTCGTTGTAAACAATTATTATTAAGATTTGAGAGAGCTCTTAGTTCCTTTTTCTTGTAGATAGAACATACTGTGTTGCACTTATTCCATTACAGCTCATTTTTCTCATTTTTGGACTTAATACCTTTTCCTTGTAAGGCCAAAATATTATATGGCTTCTACAGTGAATCTTGGATCGTACAGAATGTCTACAAAAAATTGTTGGTCAAAATAATAGACAAAAAAAATGTCAGAATTTTTAGATATTGAACTACTGGTTGGAAATTTGTATATCAAATAACATGAAGTCATGATGCTAAAATGATATATTTAAAATGTAATGTACTAGTTGTCTACACAAGTAATTTTAAATTTAAATAAAATTGCTACAACTCAAAAAAGTAGTTTGTAAATAATTAGAGTGTGCATGGAATATACACAAACATCCAGGTGTTGACTATAATATACCTATATTGGAATGTTTTGCACAGAAATATACATAGTTTACCAAACTGACTTACAATACAGGAACTGTCAGTTCTACCCTACACCACCAAATATACATTTTCAAGGCCTATACATCAGCATCTCTTTTTTTAAATTTTTATATACTTTTATATGAAACTACTGGCATATATCAGGATTAATATTTTCAAGCATTTTACAAAAAACTGCCATTTCGTAACAGTGCATGTCATCAAACAGAATTCCATTAAAATTATACAATTACAAACCAATATGAAAAAGAATCAAAGACTACAAAATGATGACAAAAATAAATCTACATAAATCATGAAGAAGGAACATGTTAAGAGGAAAATCCATGAAGCATACGATGATGATGGTCATAAATACCATTAAATAATATTTAATTAATTTTACACTCTCATAGACTGCTTTTGTGATATTTTTGCATATTCACTATTTACGTGTGAGTGCTATAAAATGATCTTAAGGAAAAAAATCTATGTTCATTTATTTGTAAATATTAATAGGAAGTAATATTAAGAGACAAAAATTATTAAATGTTAATTAGAAATTAAATATCTAGCAAAAGGATTATGATGAGGAATATTAATATTTATTTCCTCTATTTCACAAATCCAAAATTATTTAATTCATAATATTTATTGGAGTAAATTTAGCCTTCATTGTCTTTGTAATTTTGAAAGGAAAACTGTCAGATACCCGAGTGCTGTAAATGGTAACTAGAGAATAAGATCAAATAAGTATTTCATGGACAGAATATTGTATTTTGTCAAGTCAATAAGATTAAGGAAAGATTTAAATTAAAATTTTTTATACCTCTCCTCGTATCCAGTCTACAAAAGTGTAAGATATGAGGTGAAGTATAAAACATTTTAATTTAAATCTTAAATTAACCTCATAGTGATTTTTTCCTATAAAAGTTCAAGATTAAGAAAGTTGAGTTAGCAGTAAGAATATAAGAAAAAGCCTTCCAAAATTCATATTAGATAAAAGAATGGAGGGAGAAAGGAGAGGATGACCAAGGAAAGAATAGATGGACAACATTGAAAATGGCATTAAAACTTTAGAACTGAAAAATGAAATCTAAGAATAGAGACAATGGAAGACTGTTGTGAGGGAAATTAAGATTTGTTCTGGACCATAGTGCTAAGAGGAAGAAGAAAGAAATAAATCTTATCTTCTTACCATATACCTCACCTCATACAAAATTATTTTTTTTTACTACTATACCATCACTTCCTTCTCAATTACATTCTGACAGTTATAAATCTGAGATATTGTATTAAATTTACTATTGTTTCCAACAATATGTTGAAAACATAATGTTCAACAGAGGTGGCATTCATTATGGCATACAATATTAAATCAACATTTAAATGTTTTTAACTTTATTGTTAGTAATATAGAAATGAAGACTATACAGTCTCAGAGCAAAAAAGTGTGCCATAGATATATGATATGGTCAGCTGTCTGTTATCAATGAAACTTTGTAAAAAAATTATGAATACATTTATGAAATCATTAAATTAATTTTAAAATATATAGGGCTCGGTACTCCATCTCCATGGTATAATGATTAGCATGTCTGACTAACATCCTAGAGGTTTTGAAATCAATTCCTGGCTATACCATAGAAATTTCTTTTGTGTTTAGGGTCTAAACAGATCCACTCAGCCTTGTGAGGATAACTCTATTTAAGAAAAATAAAATAAAGACTGAAGGATTGCATCACATTAACATGTGATTCCCTGCATTATTTTCTGCTTGGTCAAGAGAACAATATATTCAGTCAACTTTCTTCTTATTTTTTGAACTGTTATACTATCTGTAGAGATTTATTTAAAAATCCAGATTAACATTTACAAAATTGATTGATACATTATATTAAAAAAGATCAAAAGAGAGTGGAACAAACCAATACAGAGGAAGAAAAAATGAATTTGAAGACAAGAATCAATAACATGAAGTCATTCTTTTGATTGCTCAATGCTGACGGATAAATAATGTCATTAAGGAACTGTTCACTATAATTATATGTATGACCTTAAAAATATATTTTGGTAGAAAATACATGACTTAACCAATAAATATATACAAACAACATCACAATCAAGCCAAACTAACAATGTGTAATAATGAGGGCTGTAACTTTGGCATTAACAGTGTTGTGACGACTATGAAAAGCATGTTTCAATGTAACAGATGGAAATGCAGGTTAAAAACAATACATATATAATGAAAAGGAGTCTATCTGCTCGCAGCCAATAATCTCAAACTGCCAGACAAATCTCTGGTAAAATATCAAAGAACTTAAATCCACAAACCACAAGCTTGAAAGACTCCTTCTTGTTATGAACCCAACTGTGAAAGCATGAATAAATTTAAAACATATATATTTAACTTAACCAATAACAGTTGAGAAAAATTTGTGCTAGTACCAGGATTTTATAAAAAACCTCAGTAGATAATTGAGTTTGTATTTTTTTAACATCCTTACCTCATATGATTGTTTAGTTGGACATATGTTTCAAGGCTGTTGCCCCATCTTCAGCATTGCACAAACTCATTTTTTCTTTTCTTCAAGTTGTCGGCCCTGAAGAAAAGAAATCAGTTTGTGCAATGCTGATGATGGGGCAACAGCCTTGAAACATATGTCCAACTAAAACAATCATATGAGGTAAGAATGTTAAAAAAATACAAACACAATTATTAAATTAAACCTCATAATGTTACTTCCTAATGATTAAAAAAAAACTCAGTAGATTATTAGTTAATTCAGAACTAAGACCTGATATTCCAAAATGCATTAACATTTTTAATAACTCTTTTTTAGGGAAGAGAGTCTATGAGGTAAATTATATAAATAAGGAATCGGAAACTTCACACCTCACCACATAAAATATGTTTTCTCATCTGACATAGAACTAACAATATGGGGGAAAAAATATCTATTCAGAATAATGACAGGACCATGAATTTAGAAGTTCCTGACGAGCAAGATTTGATTTCAAAGTTCATTTAACTCATACCAGATGGCAAGAGGAAAGCTGGTGTTAATGACCCAATTCAAAGAATCAGAGTATACTGAAGATGAAAACAAAGGCTTGCATTTTTTTCACACCACTATAACAGTAATTTTCATTATTGTTATACCATTTAATATAAACATAAGTTACTAGGAAAATCAGGTGACAATTTCTGAATTTTTTTTTAAATTTTTGATAGTGATACAACAATTACTAGTAGACTAAAAAATAAACAGAACTGAATGGAATGAGATCTAAAGAAAGTGACCAATTTATTTATTTTTAATTATTTTACTACGTATACATGATAGAAATAAATTATGAAACGTGTGTGGTGTGTGTGTTCCAATGCCATCTGCTGCATTTTTTTGTGCTTCAGGTTCTACACTAGTGGATAGATGGCAATAATGTGATTTTTAAATTCCCAAGTAATTTGATTTGGAGGTTCATCGGTCCACCAACGATATAACATCAGTTGAGATATTACTGAAGATTAAACCACCAAGGCTTTGAAACCGGTTTAATTAGAAGACTGGATATGAGATGAGGCATAAAGATTTTTAATTTACATCTTATGTTTAAGAGTTTGTGTGTAGTGTAATTGTGTTTCCAAGACCAGTATTAAAATACGGCAGTGAAGCATGGACAATACGAAGAAGAGATGAAAGCTGAATAACAGCAAATGAGATGCAATTTATGCGCCGTACAGCAGGCTATACAAAGTGGGACCATAAAAGAAATGAGGAAATTATGGAAGAGTTGGATGTAGAACCCATTCTCCACCATATACAAAACTACCAGAACAACTGGAAAGCCCATCTTCAACGAATGCCATCTCATAGAATTCCAAAAGCGATGCTTCGTTACTGCCCCTAGGGCAAAAGATCGCTGGTACGTCTAAAAAAGTGATGGATGGAAAATTCCTCTTTGAGACCGTAACAGGCCACATGGCCTAATACTTGCATGGATGATGATGATGTAATTGTGTTTCTATCTGATGGATGAATCATCAACAGTAGAATAGTACATGTCTTCTCAATATTATGTGCTACGGGGAGTTTGGAATTTAATCCAGGCACGTGGTGCACAATCTAGGGAATAAAACTGACACACCATCCCTCCTAGTCGCAAGATTGAAAATTTTACAATTACAATATTCCACCCCTACCAGGTATCAATCCTGGACTTGCTAGTCAGGAAACAGGTATGACATCACCTGAACTAGTAGGACAGATTTTAGTTAAATACGTAAAGGAACTACTCAGTTCTTTATATTACATCCCATTTCATGTTATTTATTTTTTACTCTACTATGTATGTCGATGTTTATTTTCTTGGATAAAATTAATTTTTTATTTAATAGAGAGTTATATTTTATTTACTCACTGCATATTTGTAGATTTCTTGCAGACTAGTTCCGATATGTTACATATCATTATTATTTCCTTCTAACTGTTAAAGGAAATGATAATGATATGTAACTTATCGAAACTAGTCTTCAAGAAATCTACAAATATGAGGTGAGTCCTTAAAATTCTAACTCTCTATTAATTAAAATAAACCTCATAGTGTGTCACTTTCTTCAAAATATTAAGTTTTTTTATATTTAATTTTAGGAAGTGATATTTTGAGGTTATTTTAATTATATTATTTTTAGTCTGATCATCTTACCTCAATGTTAATGTTGATTTGTTCTTGAACATGTTTCAAAACAATTCTGTTTGATCAAACCAGTCTGGACAAGCTGACGATAAAACAGAATTGTTTTGAAACATGTTCAAGAACAAATCAACATTAATATTGAGGTAAGATGATCAGACTAAAAATAATATAATTTTTTTTATATTTTGAGAGATATTTAAATCAAAGAACAAGAACAAATTTTTCTTTTAAGTTATCCAGAGAAAATGTGTCAGTATCCATCCCTTTCTCATTCTCTGATTGATTAATTTATTAAATATTATCTATATACAAAAAATATTGGTCACTTTGGTTACGTTGCCGCTTGTTTATAAAATATGGAGCACTATTCATACCAATGGCGAATGAGAAGAAAATACACAAGTGATATATTCGGGGTACACAGAGTAAAGAATTGACATCTTGGCCCCAAGATGAAAAAGTTGACCTGTCAAGAAGAGGCTGAGCTTACTTCATGGGATAGTTTCTTATTAACATTACAGGAGATCAGTACATCTTGATAATTGAATGTAATGACACGGAGAAAAATATGTTGCTTTTATATAGAACTGAATCCAGGATGTTTATGTCTTACTTCCATCATTTTTATATGATCAACTTGCATAAGATATTACTCTCTATTAATAAATAAAGAGTAAACATTGCAAAATTTTATGAATAGTTAATTATCCATCTCAATCCCCAAACAATT
The DNA here is from genome assembly GCA_030220185.1 of Diploptera punctata. NCBI lineage: Eukaryota > Metazoa > Arthropoda > Insecta > Blattodea > Blaberidae > Diploptera > Diploptera punctata. The sequence goes on along the minus strand of JASPKZ010000043.1, from coordinate 4,561,951 downwards.
TTATATTAAAATGATCTCATATTTGTAAATTTTCTGCAACCAAAAATACTTTCCTTTCAGTATCATTAATTTTTTTAACTTTCTATTTCCTTTCTTGCAACACGACAACTACTGAACTACTGAATGATAACATGAAAAAAAAATGTACACAATATAACTAATAGTTCAGCTAGCTGGAAAAACGTTATTACTTGGATAGGAATGGCTGATTAAGTTTTGCTCAGAGGCTCTAATTTAGACTTGAGGTTCTTTTACAAGTTCAAAATTCTTCAAACTCTATTAACCCAGATTAAGTCTGAACCTACAGCACTTGGAAAGAATAGAGTAGATGTAAACCAGTTAACTTCTGCGCTTTTCTTGGGCCCTTGAGTTATATCAAAAGACTTTGTAGATTATATTGACTTAGGCTTTCATGGCCACAGTTAGTATGAAGATCTTGAAGTCTCTGGCGAAACATCAGGGAAATTCAAACCTCAAGATCACGGCCAACAGCCCAGATATTTTCTTCAAGATGTGTAAGTTCTGCCCATTGTTATAATGAGTTCGAGAGACAATGAAAAGTACCAAAGTCAAGCAAGTTTTCTTTACATATACTCTTTTCTTCAGTTGAAAAGAGTATAGATTAACTCCAAATATTTTTTTGGGACCCTAGAAAATATGTTAATAAATTGTTAAGAGAATTTATGAAATATGGTAACTTAATATCCCTAATATTGAGAAAAACAATTTTTACTTATTTTAGGAATTCACGCTATGAGGTATATTCATTAAGGTAGAATTTTTTATCACTCACCTCATATTGTTCTTCTTATTTGACTATAAACTAGTTTCGGAACATAGTTTCTGTTCAATCCTCAGTATCGTCACAACCGTTGTTCTGTCGTCTTGAAGAGCTGTCCTCTCCTTTCATTGGCTGACTGAAAAACCTCGAAACCAGGTCATTCTCACCAGAAATTTCAAAGTTCATCAATTTCTTCTTTTCGCTCTTTTGAATGTAGATCTTTTCCCAAACAGTAAGTTCTTTTGGTTTTTCTATTTGTTTTAATAATTTAGCTTCTTTCTCGATAAGATGTTTTTCAGACCATGCCCATGCATCTCGAAATCTGAGATTTTCAGGCTTGTAAAAAAATCTTAAGTCTAAATTAGAGCCTCACAGCAAAATTTAATCTATCTTTTCCATCCAAGAAATACCTTAAGTGTCTACTAGATGTCTCTTTGAGGTGATGTACTAACCATGTCACTCATTGATATCTATTGGGAAATAAATATAAATAATTGTAATCGATGGTAAAGAGAAACTTTTTTTTATCAGAGCAACAGCACGGGAAGCTGAAGGTTTGGGGTTCAATTCCTGGTTCAGGTAAAAAATGTTTCTCTTTATCATTAATTACAATAATTTAATTGTGTTCATTAATTTACTTATTTCTAACATAGTAATAGCTTTAGCGTCTCAGTATAAATACATTTTTCTCTTCGAATATTAATTTGTCATTCAGTGTGAATTATAAATTTAAATAAAATATCACAATAACTAAATTAGCTTGGTTAAGAAAATTCCTGCTAGGGAGTACCCTTGTTCCACTTGGGGATATATGGATACAGACATTTCATAAGAGTTATACCAAATACAAACATATATAAATTTGTGAACAATAGTAGCTTTCTTACTAGAAGTGCATTAACATCAAAATACAGTATCTTCTCCTTTTATGAGAATGATCATTGGTAGTCCAATATAAATTTAACATTACTGATATTGGTAAGATTCTAAAAGCATTTAAACACACAAAATTATAAATAAATAATTAAATCAATGATTGTAACAAGTTTTAAATATTTATCAAGAACAGGATCATTAAAAACTCCAAGAATCTCTATCTCATTTAAATCAGGAAAAATTATTTCATCTAAAAAATAATTCATTAATTGATAATTCTTATCTTAAACATAATTTATCACTATAAATAAATAGTAACTGCACCATAATCATGAAGTTAATTTGCAGAGTTTAGAGTCATTACTGTGTATCTACAAATTCAAATTTTGAGAATTAAATAAGAACAAAATGAACAATAGAAATTTTCTCATTGTATATAATTGAGATTTCTAGTCAAACCAAGATAAACCATTATATTATCATATATAGTGTATCAGGAACTCTTTCCATGCCTTGATGCAGACCTATGGGACTTGTTCAAAATTTGTAGGAAGTAACACTATGAGGCATTGAATTAGATTACATCCATCCATAGTAATTCTGCCCAAGGGCAGGTCTTTCGCTGCAGTCATAGCATTTTCATGCTATGCTTTGCAGCTTTACTAGGGAATTATAGGTGTGGTAGCTTCCCGTTGCTTTCCACACCGGTGAAGGATGATGATAATGATAAAGATGATGGCCGGATGATTTTTGGGGACCGTTCAGCCCTAAGCTTCCTGACATTTGTCTTACAGGTGAGAAAAACCCCAGAAAAAACCTCACCCAGGAGCCTGTCCCAACCGGGGATCGAACCTCGGCCCGCTGCATGACAAGGCAGCATGCTACCTCGAAACCACAGCGGTGGACTAAATTAGATTAATATAATAAATTTGGAAATTTTTGCATTGACATTATGAGATTTTCTTCAGTTGAAGATGGGAATGATATGTTTTCTGATACTGCAGTTCTGTGTTAAAAAACATAGATGTATGAGGTAACAAGAATTCATGATTCATATTGAATTAGATATTTTAAAATTACACTTAATTTCATATTGTATTTTTTTAAGACCAATTTTTCAAAAGCTAATAATCCTCCATCATCTGTTTGTACTCTATTGATGTTTTGTCATAGGTGATTCAATGTTGAAAGAAACATTGAATCACCTCTCCTCATATTTTGCATTTTTTTCAAGATTTTCTCCTTATTGTCTGTCAACTGGTATGACTTAATTTGACGGTTTGTAATCCTGTAGACACATTCTACTTCCCTCTGGTGGTTGACCAATTAGGTGTAAAATCTGATTCACTCGAATATTAAATAAAACCTCATAGTGTTATTTTCTAAAAATATCAATTAAACAAGCATTTAATGAGACTCAAGGCTGACTGTTTCAACATACATTGTAAACTGACATAAAATACTTTCAACATAATGTATTTGTATACAAATATTTTATTCAATATCCAGTATTATGGACAAGCAGCTTGACTTATGCACATAAATCATAAAAAATGTTTTTGAAAGTATATGTTTCTTACAAAAAATTATCCTTTCTGTATGTCCTATTGTTCAGGATAAAAGTTTGTATACTATACCCTGTCCGCACTTACAGTGATCCTCTTCAAAACAAAACCATGTGACCTGCTTGCTTTTCATTGGTTATGGACACCAACATACGTTGTAGAAGCAATATCCTTCCGCCATTCATGCCACAATTACTGTCACTTTTGACAGGGAGATGATGACACATCACAGAAGACTCAATACTTTCAGCCATTTTGTTTCATGAGAATCAACTGAAGCATGACTAAAATGTATCAAACATATGTAATAAACTATTTTAAGTTGTAATTATTGATTAGGTATATTTTAGAATTCATAGTTAAATATGGGAAATAACATTATGGGGTTCTTAATTCGTAAATTAATGAGTCATTTTTTAACATCTTACCTCATATTTTATGTTTCTTCAAACACGGAACTAGTTTTCGAGAGAAGGATCTCTCCCATTTTCAACCAACATTATTAGAGTCATAATGTCGGTTGAAAATGGGAGAGATCCTTCTCTCGAAAACTAGTTCCGTGTTTGAAGAAACATAAAATATGAGGTAAGATGTTAAAAAATGACTCATTAATTTACGAATATTTTAGAATATTTAGTATGTTTTGAATATTATTTTCTTTCATGAAGAATAACAAGTATATTCAGAGGACATATTTTTAATTTAATGAAGGGAACTACATTTTTGCATACTTATTGATTCTACAACATATGTCGGTGTACATAACCAATGAAAAGTGAGCAGGTCATGTGGTTTTGTTTTGACGAGGATCACTTTAAGAGCGGACAGTGTATAGTACTTATCTTTAACTTTAACACAATATGTAAAAATAATAATATTAACTAAAAATAATATTTTTGTAGTTACATTACTTTGACTCTAAAATCTCTATTTCAACCAAGTAATTAATACCAGCACCATCAATTTGTATAACATAATAAAAATAAATTATGAAATTAATTGTATAATAAAATCTTAAAAATTTTATTCTAAGAAAAGTAAAAATTATATCTAACAGTAGAGACAGATTTTAAAGGGAAAAAAAAGTTCACTAAAAAGAACAAATCATTCACAAAAAAAGTACCTTAGAAAAGGAACTTTGGTAAATAAAATAAGGAATCCACAATCACGACTATTTTCACTTTACTGTATTAAGACAGATTTATCCTTAATTGTATTCAACTTTTCACTTGGTCTAGAGAAACAAGGGTCCTGGGTTCAAATCCCGGTCTGAGCGTATAATTTTTATCTTCAAATATGATTTATCCATCATTGAGATGTATGAAATTAATAATAAAAACATAGAAAAAAGCCATACTGGCATTTATAATGTAATATATAATTCCCAAATATGTCTTCTTAATAAAGGAGCCGCCATTTGCAAAGATAGAGGCAAAGGCTTCATAACATTTGGTGGGCGGGAATTACAACATATATGGAGAAAAATTAGTGTTTAGATTGGTACTAGCTCAGGTGGTAGAGAATTTGGTCTAGAGAACCAAGGGTCCTGGGTTCAAGTCCCGGTCTGAGCGTATAATTTTTCTCTTCAAATATGATTTTTCACTTGAAGCTTAGATTGTATCTCTTTGAATGGAGAATGCCTATATAAGAAAAAGGATTGTCCTTCATCAACAGAAACCAGTGGTCAATACTTGGTTTTGTCTCAAATATCTGCACTTTATACTAGTTTTGATAAGCTTACTTTATGGTTTATGTAATAAAATAACGTAAAGTATCGAGATTTATGTAAATATTGTCAAAAAAGGGATTTACTTTCTTTTGTTAATTAAACTGTATATATACAGTTTCGTTGTGAGAAAACAAACATACTACATGCTAATCCAATTTCTAAACTTTGGCTTTCAGTTCAATCCCCACTCCTAATGGATTTTGTTGATTTTTGGAGGAAACCTTTCTATTTGAGAGCCTATGTTTAATTTCTTTCTGTACATCATTCCTGTTATAAATTATTGTTCCAACGCACATTATAGCAAAGAATAAAAAAAAAAATCATATTTTGTTAATAAAACTTTACAATATTGTTTAATGTACAGGAAGATGTACATTATGTTGTTGTTGTTGTTTTCTAATGGCGAGATTTGACGCTTAAGTCATTTTCTCTCTGGCTTCCCAGTACAAGCGAACAATGTCCTTAGAGTGTTGTGCAGTTGGATTTAAGGCTGGACAGACTAGAAGGTGGTGTTTGTCCATGATCAGGTCTGGGTCTTTGCTTATGACATCTGTCGGATTGGAAAACGTTTATTCTGTGGAGATGGTTAGCCAGGCAGTCATGTCCTGACATCAGTCTGAATTTTGCTACTGCTTCCTTGCGGCCTTTATATTTTATTTCTGTGTATAGCTCATCAATTTTTTCCCATGATTTCCCTCTGGCTGTTGCAATGTTTTCTTTCATGTTTTCCATTTGGAATGCTTTCTTAATTTCTTCGATCTTTCTGTGGAGGTTCAAATTGGGGTGGGTTGTTATCTGTATTTTGGTACCTTTTTTGGCAAGTCCATCAGCTATTTCATTGCCAACTATTCTGATGTGTGAGGGTATCCACTGGAAGGCTATTAATTTATTTTGGTTGTTGAGGTATTTCAGAAGTTTACAGCATTCCAAGATGGTTTCATTTTCTGGTGTTTGGTTGGAGGTGATTGCTTGTATAGCGGCCTTAGAGTCTGCCAGAATAACAGCTTTTGTAAACATTTTTGTTCGGAATAGGAGGTTCTGGAGTGCTACTTCTATGGCTTTTACTTCACCATCGAAGGCTGTATTGTTTGTGCCTACAGCAAGATATTGACTAAACAGACAAGGTTGTTCGCCTCCACGCGGTGTCCCCTGGGAGCAGATTTTGACATTTTGCTGCAAAATGAACAACAATTATAGGCGCAAGAAGCACCAGTACAAAACAAAAACTGCTCTTATTAGAGCAAAAGAAAGAACTACACTCAACATCCTCCAGTGGAATGCAGGAGGATTATCTACTGCAAAAGTATCAGATGTACATTATTAACAATACAAAATTCATTTTGGGTTTATATATGTGGAACAGGAAATACATTATTGAGATTCCCTGTATACAAATTTAAAACAACATAGTTCAATATTTTCAATCACCTTATTTTCTGACAATGTTGTACAAAGTATAATGCTGGCATTAAAACAAAATCATAATATAATAACTTGCATGGGTGTGTAAAGAGACATGTCTCCAAAATTGTGAAAAATAAGTTATCTATGTAAAATGAAAATATTTATGTTTCTTTGTCACAAAAAAAAAATATTGATGTTTAAATGCAGAATTACAACTTGTATTGTCAATGGTGGCGAGTATAGTCTATATATTTTACGGTTACTCACTGAGATTCTTGGCATATGTATAATGCAGGTAGACATATTTCTCTTTACACACACATTTGAGATATGTAATTAATACTCATTACAAATAGCCACAACCCCATCAGTTTTCATTTCTTTTAGGGGTAGCTGGCCATCTATAAAACTCTTATCACAGAACAAATTAAAACTGTAATACTCAGCACTGCTCACTCGTTAATCACTGCCCATTACATATATACATTTAATATCATACATATATAAAGACAAGTGACGCAGAAAATAATTACAAATGCAATTTCTGAGGCACAAACCTAGGTCAGTCAACAAACAATGATTATTATCAATATAAAAATAAACGTTTATTAATAGCTGAATATCAGAATATACTATTTTTTGCACTTCCAATGTAATACATATGCTATTATTAGTAATATTATTGTTGGCTGCTTCTAATAACAAAAAAAACTTAAAATTAAATTTTATGAATACAGTATAAAATTTTGGATCTCATAACAATTTCATAATCTAATTCCAAATACTGTAGAAATAAAATATGATCAGGGCAGCTATTCAGTTGAAATATGCAAAGATTTAATTTAATTTTAAACTTATAAAAGTTTTAATTAATAACTGAATTAGATTCATAGTTATATATGGGAAATAACATTATGAGGTTCTTAATTCGTAAATTAATGAGTTCCCGTGTTTAAAGAAACATAAAATATGAGGTAAGATGTGAAAAAATGACTCATTAATTTACAAACTGAATTAGAATTTAACATCTCACCTCATAATTGTAGATTTCTCGGAACATGTTTCAATATTGTTTATTTTTTATTATTTCACTCACCTCATACTTCATAATTCATAGCAGACCCTGGGTTTCTTCACATAATTTGTGACATTGTCAATGCTGCGTCACGTTCACAACTGATTGACAATGTCACAAATTATGTGAAGAAACCCAGGGTCTGCTATGAATTATGAAGTATGAGGTGAGTGAAATAATAAAAAATAAACAATATTAAAGAACCTCATAGTGTTATTTCCTATCTACATAACTTAATAATGTTTCAATATTGTTTATTTTTTATTATTTCACTCACCTCATACTTCATAATTCATAGCAGACCCAGGGTTTCTTCACATCATTTGTGACATTCTCAATGCTGTGTCACAAATGATGTGAAGAAACCCTGGGTCTGCTATGAATTATGAAGTATGAGGTGAGTGAAATAATAAAAAATAAACAATATTAAAAAACCTCATAGTGTTATTTCCTATCTACATAACTTAACATGTTTCAATACTTCTTCATATTATCTTCAGTTCCATCTAATTATTGAATTGGTGGTTGACGATCCTGTAGGTTGCTTCCTACTCCCTTTGGTGGCTGACCGATGAACTTCCAAATTAAATTTAACTTTCACAGGGAAAGAAACACTATGAGGTTTAATTTAAGAATTAAATTAATGTTTTTATTACTTCACCTCATATCCTTTTTCTTCTAGACTGCAGTTTCGGAGCTTATCTCCAGCATTGGTAGCCTCTCGTCGACCGGTGTTATGTCCACTGATGGAAGAAGAAAACCGCCAAGAAATTACATAACACCAGTTGACGAGAGGCTACTGACGATGGAGATAAGCTCTGAAACTGCAGTCTAGAAGAAAAAGGATATGAGGTGAGGTAATAAAAACATTCATTTAATTTTCCAAATTAAATCTCTTTCCCCGGGAACTTCAATAATGGATTTTAAAATATCCAGGATTTATAAGAATCAAATGGATCATGAATTCTTCTTACCTCATACATCTATATTTTTATCACAGAACTGCAGCATCGGAAAACATATCATTCCCATCTTCAGCTGTTTCGTGAATGATATGTTTCCCGATACTGCAGTTCTGTGTTAAAAAACATAGATGTATCAGGTAAGAAGAATACACAATTCATTTGATTCTTATTAAGAAAACCTCATAATGTAAAAATTCCCAAATTTATTATATTAATATTTGAGTTTGTATTCTTTAACATTCTTACCTCATATGTTTATTCTGTTGGACGATCGTTTCAAAGCTATTGCTCCATCTTCAGCTTGTTCACAAACTGGTTTTTTCTTTTCTTCAAGTTGTCAGCCCTGGATCTGTGTTCCAAAGAACTTGGTAATGACGCTCCTTTCTCCAAGAATTTCAAAGTTCATAATTTTCTCCTTGTTCTTCTGTATATAGATCTTTTTCCATATTGTGAGTTCATTGGTATTTTCCAACTATTTTAATAATTCTATTTGTGAACAAGCTGAAGATGGAGCAATAGCTTTGAAACGATCGTCTAACAGAATAAACATATGAGGTAAGAATGTTAAAGAATACAAATTCAAATATTAAATTAAACCTCATAATGTAACCTCAATGATTTTAAAATTATTATATTAATCCAGGATTTAATTTGGAAGTTCCTCGGTCAGCCATTAGAGAGGGTAGGAAGTAACCTACAGGATCATCAACCATCAATTCGACAGTTAGATGGAACTGAAGATAACATGCAGAAGTATTGAAACATGTCTTTGAGAAATTATGATGTGAAGTGTTAAATTCTAATTCAATTATTAATTAAAATAAACCTCATAGTGTCACTTCCTTTATTAATTGAAAAAAGTTTTATTTTTAGAATAATTGTGTCCCTATTTGTATCTTGTCAATCTCTTTCTGCCTGCGAGTCTGAATGTAAATAACTTTGGTGAAAATTATGATCTTAACAAATTGTTCAGACAGTGCAGGGTTGAAAGTTAGAGAATGGTTTTTGAAGATAAAAATTAATTTGTCCTTCAGGGTAAGTGATAAATTTAAATAAAAACATTGGAATTAGAGACTGGTATTCATTGTTGTTATTTAGCGACATCTTTTCAGGTAATAGGGTTAGGAGCTTATGATCTATTGCTATCTTCTTTTGGGTTGACCTACAGATCATCTTTCCCCTGAATCTAACAAAGAATCTGTTACAAATAAATATATATATATATTTTTTAAATTCAATGCTCCAGGTTGCCATTTCGACATTTCTGGTGTTCACTCCTGGCATTGGCTTAATTGTAACCCACTTCTGAAGTTGGGGTGACTAGAAGGCAGAATTATGTTACCCCAATGATATGATGAGTGATAATTGACTGGGAATTGAACCTGGGACCTCACAAACAACAGTCAGAAACGCTGAACTCACAGTTAGACATGAAAAAAATATTAATAGTGAGTGGAGAACATATTTTTAACGACTCACCTCATATAATTTCAAATTTCTTTGATACTGGCGGTTTGAGACAATATCTTGTCCCTGTTCAGTCATGGCTTCTACTCAAGAAGAGGGACAAGATATTGCCTGAAACCGCTGTTATCAAAGAAATTTGAAATTATATGAGGTGAGTCGTTAAAAATATGCTCCCCACTCACTATTAATGATATAACCTCATAATGTTTACTTCCCAATATTAATTTAAATATATGAAAAAATATAATTAAAAAATTTAAATTAGATAAATTCAATTCAGATATTTATTTCAGGCTTGAGTTATTTTGTATGTCATGAATCTAGGACACAAGATCCATGCTTTCTTAGGACTTTAATGCTCTAAAAAAAATTGAATGACTAAAGTCCATACTCAAAACCCTTATATCCAGAGACAGATAATATAGCCACTAAACTACTGGAACTACAACAATAGAAAATTAAAACTCACTGATACTAACATATAAAATTAAGATAAAATAAATAATTATTTTTATTTTGATTTATGTAGGGGTGAAAAAAGTAGTATATGTAATTTGTGACTTAAGTACAATTAACCAGTTTCAGATTTCATTGAAAGCACTCAATATTAGGAAAAACTCATCTTCTATTATCCACATAAAAATTATAATATCAATGTCATAGACAAAAATTGTAACTTTCTATCTGGTGCATAATTGAAATGAAGAGACATTTCAATGTAGCCTTGAAAGGACATTAAAATGTGGACATAAGAACCACATATCCTCAGCTAGTCATGCTAGAGGACCAAGTTGACTAGTTTTATTCTTCAGCCAACTTTGCTTGTAGAAAAGTTCCTAATACTCATTTTATATAAACTGAGTGTGTCCCAAATCCAATCTAGACACAAAATATTCCATCATTGCACAACATTCAATTATTAATAAGATGCCTTTATTTGTATGAGCTATCTGGCCGATTATTTGTAATATTAACTACAGAATAATAATTATTATTTTCATCTAGTGTTATGTTTCTGTTCTGGTGGTCGAGTCAACTAAAGAATAATCAAATAATTTGCATGATCGAGCAAATGCTCATAGCTTCGGCAATCGGGAATTAACACTGTATAAGAGAAAAATTTGTGTTTAGATTGGAGTTTCTCAGGTAGCTCAGTGGTAGAGCATTGGCCTAGAAAGCCAAAGATCCTGGGTTCAAACCCTAGCCTGAGCGTATAATTTTTCTCTTCAAATATAAAGAATAATATAATCATTTTTAACTGATATTCTATTTATCGAATGTCTCTTCTATCCCACTTTTCTCTAATTATTATCCTCAATAAATTACACAAATCACTCAATCTTCAAATTCAACTTTCTATAGAGAGCTCACATATTTGGTTTTTTTCCTTTCATTTATCCAATTAAATAAAGATAGCTAGAAAGAAATCTTTAGATGAAGAGCAAGAATCGTCGTTAATGGTAACTAAATAATAATTTGTATAAATGAATAAGAAGATATTTTTACATCTCACCTTATAAAACTCTGTGATAAGGACCAGTTTCTGAAGACATCCTTCTATCAACTGTCTAACTTCTGCTATCACCACCAACTTTCAAGCTGCTATCTGGCGTCGGTTTGATGAACTTCAAGATCAAACCGACAACAGATGGCAGTATGAAAGTCGGAGTTTTGGCTGAGGATAGAAGAGATGTCTCCATAATTTATGTTGAGTTGTGTTGTTTTTGGCTCACCTCATACTTCTTAACTCCTTCACAGACTCGAGTTTCTTCACTGCATTTGTGACATTCTCAAGCATTCTCAGCATTGAGAATGTCACAAATGCAGTGAAGAAACTAGAGACTGCAAGGGAGTTAAGAAGTATGAGGTGAGTCAAAAACAACTCAACATAAATTAAAATAAACCTCATAGTGTTATTTCCTACCTACAGAACTTAATGTCTCCATAAACTGATCCTGTGAGAATCACGGGAGTTTTATGAGATGAGATTTAAAAATAATATTTATCAGATTCATTTATAAAATTGTAAATTGCCTCATAGAGTTACTTCCCATTCTAATTTTTATTGAAAATAAATAATAATTCTTTTGTACAATTCATTATATTAAACATACCACCCTTTAATTTCAAATTACCTACTTATTGCACTAAAAGACGCATCTTAAATAAATCTTGTATTAATGTTATTCATCTACTTAATAGTTCTTCTACAAATTTTGACCCAATTACTTTTATGCTATGACTTAGAGTGAGGAATTATATAAAATTTCATGTATTAAACTATTAGTCAGAGAGCATTGAGGCAAAGAGTTTTTTACATTTTATGTGTAGAGTTGAATGGGATTAACTTTTTTCTTCTCTTCTTCTTATTCATAATTTGTAGGATTTTCTTCCTGTTTATTTTCAAAATCACTCCTCGGAGGAAATTTTCCAAATTTCATAATATTTTGGTAAATTTTATTAAAAATGTCATATTCCTTTAAAAAAAAAAACAGGTCTTACTTTACACTTTGTGAAATTAGCAGCTCCCACTGACATCAAAATACCAGATATAGCATGATACAGGTACGCCCATTCAAACTTTAAATAATAAAACACTTCTAAATATTCTGGTGCCAGGCTAACAAAACTTTACCGAACACTGTAAAAGAATCAGAAAGTCAAAATATTCAAATGCAGATTTTGTGCATTGTGAAAAGAATTGGCAATTTAATGTTATTGTTACATTTTTTATGTGAGTTGTATTTTGACTCACCTCATAGGAGTTAAGAGATATGAGGTGAGTCAAAATACAACTCAACATAAATTAAAATAAACCTCATAGTGTTATTTCCTACCTACATAACTTAATTATTGTTACATAGTCATTCAATGGAGTTTAACACCATAAGAATATCTTTATGGAATGTAGCAATCATATCAAACTGCACCAGTCTAAATTTTGTCTGTGCTATACTTCACGGAAGGTAATTTGTTTTGTTTCTTATATATGTTACTTGGAATTCATAATTAGATATCATTGAAAAATTTAATGGATTGTGTTTTTATAAATGTTTGCTTCAAATTATGAACATAATATTTTCTACTGGATTAGAAATTAGTGGAAAAGCTAATTAAAATTGAAATATAATGAACATCTTGATTTCGTGAGCCACAAATAATGTCTGCTTGACTTATTTACATGTTGGTATATACATCTGTAAATTATATTGAGCCTATACATATATATATATATATATATATATACATATATAATTTTAGAAACTAATAGTTGCATGATATTTCTGTGTCATAATTTTCATATTTTGTCATTATTTCATATTAATATAATTTTCTTCGCATAATTCATCACTCAAGCTATACCATATGTAATTTTAAAAACATGTCAAAGAAGAAACCCCACATAGAAATGAAAGCACTTTTCTTCGTTGAATAATACTCCCAAAAAAAATGATTGATAAAAGATATTATTGCTATAACTATACGTGATATCTTAATGAATTTCTGAGAAGTTTTCTCAAATATGTGCCTTAACCATTTTTACCAACTGTCTTCCTAGACTTTCCTAATGTAATACATAGCAAAAAACAATGTTAGTTTGTATCATTCTTATGAGCTAGCCATTATTCTCAATGATTCTCATCTAAAAACATAAGCATTACAGTCAATGCTGCTACAACCAGAGAATCTTGCCAATACTTTCAACTGTAGTTAACTTTTAATATAATCCTCTGGGTATAAATTAATCACTAAAGATAATAAACTGTTCAATGACTGCATTTTACATTGACAACTAACAAGAATTAAAGTAATTTGTCAGAAGTTGCATCTACGAACTTCCATCAGTCAACAATTAATGTAACCATTTTATACAATTAACGGTTACATGTTAAGAGTTTCTTTCAGCTTTTATCAACCACCTAGTGGAACTAAACATAGGATGTACCACTAGTAAAATTAACACACACATTAGAGGAGTCCACACTGAGTAGAGGAAGAGGTTTTAAGGGTTTGTGAGCTTAGGTTCAAGAGATTCTCAATTCCCCAAAATTCCATGAGAAGCTGCATCTGATATCCTCAAAGATTAATTGGTGGGTGGGTGGGTGGATAAAGAGAGTTAACTCCAATTCTGTATGATATCCCCTTCATTTATAAACCTATTTAAAATTAGAAAATAAACCATTCTAAATATTCTGGCTTCAGGTAACAATACTTTACCAAACACTTAAAGAAATCAGAAAGTCAAAATATTCAAATACAGACTTTGGGAAACAGTTCAAAGTTACAAATCCGTTCCATTTATTTCAAAATAAATTTTTTTAGGTTAACACATGTTACCCAGCCACCCATCTGTAATTTTAACTTGTTTGGTTGCCCTTGAAGATACAGACACAGTCACTCTTGAAATTTTGGAGAACTCAAAACCTATGACGCAGTTTATAAGCCCTTAGACTCTATCCCAACGTTGTGCTCTGACAGTAAAATCCTGAATAGTCCACACTGAGTTATTTGAGACAGAGAATACATTATATTTGAAGAGAAAAATTATACGCTCAGACTGGGACTTGAACCCGGGACCCTTGGTCCTG